>VZSE01006895.1:2510004-2573426 GCA_013398275.1 Promerops cafer | reverse complement strand
GGGCTCACAGCACGCTCTGGAAGATAGACCCTCAGCCTGCCTTTCCTAGAGGACTTCTGATTTGCAATAAAATGAGAGGCTGCCCTGGTTTTTAGAAGGAAGTTTTCTGACACACACCTGCAACACATTCCCCCCTTCTTCTAATAAAGTTCTCTTGGCAGGCTAATGCTGACACAAGTAGTGAGTGGGTCCAAGCTCTGGAAAGAAGGGATCCACCAGTAATAACCTACTGAAACATAATTAACCAGCCACAAAGGAGTAACACTCACAGCGTAGAGGCACTGCCAGAGAAGGGACAGCTTTCTAGTGCTTCCCCATAATGAAAATGCCAGTAAACAGCACTATTTACCCTTTTTAGCAGCCATCAACAGATTGTCTTAATGCTTGCAAAGGTTCTGTAGCTTCAAATACAGCTCACAGAACTGCAGGAAGGGAACTCAGGAGGACACCTCATCCAACTCCCCAGTATTCAGTTGTAATAAACACCAGACCAATTTTACAGCAGCTGACTCTAATCCTGTATTCATTAACGTAACCAACATCAACTCCTTACAGTCAAAGGAAGGAACACGGACCTGACCAAAGGAGTTAAACACCCAGCTTCATCAGCTTCCAACAGCAACAAAATCTGTTCTTCATTCGATTTTTCTCACCTTTGATTTGCCTGCATTTCTGAGCGGAAACTATTTTGCGGTTCGCGCGCGGGCAGAAGCCCAGCTGGAGGCTGCCAGCCCTGCGCCCAGCCATGTGCTGTGTTGGAAAATGTTTGGGACAGTCAGGCCCAAGAGTGCCAGCTCATGGCTGTGGAAAAATACCAAATGGTTACTGAGGAGAAAACTCGGATAAATCGCCAATTGTTCACTGAGTGTTTGAGTCCTGTCCCCCCTTTTTCGCTGAGTGTCTCTTCTCTTACAAAAGTGCAGCTTTAGAGTTAGGACACTCTGTACTTTCCCTCCATATTACTAATTACTGCCACCAAGCCATGAAGAACTACCCCACATTAAGTAATTTTTCCTTCTTTTGCATCATTACATTCTTTGGTTGGCTAGAGTGCTTTGTTGAAAAAGAGGTAACCAAGTTCAGTTGTTTCTTATATCTGGTTTATATACACACAAAACCAAACCAGACATCATGCTCTTCGTGACAGGCTTACTTTACTCAAGCAACGAAGTTAGCAAGTCCAACTTTACTATTTTATTTATTTTTTTTCCCCAATTCATCAGATTTCAAAGCCAAACACCTTCTTTTAGTGAGAAGCAGCTTAGGACTACATGTAAACAGCAGTGTGAAAATAGGTCAGATTTTGACAAGTCTCTGAGTTACCTCACAGAAAGTCTGTGAGGAAATTGGAGATTTTCTGGGAAACCTACCCACATCATGTTTCCATTACTGAACAAATAATAAAATTATGAAAACAGGAAGGAGGTTTTTCACTGTAGCCTACTGTATTTGTTTCTTTGTCTCCCATTAAATTCCCAATGCTCTGCATACTTCTCAGTCCACCAATTTCTAGCATAAGAAACCCCATATTTGATTTTTCTTAGTTTATTTGCACAGCATTACAAATCATATGCTGTCAAAACAAACAAACAAACAGACAGACGGACAAGTCACCGTGAAAATCTAAGTTGTTTGGTTTGGGTTTTTCCAACAAGCCACCCAATACCCATTATGGCAAAATAATTTATTTTTCAAGGAAGCACAAGTGGCAAAGTCTAAATGTTCAACCTCTTGTGTTTTTAAACTGAGATGGCTGATACAGGCACATATGAGGTCACAAATTACAGGAATGCTTTCAAGAAAGCATCTGGGAATGAGTAACTTTGGTACAAACTGAGCACATGGGAAGATCCCCTGACCTACCAGAAGGACATGCTAGAAAACATCTGGCTCAACTTCACCATTTGTGGAATTCCACAGGAGCACAACCAGAATGTTTCCCCTGTCTGCAACAACCAAACTGTTTTACCACTTCCAGGACTGATTCATTCAAGTGAAAACATGAAAACAAAGCAAGAAGTCCTTTTAGGATATACAAAACAGGCCAACATCAGAAAGGTAAACGGAGCCAAAGAGCTGAGGTGAGGCTTCCAATTTCCCCTCCAAGGGCTCTACCCAAGAGGGGCCATATTCCAAAAATCCATGCTAACTGGTGCTCAAATGCCAGCCAGCAAACAAACCCCACTGAAATCACTGCAGGCCTTCACTTTTTACTGCTGGGCTCAACACTTCAACACAGTCAAGAGCTCTTAAGAGCTCATCTGGTTTAAGGCCAAAGTATCCAGTGTTTTACTCAATCATGCCAATAAAAAGGATTATCAACCACCTACTTAACACACTCTTCTGCAGTGTTTCCATCCCTCTGACTGCTCACCTGTTTGTGTCAAAGACAACCTGTTTTACAATATATGCAAGTTAATGATTCTCACTAGTGTACAAGGTGTACACCACGTGCTTGGCAGAGATAAAGGCTGGTGTGTCCCATAAAGCTTGCCACCAAAGCAGTCACATATAAAACAAGAAAAAAATAAAACAAATAAGGGAAATATGGGAAGTTCAATCAGCAATTTTTTGAGCCCCTCCTTCACACGAAACTTAAATACCTCTGCAGAAATATAAGGAGAATCTGTTATAATTATTTTTGTACTGCAACAAAATCCAGAATAAAAGCACGCAAGGCCTGAACCACAGTATTCCAAGCAAACCTCATTAGAGCAGATTGGGAATGGGACTGTGCCAGCTGAACTCTGTGATCCCCAGAAGCACAGCACACGTGCACTTCTGTGTGACCTTCACAGACACTGCCACAGGCTCTACACCTTCACAAATTCCAACAGTGCCTAAGGACAGAAATGGCAGTGTTCACACTTCTTTTGCGGTGCTTTTGTAATGGGACACCTTTAATTTACTACAGATTTTTTTAGGCTTCCCTCACATTTTAAGAACCTTGCTGTTTGAATAAAGCAGGATGCAGTTTGATTTAAAACCCTCCATTTCTTGACCTGCTGCCACTTGAAATGAGGCATCTTCTATTTTGTATGGAATGAATGCAAACCAGTCTCATGAAGATGTTCTCCATCCTTTGAACAACCACCAATGAAACTCAGGTCTGCATCTTTTTGGTGCTGAAATGCAATCTGAGATCGAGATGAACATTTCTTAATTAATTCAACTTTCAGTGCTCGCAAGTCTAAATAAGTTTTACAATAGCTGAGGTTCTCTCTTAAAAATATCCATTGGTGGCCATCTCAGAACTACATCAATACCTTCCCTTACACTTGGAGGAGAAAATACAGCAAATCAGACCAAATCCACTAGTTATACCTGCGAGTGGCGTGGGAAGAGAGCTTGAAACTCACAAAGCCTAAAGATTTGGTTTGTTTTTTTTAATAGGTGCATTCATTTATATGAAATCATAGAACCACAGAATATTCTGAGTTGGAAGGGACCACTAAGGATCACTGAAGTCCAGCTCCTGGCCCGGCACAGGACACCCCAAAAATCCCACCACGTGCCTGAGAGTTGTCCAAATGCTTCTGGAGCCCTGTCAGGGGCTGTGGCTGTGACCACTTCCCTGGGGAGCCTGTTCAGTGCCCAACCACCCTCTGGGTGAAGAGGCTTTTCCTACTAACTTCAGAACATTTATTATCATGATTTTCAAATTCCTCTCTGAGCTCTAAGATGTGCCATTGGCCTAGAGTTTCTTAGCTTGGCAGAACACTGTAGTTCTGTAGATTTGAGTTCTGATACATGAAGGCTGTATATGATGACTCATGCATAAAAGTGAAATTAATCCAAGAAGCTGCAATTCCAGTAGAGGGAGAAGTCATTAAGTCCCAGATTCAAGGGCATCCCTTAGAGGAACTTCCATAAACTTTAACTACAGGACCAATAAACACAGAGTGACAGCTCACATTAACTGAAATAATAAAACAGTGAGGTCATTTCTCTATAATGCTTATCAAAATTTTATCTCGAGTAAATGATTTATAGTACCAGATAGTACCCATCAGGGCTACTCCTCCTTCTGCCTCACAGTCAGACATTCTCTCAAAGGGAGATTCCTTTCAAAAAGAAGAAGAGACAATCTTCCCTCAGTTTGTCAGTTGGCAGTCTCCAACAGATAAGATAATGTTGCAAACAGACACCTGCTTATTTCCACCCTGAGGGACTCAAGGCATGTCTATGAGCAAAGAAGATGTTTATTTACCTCCTCCACTGCTCTGGCCATACAGAGATGAGAAGCTACCACCTGCTCTCCTGTCCTGCACGCTTCCAGCACCACTACAGGCTCTTCAAGCATTGTTTCATTCAGCCCATGGATGGTGGCTTTCCAGGCAGCGAAGGGAAATCAAGCACAAGCAGTCTGACAACGACTGCACAAATGCAGTCCTGGATTCAGAAGAACCCTAAGGTGCTTGTCTTGACATTGAAATGAGCTGGGCCACTGACTTCAACCACAACACTGAAATGGATTTCCTCAATTTGTGCAATGCTCAAAAGTGCAGGTTATTTTGACAGGAGCGCTGGGTGAGCCAGGACTGCTCCTCCTCAGTAGCAGTAAGGTAAATTTACCAGGCATTAATCTTTGCTTGTCTAGGATGAAGCCTGTCATATGATACTGCCACCAAAGCTACTTCTCCAAAGTAAACTCTAACTTACACAGGCTGACACCTTAGCCTGTTTATTTACATTTTTCCTTTAATGACTGCTGCATCTAAAATTCTATCGACAAAAAAAATTTAAAAAACCAAACAAAAACAACAAAACCCCAAACCCTGCGTTGCACTTCCTTATCTTCTTCTCTCCTGCCCATTGCACCTTTACCACGAGGGAAAAGGACAGCTCTACTCCAAATCAGGGGAGAGAAGAACAGAGAGCTTAGGAGATACATCCACATCCTGCAGATAGTCATTGCAGGAACAGTGAGAGAGCCTCAATGTGAATATTAAAACATTCACTAATTAAAACATTCAAATGCCCACACATTTTTTTCCTTCTGATGTTCTCGATTATTGACACTGTATGTGAAGCTGCATTTAGCAGCCCTTGTGGGTGGGCATAGGTCATCCTCTGCTTCTGTATATTCTATTTTCCCCAAGAGAGGCTTATGCAATATCCTGATGTTCAAACAATAAGGGAGTCATGGAAAATGTGCTCTCGCATGAAAACTTCAGGAGGGGGATGGGATGAGATGGAGAGCCGTCCTCAAAAGTTTCAATTTAAACCAGCTGTACAATAAATAACTTCCTGCACTTTGCCACAAAGACACTGCAAGGATACTCTCTGAAAACAAGTATTTTTTGGGTCAAGTGTGTATATCCACTATAATGATAACACCCTGAGTACTTCCTGCAAGCTCAGCAACAGCCACGAGGGATTTTGCACAACTCCACCATTTTCCAGCGTTGTTCCACTTCAGAAGCAGGGCCTGGCTTTCTGTCTCTCACCACAACATTTCAGCCTGCTCAAGTAGCTCTCCTTGATGGTAGGAGAGAAGGCTTCCCTAGGAAACCTGTCTGCAAACTCCTGTCCCTGTGCCAGTGGGAAAGCCCCAGCCTGACTCCACGACCACAGTACACCTACATGCCCGGTCCATACAGATGTTTTCATGAGAAATTCAGGATGAAGTCATCTCAGGCTTTCCCCTTCAGCTGTGGAGGGAACTGAACTGAGTTCCCTTCTCTTTCCTTCACCCATCCATCTTTTCTCATAACTTGTGGGAAATCAGTTCCTTTCACCACTCTACATCCTGTGAAAAATTTGTCTCTAGCAGGCTCAAAGTCTTAGAGGTCAGGGCAAAACACATATTTCTACAAGGAACAAAAAAATGGAATTTGTGTGACCGGAAGAAACTCAGCTAAAAACAAATACTCCATGATCTGTCACCATAAATTGAATACTTTCTGCCATATAAAGCTGCCCATGACCAAACTCAGTAGCAAGACACCATGATGCACACAAATTATGCAGAATTTTTACCTATTTGCAGATAATTTAAATAGTTAAAGATAACTACTACACATTTCTATTTTATTAGATAATGCAAAGCATGGTTTGGGTTCTTTATTTCTGCACGGAACCACTGAAAGTACGATGAGCTGTGACCTAAGGCAAATCTTTTGGTATTTCTTATTTTCCCCTAGAAGTTTTGATGCCTACTGTAAGGCAACGATGGGGAAATATCTGTTTTCATTTTAAAGTAAAGTTTGCAGTGAAAATAGCCTAGGAAAACTTGAGAAATATACCAGGAAAAAAAAAACCTCACAACAAAACAAAACAAACCACAAACAAAACAAAAACTCACAGGACAAGTAAAAACAATGTTTGATATTAGCAGGTCTATACAGTTTGATATTAACAGGTATATACACTCTAACATAAAGGTTTCTTTCTCTCCTTTTATAACTTGGGGGTGACATGGCTCATTCAGGCAGCTGTCACAGTAATTCATATTTGGCTGCAAGAGTGGAGCTGTTTTTCTTAGCTATAAAACCTTTTGTATGGGAAATTTTGAAACAAACACAATTTTTTCCAGCTAAGGCAGTGGGCAAACATGCCTGATCAAAGAACCACACAAAATATACATTGTATATCTAACCTGAATCTATCTGCCAAGTCTTTGGGGCTTCAAGAGCTTTCAGTATGACAAACTGAATTATTCTCCTCAAAATCCTTTGTTTACCACTGAAGGGTTTTATAAGAAACTTACACAGAGCATCAATGCCAAAGACAAGCCATGCTGGCACAGAAGAAACATTTTCTAGGTCCTGAGGATGCTCTGCTAGAACGTGTCAGGCATTTATGACCTCTGATGACCCACAAGACCTGCACCTCAGAGGCCACGTTCCCTCTGGACTTCTTACCTTGAGCCACAAAAGCAGGGCAAATTGTTGCTGATCCAGGCAGCTCAGCTGCTCAAGACATCACACTGAAGACATGTGCCATTAAATTACTTTTCCATGCACAGTTTGTAGGTGCTGGTAGTCCATGCTGGGCTGGAAAAAACGGGGGGATTGTTCCTTATGGGCTTTGTGCAGACAGCCATTGTGAGTGTTAGACAAACACTGTACAGGCTATGGCACGAGAGCAAGGATGCTGAAATAAAAACATCACTCCTGCTGTCACATGCTCTGTGGCCCCAGAACTTCACCATTTGGTCAGACTATCTAAACTGAGGGGGTTTTAAACCCATTATTTCCTATTTTTATCTTATGGAATATTACAGGGGGGGAAAGGCATTCTCTCCCCCTTCACACTGCATGTCTGTACTGATCATCACCTTACCTTCCTTTGAAATCCAGCATTTAGACTATTTTCTTAAAGGAGCAGGTCACTAGACACCCTTCAATGATCCTGCTACACAAGTCAGATGCCTTTTTATGTTTAGGGTATTTTTTAAAAGAGCCTCTATAAATAGAAAGCAAAACCAACAGCAGCTACAAAACTTGTCAGCACAAAGACTAAAATGATCTCCACAGTACATGGCTTAAAGTAACCTCACAAATATCAACCTCTGCCCTCAGCTTCTCTCCTCCAAAGCCACCATCAGTGTTCTCTGCAACCTGTCACTCCACTGATTTTCCAGCATTCAGACTCTCAGCATTATCATAATGATAATAGCTACTGGAGACTTTCCTGCTATTCATTAATAATCATAACCCATCAGTTGTTAGGATTATTTGAAACAGCAAATTTACATAAAGTCCTTCATTTGCTTTTAGCAATTATCTCAGCACCCCAGCCCACACCACTGGAGTCCTGGGGTCTGATTGCTTCAGTGCAAGGAGATCCAGGAATCCTCCTTTCTGAAGAGATTCAGTGTGCTGGCACTTGCAGTGCCCTGCCAGGGGTTTAGCATGATTATTTAGAATAAACCAGAGCTACCTCCAGGCAATCATCATCAAGGCTTTGCCCCTGCCTTAGCCCAGCCCCTCCTGGCCCCTCCAGCACCTGAGCCTCTCTGGCCACGGGTCCCCTGCACACACCTCTCCAGTGGTTTTCCTCCTTAGTCAGTTTTTCTCATTTTCTCAGAGGGGAATTTTCTACCAGTGAAGCCATTAAAACATTAAAATTGACTTATCCTGACAGCAAAATGGACCAGGTTTGCTGGCAAAGCACGAAGATAAACACACACAAAATAATCAGCATAAAAATGGTGCTTTTCATTCCCGTGTGATAAAGTTTTCAAATCAAGACATCAAATGCTCAGCATAGCAAACATCTGCAGACAACCAGGAGCAGGAACACACCTGGCTTTTTGTGGAATTTACCTTAGAGCAATGCAACAGCACTCAGACATAGGACAGAAATCACCTCACAACTGGATATAACAAATCATACATCAAACGTGCAAAATAAAACCACAAAAAGAAGTTAATCTGACAAGATTAGCATTCCCTCCACCTTTTTTTCTTTCTTCCCCCATGGAATCTCCACATGCTTTTCCTCATTTATGCCTATAAACCTCAGTTTTAAAAACACTGAGTGTAAGAGTGTATTTTTTATCTCCTCCCTTGCTGAAACTGAAGCCTGTGGAAAGAAGTGGTGATTATTAATTCACCGCCCCACACACAGAAGGATCAATCAGCACCTTGGGACAAGCAGAGATGTTAGAGAGACAGAGGGGGGGGGTGTGTGTCTGTGTATGAACACACACACACATATATGGTAACAACTGGTTTTTCACTTTTCAAACTATTTGCTTTGAGACTGGAACATTCTGATCCTGGCAAAATGACGCAACTTATTAGTGGCAAGAAGTGACTCAGTGCCTTGCACTATTTTAGAAAGCCAGAAAAGACTGCTAACTCTGCTACTTCCAATTCACACACACTTCCAAATTCAAACTTTATTATGGAAAAAAGGAAAAAAAAATAGAAGTACAATGGAAAAAACCTTCAAAATAACTCGTAAGAAAGTACAAAGAACACTACAGAGCTTTCAACTTCTTAAAATGAAGAGGACTGAGAACACCTGATCAACTATTGATTCTAATTAGCTCTGCTTTTAAAACCGGATCACGAGACATCAGAAAGAAAAGCTAACAAAAAATCTCCAGGTTTTCTCCATCCACAGCTCTTTCAATAAGCCAAAAAAACTGATTTAACCCAACTGTACGTCCATGTCTCATAGCAAAGTCATTTCCCTCAGCTATTTTATGTGAGCAGTGAGAGGGAAGAGGCATCCTCAGAGGTGTCTGCTCCAGGAAGCAGCTGGTTCTGAAAACTGAGCTGCATCACTGGCAGAGCACACGCTGTATCAGGGCAAAAAGAACATCCCAAAAGCTTTGCAAAAGTAATGGTGGGAAGTCTTCAGTTCACTTTACTGTTAATCCCATTTCTCCATACCCACAGTTTTGTCTGGTTAAACAAATCTTCAGAGGAAGCATTTTACTTATTTTATACATCTATGAAAAATACAGAGGAATTTCTATATGAAGGCTCTTTGACACAGTGGTCACAGCACTGTAGAGAGCTACAAGACCCAGCTTCCATTTTGAGCAGCAACATTTACACACCCTGAAGTGTAACTTACTTCCCCTCTCAGTTTGCTTATCCCCAAAGTGGAACTCCTCATACCTACTCACTTTGAAAATAAAGCTTGAAAAAAGGTTAAGAAAGCACTTTTCTGGATCTGACACTCCAGCTGTGCCAGCCAAGCCTTCTAATACAACTCCCAGGCACCAAAAGGTGGTTTTGATAACACACTTTATGACTGGTTTGTGAAGTGAAACAGGCTCTGTTAAATACAGGAATGTTTTACATTAACAACTATACATAAAGGATTGTAAAAGTTACTAAAGGAGAAAATAAATTTCCATCCCTGAATTCTGAAAAATTGTGCTGTGTATGAAGCCTTGTTAACTAGCCTTGTTAACTTAGCCTTGCTAATAACTTTAGCCTATGTTATTAAAGCAGTTTGAGTATTGTTTATTAAAGAAAAAAAAAGAAAAAAAGAGGAAGGGCTTAACATTTGACATTTATTAGAGAATACAATAATGTCATAGCGTGTCTGTGTCATACTGAGTCTCTGTGCCCTTACAATTAACACAGAGGTGCAGGCAGAACACCCAGAGAGAGTAGGAGACTCCACTCCTACCTCTAGAAAGAACCTTTGGGGCAAGTATTGAAAATATCAGCTAAGCATTTCTCTGACAGCTATTTCCAAAATTGCCATTTTTATGTGGATTTTAGAATCCAGAAGAGATGGGTTTTTGTTTTGAAGCCAGAGTAGTCTACATAATCCTGTAATTTCACGTAGAGTAGTTTCTAAGTTCACAACAGTGTCAATGTCATAAGCAAGCTCTACTACAACAAAACTCCCTGTAGTCATGTTTGGTAACTGTTTATGAAGAAAGAGAAACCAAAGTATGCCTAGAGAGAAGGAAACATTAGGAATAAGATGATTAAAACACAGATGGAAAAAAAAGCCCAAACCTAAGGCTTGGAAAAAAAAATATAGAGGATTATTGTCTTAAGTGATCCCCTGCATTGCAAAGAGATTGCAATCAGAAATCTGCCACTTACCCAACAAATTAGCCTGACTTTCAAAGGCATCCTTCAGCAGATGTGTGCCTTGGAGTATTCAGTGCACCCATTACATGGAAAGCCATTTATCACAGGAAGCAGCTTAGACTGAATCAAGGAAACAAAACCAACTGTCCCTCAAAAAAACCCTAATTAAAATCAGGCAATGCATCTTTCAGACAAAAGGATTTTCAACCCAAAGCATTGTCTGGTGTGAAGTAACTGAAGGAGTAGAATTCAGGGATCTCTCCATCTTTTTTTTCCCCAGTTTAAGCCTGGAGGTTTGTGAGTAAGCTGACACACTCCCTAGAAGAGACAAGGAGTGTGCTTTATGTCACCTTCAGTATCAGCCTCTGGCTTTATAAGCACACAAATTCATGACACAATGTAAAAACCTGGTTTCTCACCAGCCAGGCAGGATGAGGGGTTTATTCTCCTGATCTGCAATCAGCTTTGGCACATCACACCCTCTCAGCCCCTCTCCTCCTCGGGGAAAGTCACGGGTCAGAGCCCTACAAACAGCCCTTCAGCTCCCTAAAGCTGATCCAGGGACTAAGCACCAGACAGGAATGCAAGAGCACTCATCGATACTGGCAGGGAGGAAAACCAAAAATAAAACAGAACTACCAGGGACACACTTTTAATTGTAGTGTCTCGTTCCACAGCTCACCATCTCAGCCTGATGGTTCAAAGAAATATGTGGGAAATGCCTCTCCCTTCCATTCCAAACTGCAGCACTGATTCACTGCAGAACCCTGACCAGGCCATTTAACCTCTCCCTTTGCTTTAACCAGCCCTGATGGGAGGATGAAGATCCACACCACCTGGAGTCTGAAGAAGTTCCTTTGAACAAAGATGCTTTGAAGGACAAGCAAGCAACAGAAACAACACAAAGCACAAATATTCAGTAATGAATCAGCTACTATAAAACAAAATACTTCTAAGGAAAAAAAAAAAATACCAAAGATAAAATTTGAAGGTCAGATTTCTAAGAAGCAGCAAAAAGAAGTGAACTCAGATTTTACCGTATCTGATTGTATTTGGGATGTTCTGAAAATGAAGTTCACTGAATAGAGAGTTTACATATGAAGAAAAACATTGTTCCAAAAATGCAAAGTTTTACAAAAAATGTCCATTTATAGCAGTGTTCAAATATTTCAGATTCTTTAAGGTTTTAAGTTTAGTTTCTCTAATATATGGGCATTTTTGGCCATTTCTACTACATCTTTTTGATCATTTGCTCAAGCACTCATCAAAAACAGGTATTGAACATGGGAACCCCTCTCCTGCCTGTCAAATATGCCCTAAAAATCCTAAATGGGTCAGCATAGACCAACAAATACATAAGAAAATGTAAAATGAGCTTTTGGCCATTTGACACAGTTTGGAAATGATCACCTCTTTTTTGAGCTGGTTTCTGTTCTTTCCATTTACCAGGTCAATGTCCTGCCTTCCCAGCTTTTAGCTGCTCTGCTTAAAGAATGAATCCCAGGCATTCCTTGCTCCAGAAACCTTCACACCCCCTTTCATTCAGCAATACATTTGAATGGAAGGATGAGCATCACTGGATGAACATCTTGTCTATGCCACAGTCTAATTTTGGTGCTTCTAAAAACATTAAAGAACAGAGCCATGATCTTAGCAGTTACTGTAGGATAGGTTTTTTTTCCTGACTTGCACAATAAGATAAAATGCATCCATAATCAATGTTTCATTCTCTGCATGGCTGTCATTTTCCTGTGATTTACAATGCTGGTCATCCAGCCATTAGCCACAGACATTCCCAGAACATCCAGCATCTGAAATAACATATGGAACAGCTCTGCTTACCTCCAAGTCCATTAAATCTATTGTGCTAAACAAGACTGGAAGCAAAGACTGTAAAAATGCATGTAGAAGCACTTTAATTTATAGTCAATTCAGAGATCAATGAATTCCAAAATTCAACTTATCTGGAGAGTCCCCCTGTAATAAACTCCACCCTGCACATACAACAACCTGTGCTCAGCCCAAAGCTTTGCTCCAGAACACTTTGCTTATTCATTGACACATTGCACCCCTTATCTTTAAAGTACATACATTGCAATCTGACCTCTTCCCAGGAGTGAATTTTATACATTATTATGATTATGCATTTTTAAGAATTCAGTTTCTCAGTCCCAGTTAGGAGGGAGATTTCATAGTCTCACGTGTATTCCCCCCCTGGCCTCTGCAAACAAGTCTCTAAACTATCATTGGTACTCTTAAAACCATGACACTCCAACCTGTTCCTTAAGTCTCTCCTAAGAGTGAAGCAGCAATTGGTCTGGACAAGAGCCCACCTAATTTTTTACCACCAAACCCTATGTCAGGGAAAAAAATGCCTTTTTTTTTTGGTTCTGTTCAGCCCCTTAATGGCTCTCATTAATTGCCAGGGTCCACCTTTCAACTGAGCAGCTCTGGTGTTTAGCAAGACACACAATTACCTGGCCCTGGTAGTGTTTATCTCGCAGGCAGGCACGGAAATTTCCAAGTGTGTGGTGTCTGCCGTGCCCATTAGAAGGAAGAGTGAGGACATCAGTCTTTGTGACACATGGCATTCACATGCACCCCACTGACACAGAACATAAATGCCCCGGGGCACTGATGGTGAACACGTAACTTCTGAAGCCATCGTGCCCCAACTGTCCCCCCATTTATCCTGCAAAAGCCACGTGTGCTCAGCCCCTCCTGTTAGCCATCATTTCAGAGGGGCTGGCATGTCACTGCAGAGGGGACAGTCAATAAAACTGGCAGGGCACTCCACAGCTTTCTCCGTGCTGAGCACTGGGTTAGGTGGGGATCAGCAGAAGGAATTCTGCCTGCCTCTCTCTGTCCCCACACTCAAATGCACATCTGGGAGCAAACATTAAAAAAAAAACTCCATTGGAGGCAATGAAAAATGGGAGCCAAATGAAATTCTTACCTCTCATTTTGCTTCCATGCTTTGCAAATCCTCTCAAACATCTTGTAATAATGTAAATGAAAATAGATGCAAATGCAGGCAGAAGAACCAGTAAATAATTGACTGTCTGATTACCATTGTCTGCTCCTATGCAGAGCTCATTTGGTAATTATGAGGAACTGCAAACAAGCTAGATAGCTCTATGAATGCATTTAAAATCAACACATCTTGAGGGGTGGGGGGAGAAATACATTGCAGCACATTTTCTGCACCATTGTTCCTTTAAACTCTTATTTTGAGCTTAATAAATCTACTCCTTCAGTTATTTTGAGTATAATAGAGACACTCAAGTCAGAGATGAATATTTTTGCTGCTGCACTGAAGAAAAGTGAAAATCTTGCTGTTAGATTCTGGCATGGCTTGTGCTTCTTGTTTTCCTTAATCTATAGCTTAACAATCCCAATTTCTTTCAGCCATGTACAAATACTACTGTGACTGACATGGGAAAATGACATGTCCAGCTGCAAAACTGCCTAAAAGATGCATGAGGCATTGCCCCTAAACCAAAACAATCTCTCTTACCAAGACAAGGTGTGCTTGTATTTCCAGACCCATTCTAAAGGCACCAGACCTGTGCAAAGCAATTGAAGAAGGGTTCCCAAGATCTACTTTCTGAACACAGATGGGTATTTTTAATACTAGCTTGTAAGGACAAAACAGAACTAGGTTAATACCAATACAGAATAGAATAACAGGATTTTTTAGATCCCCTTAGGCCAATAAAAAGCTGTCACTAGGAAAAAAACCCCAAAAAACTATTCCAATTGAAACATCTTTCCTCCCATGATCGGTGCTTATGCAAGATGTAATATATTAATAATTTAAAAAGAACAGAGTAGTTAGGATTCCTGCCTGTTTCTTTCCAGCTACCCCAGGCCCCAGTCTCCCACAGGCAGGTAAAAATTCATAAATTATTCCATAACCAGTCCACCAAGCCATTTTGTTAGAGAGGCTGAAGGGCCAAGAATGCTGTTTGAAGTGTCAAACAGCAAATATGGGAATAAAAGATAATGCTAGTTACTTCTATAACAGCTTTTTAACATTAAGTTAAAAGAATGGAGTGGAACCCTAAGTTCTTGCCCATGAGTTTATCCAAGAAGGAAAAGCAAACAAAAAAAATCTGGGCATTAAATACCAAATATTGAAAGTAATTAAAAAACCGAGTTTAGCTGAAGTTCACATAAAAACAGAGAAGAAGAAAAGTTATTTTGAAAACATACATAAACAGATTTAGATTTAAAAAACAGGGCATTTTAGCATTCAAATTCTCCCTGCTTCCCTTAAACTGAACCTGAAGAGCTGCTGAGTATTGAAATGCCTGATATAGGAAAAATACTACCTAAGATAGAAGCACACAAGTATTCATTTGTGCTGGCCAGTGCAACTGCTTGGACACCCAAACTGAGGATATCACAGGCAGAAGTAGGAACAATTGCTTTTGCTGCAAGTCCTAAAGACTGTCCCAAATTGCCACTGCAGTTAGCACTGGCAAGCACAGCCACACCCTGGGTGATGCAAACACGGCCCAGGAAAGTGGCAGGCTGCAATCACAAATTCTGCAATGTTTTTTCTTTCCAGCTGTTGCCCTCTCTACCAGAGGATGGCATCTTACAATGCTGATGTTCAGCAGTTTTCAAGTGTTGCCTGATTGCCACATCATAAAGCATTGCCTGACCACATCCCCACATCCTAATCAAGACAGATTTTGGTGATGCTCCAAGTCAGAAGAGGACTGTTCCTCTTAATTGGAAATTCCAGGAACAATTTTACTATACTTCCTATTTATGGGTGTCATTCTGTCAGAGGAGGAGGAAGTGAGAAGAGGGAGAGAGAAGGTAAGGTACATTTCCCTTTGGGAGGCCACTGGAATTTATTTAAAACCCCATAAAATTAGCACAGATTTCATAATACATTTAAATTGTCTTTGTATTTGTTTAAAGCAAGTGTGAACTGCAAGCATGGGAATATTTCTTCTACAAATCTGACCTCACCTTGTCCAGTAAGTGACCCAGGGGACTAGATTACAGTATTACAGTCTGGAGGTAATTCAAGCATTTTCACAACCACTGGACAAATCCTGGCTTGTTCAAGGCCTTATTCATGCATCAGAAAACACTCTGGAGTAGTAATTCAAATTACTTAGAAAACAAGGTGTTATCTTTGAAAAATAGGTAAGTTACCAACTCAAGAAGGTTTTTTTTTGTATAAAAAGAGATATGACTCAAGACAAGTGGCAGATTCTAATAGCAGCCCATTATTTGTACAGCCCTAGAGTACCAGAGATGAAATTTAAAGCTGCACGTGGCCATCACACCGTGGAGCTGCAGCTGACACAGGGACAACCTTTTCTCCATGGAGAAATGGAAAGCACACGTGTCCTTCCAGAAATCCACATCCAGTCACACTTTACATTGCCAAGTACAAAAAAAAGACAACCACAAATAGTTTGTTTGCTGGCGAATCGGCACCAAAGCCTTGGAAAATTCCACAAATAGTGGGAAGGAATTTTGTGCTAAATAATATGTCTGTGGTGGAGATGAATCCAGTTCAAGGGTGATTAGAAGCAGGAAGTAATAAAGGAAGAGAGTCAGCATCAGACTCTGTCGAAAGTCTTTAAAACCCAATTATCATAACTATAAACAGCAGGAAAAAGGTTTAAAATTTATTGAAATCAGGCTAGCACTGCATGCATCCCATCTAGGTTTTTTTATTTCTATGAAACCCCCTAGCATATAAATCAGCTTCAAGGAATGGCTAATAAATTTTAATATTCCTCCTGAAGTTCATATTAAAGCATTTTACGGCAGGAGTTATTAGTTTATTACTATTAGATCAATATTAATACTGATTTGACATAATAAAGTTAGTGAGCATTCATTTCCTTACTAATTTGAAGACAGCAGAATGATGGGAAACAAATATTACCAAACATCATTAATAAATATTCAGTGTACACCAGATTTCGAAGCTCTACCTTCTCCTCATGAAGGAATTGAGTCCTAAAAAAGGCAGAACTCCAATCTTCATTTGCCATTATGGTTACAACTGGATCAAATGGAAAGGAACATTCCCTTACCACCCTAAATGACACAGTAGTATAGAAGCCACATTAGAAGACAAGAGCTGTGAAAATATGCCTGTATTATATAATACATTAAGCCCAGCCAGCACCTAACAGAATGAGGAACTGCAGCATTCAGCGTGTCAGCCTGAGGAAATTGCATTTACACAGAAAGGATCCCACAGGTAAAAACTTAAAATGCTTTAGGACTGAAGAATAACTACAAGTGTGGGTAGATCATTTGTGGGCTACCCAGTAATGTCCAGGTGACTGAAAAGCTCCTGAATACTTCTGTGGATCTTGCTCAAAAGGTACCATTATAAAGCACTTTTACTTCCTTAGCTTCCAGCCATGAAAACCAAGACATAAATCCAGTTTCCAGCAAAGAAGTCAACAAGCCTCTTTACTACCAATAAAATCGCTAGTAGCTAACACATAAACATATTTCTAAACTATTTTCTTTTTTAAGTAAAGTGCTGGAAACTAGGTAGCTTGATGGTAATTATTCAATCCTGAAATCTATTTCTGCCTTGGTTGAAAAAATAAAGCTGGAGTTAAAAAAAAAGAAATCTTGAATTAGATTAGATTAGATCTTGCACTAGATGTGGATTTATTTTCCATGATAGCATGTGGGGTTTGCTGGTGCAAGTACCACAAGAAGAAAATACTCAAGTCTGTACTTGACTCACAGGCAACAAGTCCAAACTGTAGTACAGGCAGGACTAGTAGCATCAGTTTAAAGTGGCCCAACACGTTCCATACCACAGCTCATTTAAGTTGCATGTGCAACGTCTGAGTCTTCATTTTGTGCCTGAGATTATGGATATGGCTTGAATGCTCGCTGTGCAGGTGACAGAGAAACACATTCTACCCCTGTGGAAAACAAAATCTGCTTTCTTGTAAGTCTTATTTCAAATCATGAATTTCAGAGTTTGGAGGGGATACAGTACTGCAGATGTCGTTCTCTGTCCCTCTCACAAGCTCCCCCCAAATGGCCAAGTTGTAAGACAATGAAAGCAGAGCCTTGGGTTGGGTGCCTGAAGCCCTGCAGCTCCTGCCTTCCAGCAGAAAGGACTTCTCCAGCTCACCTGGTACAAGTCTGCATTCACTCTTTAGGTACCTCTGATGCCTAAAGGAAGCTATAGTCTCATTTTAGTTCCACACCAAACCCGCTAAATTTATCTTTAATAAACACTTATGAAGTTCAGTTTAGACCACAACAAGGGAGCAAATGCACAAACTTGGGATTGCCACATAAAAAATTTTAGAAATTAGTGCAGAAAGCAGGTTGTGATTCAAGACATCAGGACAATCCAAACTCTCTCCTCTGCTTGCTACACCACCTCAGACAAGCAATGCTTTTCATTCTCTTAACACTTCTGTTCCCTTACAATTTCCTCCCATGAAAGGGGGATAGTGAATCAGATCTCACCATTCAGGTAGACAAAAAAATGCATGTGAAAAGTGGACTCATATGAGAAAGTGACACAATCAAGGTTCTTATGGTTGAAGTCACCAGGTGAAAGCTAATCCCATTTAAAATGGGGCTGACTGTACCATATTTGAGAGCATACAGACCCCAACCTGCTTACATGTCAGAATCCCTTTGAGCAACAGAAATTACACAGCCCGACATCTTTTCCCTTGAGTAGCTGATTATTCTGACATTCACACAGTTCTATTTCCCTTTTGTGCTGAGGAAGAGGCACCTGTGTTTCTCCAGTCATTTATAATATTCAGATTCTGCTTTTGAACTTTGCTTTGCCCCAGTTTCTTGTCATCACTGCTTAGTTATCAGCATGGGGAAGCGAGCAAGTAGCTTTCTCTCTTCCCTCAGGCAAGACCATTGCTGCGCTTGGATTTGCGTCACAGAGACAAAAAAAGTAGAGCAGCTGCAGCCCTTAATTGCAGAAACCACGTATGAGAGGCCAAGCTGCAGTTTCACAGTTGCTCTTTCAGCTAGAAAAACTATTAAAGGCCCAGTCCTGCTTCCCCAAAAACATGTTTCCCAGCTTGTACGCTGCAGCTTTCAGACAGTGAAATATGGTAAAAAATTAAAAACATCAATACCTTTAAGAAGAATAAAGGCAAGTTTCAGAAATATACTCCTACACCAGGTACATCACCTGAGTGCTTCCCATGAGCCTGGTAAGGGAGCAAATCCATCACTGCTTGTCCCTGTTCTCCAGACCTCTCCTTGGAGAGGATGGATGGGCACAGGCACTTTATTCTGCTTGCTAAGGTGGGTTCCTGCAGTGGGAAGGGTCAGGTGGCTGGCTTGTTGTTTAGGTGCAGGTATGAGAGCTAATAGTCACATCTGGCATTTGCAGTGAGGGGAGGAGCAGCAGGTTTGGCAGTACATCCCAGGTTCCTGGGGATGTCCTTCCCCAGGTTTAAGCCCTCTTTTATATATACACTCCTTTTTACACATCCATAGGTGCACTCCCACAAGAAACACGGAGTGGCTTCCATTAACCGAGCATGGAAATGAGGAGCTTGATTTGCTGGGAAATCCCAAGCAGTGAAAGCTGGTCACCATGATCCAGCCCTGGGCAGAAAAACCATGACTGTGGCCACAGCAGTACTGATCTGGACTAGGAAACACTCTCAAGTTTATTACTTTCAGCTTCAGCAGATAATACCGTCCTCCTACTGAAACACTTCCTTGCAGGTATATAATCCCTCTGGCTCTGAATGGCTATTTTTGAGGTTTTCATGAAGAGGATCATCTCCTCCCATACTGTCCAAGTTACCAGATGGTCCCAGAAAGTATTTTAAGGTATAGTTTGTTTACTCTGTAGAGCATTAAGACAACTTTCTACTGAGAAGGATCATCATCTGATGATAATGATCTTTTGCTTCTAAAGAAAAGAGCAGTTCTGTAATGGATAATGTGCTAATACATTAATATTTCAGAAAAAGGAGTAAGGATATAGCTGCACTCAGGGTGAATGGTGCAAATATAAAGGGTAGAAAGAACACAACACACTAAGAAAGAGAGAACCATCCATTAGAATTCCTAAACATTGTAATGATTAATTACATTAGGAAGAAAGCTGCCAGCACCTCAAGGCCTTAACAAATCACTACACAAATTCAGATGCAGAATGCTTTCAGACTGTGCACTCTAAACTTACACCTGCAGTAGCCATGTGCTGGTGATGCAACAGCTGGATAAATCCACTCCCCCACCCAACCTCCAGCAGCTGACTCAAGAACAGCAAGGAGCATGAGAAATTTTTCATTATGCTGTAATCATATGCGTGTTACCGACGCTTACACAGCCCTGCTTTCATGAGGAAGAAAAGCCAAAAATAAAAAGGTCCCAAGTTAAAAGAGTGCCCTGTTCTAGTGGTATTTACACTGCTGCAGAAGCATAAGGTTTGGATTACTAGCATGGACTATTCACCACCAAATTCCCAGGAAAGCACAAGCTGTAAAAGGTTGTGCTTGCTTTAACTTCTTGACCAAAAGGTAAAACTCTTCTAGACAACTTTGCAGTTTTGTATAAAAACTATTTTGGTCCCAGTGAAGTTTGTCATTTTACAAAAACCACACTTACTACCTTGAAAAAAACCAATCACCCTGAAGCTCTGTTTCATCAGTTCGAAGAACAAAAAAAATCCCTAAGTGACCAGGATTTGGTTTTGCTGGAAATTCCAAAGTTGTTTTCCCTACATTAATTGCTTGCACTGGGTGAATATAGTGAAGGTTCTGATCTTTACTGTCATGTTCTCAGAACATCCAATCCCTCTTTTCAGGAGAGTTCAATTCTGCCATGAGTACAGGGTGCTCAGTCAGGAATACAGTTTTTCCCCCATTCAAGGGCATTGCTTGATCATACCAAACAGCTCTGGCTTAAAGCACAGACCTTTTTATGAGTACTCATTTTGGTGCCTCACAATCGAGCTGTTTGCTCTAGGCAGTCACTGTGGCTTCTGCTCATGAACGTGCTTCGTTCCTCAATCTCCTTCCAGTAAATAGGAAGCAACAGCCTGACAGCAGAAGGGAAAAGAAGACAGCAGAAACCTCTGTATCAGAGCTATCTTCACACATTTGCTTCCAGGTCTAGATGTACTTTTGGGCTCACAGTTGCTTATTCCAATCAAGTTTTGTCCTGGGAAATTTTGACAGACATGGAGAATAACAATGTTTTTCACCTACAGTGAAATGTTCTGAAAGGCAAGATGCCTGGTGGTTAATTTTCTCCTTTGGGTAAATATGCATATAGCCCGTCCTGTTTCTGACTCAAATGATATTTGAAGTATTTTTAGAGGCAACCACTGGCTAGACCAAACATTCTCCCTTTCCTGAAATAGTAGCTCTATTTTATGGTCTCTGAAGCATCCTGGCTTTCCCTGTCTCAACTGCAACTCAGTTCTGCTGATCTACTCCATCAGAGCTCTTCAGGGATGCTCCCAATTCTACACAGCCCACCTCAGCCTTTGACTACCAGAGCTGCATTTCAGTGAGCAGTATCACACCCAGACAGTCCAGCTGCTGGTCTCCTCTGGACAGAAGAGAGAACAACAGGATGCTATCTCTACTCATCCCAGATTTCTTGACAAAAAGAAGGTCCCAGAAAAACAGACTCGTTCTCCAGCACAACCAGCAAGAAGAGATGTGTGACAGGACAAGTTCATTCCTCCATGGGCTGTGACAATCTTCCACCAAGGATGGACCTGGCTGTGAAGAGTGCTGGCTGAATTCCGAGTCTGTCTTCCAGAGGAGTACCTAATGTACCTCGATTTCGTTCGCGTTTAACGAAAGCGGCGCAGAGGAACAAGGTGTGCATGCTGGAAAGGCACCAAATGGTGACATGTTTGTACTGCTGTTTGGCTGGAACAATACAGCATTTATCAAAAGTTAAACATTTACTCCAAACACGGCTTCTGAACACTTTCTGCCACAGTGTAAACTGGTGTAATACAGCATGAAGTTCCATACAGAGGAGCACACACAATGGAAGAGGTAAAATCATTCTGCTGACTTGACCCAACCCTTTTTACTCTGTTTTCTTTTTTCCTGTGCATGGGAAGAGTGGGATAAGACTATTCCATGCTTGTCTTAAGGAAGATAATAAATTACAACAGCATCTTTTCCTGTTTGATTTCACCCTTATTTAACTTAGTTAAGGAGAAAAAGATAATAAAGGCAGTGGTACAACAGAGAAAGTAACTGACTTAGGATTTGTTAGCCCTGTGGCCTTGATCCAGTTTCAGCTTTTGTATCTAGATGCCTAAACAGAAGGAAGAGTCCGGGAAAAAATATTATACAGTCCAAACAATTGCTTGCACAGCACGCATCAGTCAAGTGTCAACCAAATCATTCTGCTTCTGGATGGCAAGGAATTTGCCCTAGGGTAGCAGACTGTGACCTAGGCACCAGAAGTTTGAGGTCCTGGGATATAGAAACCCTTCTACTGCCATTTCTCTGTTTAGAAGGGCAGCAGCCTGTCCCAAGAGGGGTCATAAAGCGGCCCTGCCACACAAAACCTGAATGGCTTTTTTTTCTAGCATGCAAACTTTAAGACTTGTATTGCTTTAACACTGTCAGCCAAGTGATGCTGATTTTCAGGAGTGCTCCAGCAAGCACTCAAGGAATTTAGTCTTTGCTTGAGCCAACTCTTGAGATATATGTGCTCCCAGCCTCCAGAGGCGAGGGGTTGGCCTGAAATCTCTGAAAAAACGGGCAGTAACTTGCATATTCCTCCTTACCACCACTGCTGCAATGTTTATGTATTTATATACAAAACCAATATACAATGACAAGTCAACTAAGACTTCTCCAGGGAGAGAAATGACATGGAAACCTCCCCCACCTCCCAAAGGGTACAGACTGGCAGATGGACAACTGTAACTGAGACGAGCACGAAGCTGAAGAGCTTTTCCAAATGTACTGGCTGTCCTGCCCTACTGCCAGTGGTGTGTTTCTTCCTTTGTATTGTCATCTGATGCAGACTCCAAGGAATGAGTCCATCCACAGAACTCCAGCAGCACAGAAATGCATTTAACAGGCGCCATGGAGGCACTGAAATAATTACCTAACGTGCAAGGTCACAGTGTGCTGTACTAAATCTTCCATGTATTGTAAACAGGCAATTTCTGCAGGACAAAAGCACAGGCAACATTGTTTTGCTCACCTATTATAGTGGCCTCACCACCAGAACCATTACAAAAACAGGATATGTGATTAGAGAGGAAAATAATCTGAATTTCATCCTCAGGCCACGGGCTCTCCATTCCTCCAGCTTCTCCCAGCAAGCAGAGTGGTTTCACTCACACAGGGCTCTGTTTCTGCCATCTGCCCACCATATTGGAGGGGAGGTTTGGAAAAGCACTGAACAAAGCAGGGCTTGTCTCTCTCCACCAGCCCAAGAGAAGCCTGAGCTGGCACCCAGCAGGCAGTCTCTACATCAACAACTAGTCAGAAGTCTGTGAAGGCTAAAACCAGCAAGAGATCTTCTTTCTAAGAAATAACTTAAACAGAGTTGAGGCTATATCAAGAGCTGGAAAAGGGCCTATTGAAAGAGTGGGGGGGAGGGAGGAAAGACCCCATCAACTACATGTGGGATAAAACTAAGGCAGCACAAAAATGCAGCTGACATCCAGCAGGAGACAAAGGTTTATTCACACCCCTTTCTGTAGAGCTGCTTGACTTACAGCTACACTTTGAGAAGCCTCTCTTAATTCCAGGTAAGGAGTGGCTAATGGCATTGCCAGGGAGGCTTTGTCACAGTTACAGATTTTCCTGTTACAGCAGGTGGGAAGGAAAAACAACTACTGGGAAGAAACCATAATTAAAACCCAAACCTATTTGTATGAAATGAGTTAACACAGACAACAACTCTGTAAGAGGAGGATGAAGGACTCCAGTATGATCAAAATCCCATCCAGAAATGGAAATTCTTTACTGGGAACTCGGGAGAGGCACTCAGACAATTGTTATCTCCTGTTCAGTATGAGTCTGGGCAAGCAGCTAGGGCTGGAAACACCAATTTCAGTCAGTTGCTCAACACCAGAAGTTGATACAGCAGTGATAACAGGTGTCTATGGCAGTAGTGTAAAATAAAAGTCTTTGAATAAACTAAAAGGAAATTTCCAAAACCAGACTTTACGTCAAAGAAAAACAAAAATACCACAGGGTGATCCATCACTCCCTCTGCTTGGAGTCTACCTTATTTTCCAGTGAGTAGTGGGCCATAAAACAGTAAAAGAACACAGCATTTCTGAATAGCTGCTACCTATCTGGAGATAAGCCCTAGTTGGATGTTTAATAAACAGCTGCTGGCATAAGAATCATATGCAACACAAACCAACCAGAATATACACATTGATCTTACCATCTCAAGGGGATTCACAGCCTACTGAAACACACAGCTTCTTCATCAGTTATCAAAGATAGAAAAAGAAGGTGTGACTGCACACTGGAAAGACCTAATTGTTTAAGGAAAAAAAAAAAGCAAATAAGAAGTATTAAAAGAAGCAATAAAACGGAGAACTGAAGCAAATCTTGTAATTTTCAGATCAAAATAAATTGACGTGGTCTGAAAATTAAAAACATCCCAGATTAAAACTCAGTCAGCCACACCATTAGTGCATTCCTCCCAGACTGAGTGGTCTGAGGAATTTATAAATTTGGCATCGTATAAAATGTGCTATTCCTGGCATGTCTTCGAATCAGGGGAAGTGAAAAGGCCAGGAGCACAGGCAGAGCAACAGGGCCAGCTTCAAGGGCACAGCTATGGGCTATCTGCTGGCATTCCCAAATATTTTAAGTGCCAAATCCAGAGCATCAAAGAGTTGTGCTAATCAGCCTCCCCCTGGATTAATCTACAGCTCTGATTTGTAGGAAATCCACAGCAAGTTTAGTCACGTAATATTCATGGTAACAACATGTAGACATTTTTATTCATTTTAATTAAAAAGTACAAAAGTCATGAGGTGAGACACCCCCTATAAAAGGTTTAATATGGAAAAATTCTGAACTAGAAAACATGACAACTTTTCATTTTCCATGCTAAGGAAACACTTACTAAAAAACCCAAAAAACAGCAACAGAAAAACCCCTGCAATCAAAGCAACAACCCAAACAGAAAATTCTTTTCCCACAAGGAAAAGCAACTTTATGCACAAGATTATCTTCCACCAACTATGCAGATCGTCTGCCTCAAGGGAATGGAAAGACTTGCACGGTATCTGTCACACACAGCAGCAAAAAGGTAGATGGCAAAGAAAAAGTGAAAGACACAAAACCATACAAACTCCCAAACTACCAGGCAGGTTTGGATAGAAGGACTCTTTCAAATGACCATATTTGCCCACAGCAATGACATCTACATTGGAAATACAAAGCTTTTCTTGATTTTTTGGGGCTGATTTTTTAATATTTGGAGTATTCATTGCAAGCATGCTGCTTCTTCAAATTTTAGGAAGAACACCTACATATCAGCAAAAGGAAGGAACTTGGTCCTCTACTGAATTTCCAAGCTAAGGCAAACAAAGACTACAAAGTTACTGGTGGCTGTTCAAACATCTACATGTCAGAGCACATTAAATGTACCCTTCTCCATCACACAATTCCAGCCCAGTTCACTGCCACAGATCCAATCTCCATCAGCCCAAGAGTTTGTGTCACCCTCCATGAATTACTCTCAGACATTGAGCTGTGCCTCTGTGACAGAAAGTAGCTCCACCTTCACTCATTAAGGGCTGAAGAAGTGGGAGCTTGACACACAGCAGTCCCTCACTCCAGCAGAAGAGGTGGAAATGCTACGCTGTGCTTGGGAGCAGCTTTGTCCTGCTTTCTACAATTGCCCAAATTGCTGCCCAAGATACCATGGGCTCAAACACTCCTTACTGCAAAGCATGTTGTGCCTATGATAGTTGTTCCCATCCCAAAATGTGTTCAAGAGAGATGAGCCCCCTTATGGAAGTGCCTTGTGACAGTCCTTGGCTTGAGGCGGGACGGTGAGGAGCTGTGAGTTATGGACTGAAGGGAAATTTGTCTTCAGAAGTGTACTCATCAAAAGATACTTGGCAACCAGCTCCCCAGCTGCTCCTGACACAGACCAAAAACCAGATAGAAACAATCCAAACATCTGCCTCCGAGGACAAACAAGGGGACCTGAACCACTGCAGCAAGAAAATGTTCTCCAGTTTCCTTCCGCACCCCAACCACGTTAGCTCTGCAGACCCTTTGGCATACCTGGCATCATGCCCCACCCCACTCCCTCCATGCCCTGAAGATCATAAGAACATCTTTGATTTGCAGAAGGTAGAACACACGTAGAAAGAAAAGATCCTTTAGGTTTAGCAGCTAAGGAGCTCCTGAAATTCTCTATTTCTAAAAGCAACGAAAGGCAAAGGCAATGGGATGACTCAGAGGTACAACACAGATGTAAAAGCAGAGCCACTAAGAAGAAAGGAAGGAAACAATAACCAAAGAATAAATTTCCTCAAAATTCACACATCCTAATGCTGCCCACTTCCTTTGCACTCCCTCAGTTGAATTTTTGTCCATGTAAATAAACATGTGCAATGGGAATTCAGCTCAGGACCTTGCTCCCATTACTGCAGTTTGCATTTAATTGAAATGCGCAATCCCATGGAAGTCCAAACTTTAACCCATTTGGGTGGAGTGACTATTATTACAAGCTTCATATTCTTCCTAAAGCTCCAGCTGCTGGAACTGTAAGACTCCGTGAGAATCCAAAGATCTCAGTTGCAGGATTTTTGTTTTGTTTATTTTAAAAGATAACTCGAGTTCTCATGCTTGTGGAGAAATAAAAATAAATAAAAAGAAAAAGCTTAATATCATGACTCGCAGATTTATTAAAGTCTTAGAAACCAGAAGAGGAGGGAAAAAAATACCTGCCAACTTTTAAAAAAAGCTTATAATTCTTTTAGTTTCCTAACTGCTAACTCCTTTGGGGTTTATATTCTGCAGCACTTTCTCTCCAATGACTTTTTTTTAAGAATATAATTATTCCTCAGTAAAGTGACAGATTAGAGGGCCCATTTGTCACAGTCAAGACAGCCACAGTCCATGGAGGGTCTCCTGTACCATCAGAAGCTTCTCTCTGTGGGTTCCCACACTCAGCCCCTCACAGCAAGCCCCAGCTCCCAGCAGACTCCTGCCCCTCTGACCAGCTAACCCACCCTTTTATAACACCCATCCTTACTGGTCACAGCTGTACCTGCTAAGGGCAAGGCTGTTCTCACTCTGTGGTAATTAGTTCAGCTGCAGCTCCTCAGGGGTGAGATTGCCTTCAGCACCATCTCTGTTCTCTTACAACCCATCCTCCCACACCCATTCTTCCTGTAGCTTTACTGAAGGTGATCATATTTGATGAGTCCAAAGTCATTTCTCTTCCATGCATATAAGAAGATGTAAAATTATTTCAAGTGTTAGTTTAGACCACAGGGCAGGAGATGAGAGGGAAGAGATAGATCTGCTCCAAGACTTCTTAGATAAAATAGAAAAAGGTAACAAAACATTTATGTAGCCTCAGAACACAGGAACCAGGCCACAGTCTGTCATCAGGTTTGTACCTAATCAATGAAAACAGTAAATGGAAGCCTGGACAAGCAGAGAATATACTTGACTCTACATGGGCATTTTTCTGGTATTTCACTAGAATGCCTTATCTGCAACACCAACACCATAATGCCAAGGGAAAAAAGAAAACACCCAACACCCACTGCCTTAAAAATTGCTCCATTACTTTTTAATGGTGATTTCAAACTATTTTCAGACTATGCTTTAAGTCTCATCTCCTGGTTGACATGATTTATTTGGTTTAGAAAATACCCTGTAGAAGCAGGGGAGCAGCTTTGTGATGCAAATGTGTTTCATGTGGTAGCACCAGATGATCACACCAGCACCAGACCTCCTGTATCCCCCCTGCATCAGAAGAGCAAAGTAGTTG
Source organism: Promerops cafer (assembly GCA_013398275.1). Classification (NCBI taxonomy): domain Eukaryota; kingdom Metazoa; phylum Chordata; class Aves; order Passeriformes; family Nectariniidae; genus Promerops; species Promerops cafer. Next base: position 2,545,923 of record VZSE01006895.1, on the reverse strand, counting down.
TCAGAACTCATTTTCTTCATAGATGTTATGAAAGAAGTTGAGACACACATTGTCCAGCTCTAATGTTTTTAAGTTTTTATATTTTCATGGAGAAAAAGAAAATATTTTTTTCTAAGCAGTTTCCAGCTTTGGGACTCTCAAATTACAGAACTAAAGCCCAATAAGCAACACAGGATCACTGGTGATAAAGATGAGAGACAGGATGAAGTGCAAGCAGGAGAGCACCCATGTGTGTATGTATTATTATATTAAGCTATGCATAAGCACAGCTTGGCCAAATTAAGTTTTCAGTTAAACTCCCATTACTGAAACACAGATTACTCGCAGTTAATTAAAAAATACCTCCTAATAATTCTCACTGAGTAAAGCAAACTACAGGTATGTAACAGTGATGGAGACATTTACTGCAATTCACTGGGACCACTGTGCTGGCTAAAGAGGTTAAGCATTGGAGAAGAGGGCAGAGAGGTGCACTGCCCTTTCACTGTTATGCTGCAATCCCAGAAAGCCTGGCTGGCTGAAGAGGAGCTACTCAGTTCACAGAGCTTTGCTTCAAAAAAAATTCCACCCATTTTCAGATCTGCTGCGAGGTTTCCTCTCCCTCCTCTGCAGTATCAAATGCTACTGACCACAGCTGGAAAAGACATACAAAATGAAATGGAGCCCTGTCTCCTACCAGTACAAACCCACTAATGAGAAGTTATTAAAAATATCCTATTCATTTCACCCACAAGAACACTTCCCCAAAAAATTTATTGTCAGCCTAGACCTTAGCCTGAATGGTAAAGCCATTGATCAAGCTCAGCCTTTTCTACAAGGACTGCAAAACCATGGCACAATGCAAGCAGCACCTACTCTTGATGCATCCTCAAGTTTTTTAACATGTCTAAGGAATTAACAATCAATTTCTTTCATCTTCAGGGCAATAACTACTCAGGCCAAAGGAAGAAAGCAAGGAATTGTTTCATTTGGCATTCTCTCGTATCAGTACATTTACCAAATGGCTCTTACGTAGAACTTGTCATGGTGATTCATTTTATTGCATCCAAGCCTGTTGTACTGCCCCAGTAGGTATTCCAGCTACAAATGAGTCATAAAACCCCTGAATGTGGTGTTTTGTAGAAAAGGCTGAATTCTCCATCAAAGGAGTTTCAAGAAAAAAATTACAAGAACAAAAAGAAAGCGCCATTACTTGGGGGCAAGGGGGCTGGAAAAAGAAAAAGAATACATGAATAAATAATGTGGAAGTAAACAAAGTCCTTGCCGTGTTGAGCACAGCTGTTCTACAGCATTTATAAAGTCTCTGGTTACAGAGTCAGGGCCATTTCCCCAAGGAAAGAAAAGCCCTGTATTGCACAATATGGGAACATGAACACACAGGGAATATACATTGATTTGTTAGTGCTGAGGAGAAAAGATTTTGAAGAAATCACCCATCTACAACAATTCTAAACAAACAAACAACCTGATGGTGCCAGGGGACTTGCACAGAGTGATTACACTTGGAGTCAAAATTCTTACAAAGTCAACATTCAGCCTACTGTGCTAGACATCTACCTGAACACAACCAATTCTGCCTCTTTGAAGCAGTTTTGTGGACAAGAGAACAGCCCATAATAAAGTGCAGACGCTGAGTAAATCATTGCCCTTGCTTATTTCTGAAGCAGAGAACAAGCTGTTCCTCTTTGCTCCAGCCTCCTCATCCGTGTTCATCTGTGCTGTGGAACCTGTGCCTGCACAGAGCAGGGAAGGCAAGAAGTGAAGTGACAATTATGGTGGCATTAAAAGGTGTCCAGCAAAGCCAGTCTGTAGCAAAGGGATGAGGTACAGCACGCTGATGGAGCAGAGCCACAGCACGTTGTTTAAAGTGCATTAAGTCAGAGAGCCCATGGAACTCAGAGCAGTCCACAGGCAGTGCAGCTCTCTGCTTTTTATCTACAATAAATAACCACAACAGCAGCAAACGAAGTGGGAGGTCATGTTTTACAGCAAGCATGACAGTGTGAGACACTTGCATTCCTTCTCCTTCTCTGAAGGTGGGCATATACGAACAGGCAGCTAAAATCACAATCTTACCAGACTCAGGGATAGCTCTTCTGGACTTGCTGCACTGCAGCACAGAGCTAGTTCAAATATCCCAAACCATACAGCCAAAGAGTCAGCCAGGGTTTGTTTTGCCCAGCTGGAGAAAAGCTTTATTGCTTCTAGTAAGGAGCCAGCTCAGTATACCCCTGTCTCAGGGCATACAGACGTTCTCTGGCACCATATAAATACCATAAACAACTATCTTGCTCCAGAGTTAGTTCCCTCAGATTTATTCACATGAGTCATCCCTTCTGCTGAAAGACCAGGATTTCTGCCCAACATTTCCAGCTGATGCCGGTGTGACAGCTCCATTCTGAAAATCAAAAATCCCTGCTTTCCAGTTCAAGAAAGCAAACCATTAGTCAGAGCAACCTCCTAGCAGTAAGAAAGCACTGATTGAATTTTCACTCCACCCAATTCAAAGGTCAGAGAGTAGTTTTCCATCCTACATTGCTCTATATCATGCAGACCAGGAAGCTGAACCAAGTCTTCCACCTCTGAAGCCAGGCCCTTAACAGCCTACCATGCATCTGCACACTCACGTGCACACACTCTCTCTGAATTTCCTCAGAACTCTCTTTCATTTTCCCCTGAAAAAAAAATTAGCAAAACTGATGAGTCTTGCAAAATACTTTGGCTCCAAAAAGAAAAAAACTTTCAACAAAATTCCAAGTCCAATTTTTCTGAGCAATGCTAGTACTGACATCAATTGTCAAGATAAAACCAAAGCGAGCTGGCAGAGTAAAACTAATCCTACAAGACCATGAGCTAATTAGGATGGAGAACAGACTTCTGTGGCATTAAGTTTGTATTGCTCAATGTTTGTGAGGTTTCAGGTGGTGTTAGACAGATCTGGAATCCTCACCCTTATACTGGCATGTGTCTAGAGCAAATACTATACACTCATCAAAGTTGCTTTAGTATTTTCAGGAATGCAAAGATGAGCTAATAAAAATTAGGTTGTAATTTTAACAGAGCCTTTTTTTTTAAAATCATCAGAAAAAAGGGGATTCTGTTTAGAAAGCCGTTTCTCTTTCACTGACTGCAGGGATAGAAAAAGGAAAGAGAAAGAAAAAAAGACTCAGAAGCCACATTCCTACTCCTCTGCCTTCTTGAATGACTCCATTATGAGGCTGAAAAGGAGATTTAATTAAATCAGTTCCACTTACCAACCAAACCTTACCTGTTTCCTTGCCAGAGACACCATTCCTTCTTGTTCCCAAAGGGGTGTTGAGAGGAGGGAGAGAAGAGCAGCAAAACTGGATTTTAAGAGCAGGAAAGCAGAGGGGGGCTTTAACTTTTAACCCAATTAAAAAAAAAAAAAACAGTGGAAAAAACCCAAACAGAGATATCAAGCATTCATCAGTGCCAAGGCACCACTGCTACAACTCTCCTCCTGAAGATCCAGGATACCACATGCCGAACTCTCGGATACTAAAAATAAGTAAATATTCTAAAAGGGCTTCTGCTGAATTGTACTTTCACAGCAGAAGCTGGACAAGGTCCAAGAAGAACCATGAAACTGAGGCTTTCTGTATATTGCAGCCATTAAAATATGCAGTGAGTTAAAAGACTGCAAGGAAACCCTGTACTGTGGTAGCCCCTGCTAAACCTCATAACCATCTCTTTCTCCTCAGCTGTTGTATGAGGGGAAAAAAATTATTACCCTCTGAAAATTAAGAATCAACTTCTTTAAACAGATGAGTCAGCAGATGTAAACTTCAGCAAAGCTAATTCCCCAAGCTGCTGACATCACCACACACATACAGAGACCACCTAGGAATTACTGCAGGCATGCTACTGTTCTGAAAAACATGCAATAAAAGGCAGAACAACCTCTGCCATGGAAGGTGGTGTTTTACTGTGATTACCCAGGGTAACAGAGCTGCTGATTACCTCAAACAGTCTGAGTGCTATGCATTTTGCTCTTCAAAATCTTTCATGTAGCATCACCTCACACCCAGTTGTTTTTGACAACAGAGCTGATGATGCTCTGGCTCCCTGCTTGACAAAACAAGTCCCAGCACTGTCAGGGGCTCCAGAGCAGCTGCTGAGAGCAAAGGGGGACCCATTTCTGCAGAGAAATGTCACCTCTGCCCAGGCACGCTGCCAGCAGCAGCCTTCACCCACAGCTTTGAGGGGGCTCAGGTGTCCAATTCTGTCAGCCACAACCCGGATTTTTGCCCCAATCTGAAGCAGCACTGCAGTCAGCTGGATGGATTAGGAAAAGAAGAGAAATGCAGTCTTGTCACTATGCTCGCTGCAAATAACATTAAAAATTTGCAGCCCTACTATTCCCCATACTGCAGAAGAAAAAACACCATTATTTAAATCACTTTCTGATAAAACACCTATGATATAAACTGGGCTTGACCAGAGCCACCCATGTAGGGCTGTGGCCAGATCCAGACAGAACCACAAGGCCACACATGTTCTGGACCATGCCAGACCTCCCCAGCCATGCCACAACCCCCCCAGCCTGGCTCTACCCCAAGTTTCACTTCTGCAAGCAGAAAGGGAAGCCCAAGGTCACCCATCCCTGCACCCCTGTGGGCTGCCTGAGCTTCACCAAGCTCACCAGTTGCCCAGTTTGACAACAAATCACACTGTTGCCTCTGCCCTGACATTACAATGTAGGTTCACATTCGCTGCTGGACACACACCATGCCACTGCAGGATGCCAATTCTCATGAACAAAAGATCCAGCTAGTTAAACAGAAAAATAAATCTCAGCTGCTAATAGGAGGGAAGGCAATTTTCAGTCCAAAAAGCCACAGGATTTCTTAAGAATATTTTTTTCCTAGTTGGAATAATTCAGACCTAGAAGAGGCCTGTTATGCTTAGCACAGTAAGTTAAATCCACAGGCACATCTGAAATAGGCATCTGACTCACTAATAAGAGACCCTGCATTTTGCACTTTACCTAAACATCAGTATAAAGGAAAATCTCACCATGGCAATGCCTACAGACTTCAGAAACTCCTTTTACTGCAGAAACATAATACTACCTTATAGACACAGAAACCAACGTTTGTATTCTGGACAATATGGACAATCAGAAAATATCTCAGCAAATTGTATTTTATTTTGTCTACTTCTTTAAACAAAGAGGAAAAAAAGTAGACTGAACTGCTCACTATCTGTTTTGCAGATTAAGGTGACACTGACAAATGAACAGTCAATTTGCCAAAAATTCAAAGAATTAACTTTCTAAAAGGAAACAGAGATACTGAACGTATTACAGCTGCCTTTGACTTTGTAATGCAAAGCACTCTGCTGAACCATGGAAATCAGAAAGCCAAACCGACTTGGAAACAGATCAGTCTGCATTTCACTGTAAGCAGTAAACAGGAGAGAAGGCTTTGAGTTTTAGGGATTTTTTTTTCAAAGCATAACATAACAAACAAAAAGCAGCTTTTCCCACCTGCCATCAAACTGACTATCTGCCTTTTGATATTTGTGTCTTTTACAGCAAATACACTATTTATCACTTTCCTAGTAAGCATTAGCACCTCCCCAGTAATTGTGTACCCAGTTTATATTTGAAGTGCCTTTGCAACACATGCACCACCTGCCTGAGAAAACACCGAGTTTTTCTAACTCATCCCTACACAAACAGAGCACAAATTAGAGTTCGACCACGTGACTACGTAAAGAAATCATCAGGAGATTAAACACAGATGATCATACATTTTTAAAGCTTTAAAACTATCTCAAGCCCCAAGGTGTTTTAGGTTAGGACACTGTTCTTCATGGCTTGGGATTCTCTTCATGGGAATCTGCAAACAAAATACAAACAAACAAGGCAGTACGCAGCTACCCTGGCAGGACTCTTCAAAGCCCTGTGCTGTATTTACCCCAAGTCACATTAACAGATGCTCTTGGTCCTTTCAGCTACTCTAAGAAATATGTATGACCTTTCACAAGATCCCCAGCAAACTGACGTGTGGCCAGAATTAAGAACAGTAGCTTCAATTTTTACTAATATATAACCCCCTGGTCCCCACTTCCTGAGGCACTTTTGCACACTGTCCTGCCAGGGGATGGAAAAGGGTAAGGAAACACAAAGTTACCTAGCGTGCCTTGGAACAGAGGGCCTCTGTTCAGAGGTAAAAGCCACAGAGTGTTTTCAGAAAGTTGCAGGCTAGCAGGACAGCTGGTGGGAGAACAGTGAGATTCACACACGGAACGTCGGTGTCACTTCTGAGCTGTCACACCGTGCACCGCGGAGATAAACAATGCACATGTGAAATAATTGTCAGTTGCTTCAGGCTGTCAAACATTTCAGTGGAACACTGTCATCTCAGCAGCAGACAAGTAAAATAACTGTGTTTCAGTAAGCCTACATTCATCCAAAACACACCTCACCGAATCACAGGGAGGGCAAATAGAAAGCACCCTTCATTTGCTGGTAGAACACACTGAAAGTTCATGACAAAACCCTTAATGCCACTCTTTGTGCAGCACACCTGCTTAACACTGCTGAAGTAACATAAATCCTTAACCCATGGGAGCACAATGCGGCTGTGTCTCAAAAGCTTTGTTATTTCAGCTGGCAGAGACAAGATGAAACTAAAAAGGAAATACACTGGTGCACACAGAGCCTCAGCTCCACAGGCAGAATAGGCTGGGCTCATCTTTTTGTTGTAGGATGGAGAAGATTCAAAGCCTACCATGGAAACAGCTGGCACTACTTGGTTGTTAGGGAAAATTCCTGGACCGGGAATCCAGGAGCCACTCTGGCATCACCCTCACACCACCTGAGCTGGGATGAGCCCCTTTTGCAGCTACACACCCCACACTTGCACAGGCAGAACAGGTTTCCTCACCAGCTCTATCCCAGCTTCCCTGTAGCAGAGCCCCAGACCTCTGGATCCTTAAAGCAATTTACTCATGGCACAGGAGGGAAACAGCTCAGGATGGTTTATTGAGAGGGAACCCAAACAAAGGAACTCCTGGGCTTTTATCCACTCTCAGCCAAAGAACAGGAAAGTCTGGGATCTTCCTGCTGAGTCTCTGGCTCCTGCTGTGTCTGGGAGTGTCCTGTCACCTGGATGTGCCACAGGTCCCCGTGCCCTTCATTCTCAAAAGGGCTGGCAGTTCACAGCCTCGTGTCTCAGGCTCTGGAGCTCAACCTGCAGCTGCACCCCAAGCTGCCTGCACTGGATGTGCTCCTCAGCAGCTTGGAACAGGGACATCTGGGGCACTTAGGTGGGTCTGGAGCCACCCTGGGGATGCCAAGCAGTTCTCTGCCCATCACAGCAGCTTAGATGTACCTGTGTACCTGGAGCTCAGGAGGGGAACCCCTGCTGAGGACCAGGACTGGCCCCTTCAAGAAGCCCCCCTTGCTTCCCTCACCACAGAACTGCTCATGCATGCAAAGGCTTTGTTAACTCTGCTCAAGGCTGTAGGGGTGGTGTTATCCCTGGAGATCACTCCCTTTCTGCTGCTGCAGGGCAGGCAAAATGCTCTGACTCCTTACTCCATGCCAAGTCCATGCCTGGAGTTCCTGATTTAAGTACAAGCAAGGCACCTACCTGGTCTAAGCCAGAAAACATCCACCTGTAGGTGAACAGCAGCATTATTGCCTCACTCCATCATCTGCTGCCGTGCACTGCCCAGTCCTCAAGGCAGGGACTGCCAACAGCTACAGGTGGAGCAAACCATGACAGATGTTGTAAACCCTGAGAGATGTTGTCCTGACCCAGGCTGGTGCCTCCAGAGTTCTTCTGGTTCTATCAGTACCTTGTGAGCAGCTGGGCAGGTTAAAAAGAGCTGGTAAAGGTGGTGTGCCACAGAACACGAGGGGGAAAGCTGAAGTTGACAGCAATGAAATTGGTCAAACTAACACTTTTGGAAGGGCTCTCCAGCTCTGGAAAAGCCAAGACCACATGACCACAACTGGCCAAGAGCTGTCTTCTCCCAATTCTTAACATCTAAACTGCTAGTGCAATTAAAAAGCAAATATTTTTGTGAGCTAGAAAATGGAAAACAAAACTGTTGGTTTTTTGTAAGTTATTCTCTGTTTCTGGCAGTCTGATTTTTATTAATGTAATATTTCTGTTAGCAGCCTTGTCTACGTAAGGCATCTGTAGAAAGTTTTTATTGTTAACTTAATAGTGAAAATCTAATAGAGGTTCTATTTGAATTTTCCTTTTAAATTGACGTCAATCGCAGTCTGAGAATCAGATTGTTACAACCCAGACTATGAAACAAACATTCAAGTCAGATGCTATAAATGTAGCCACTGCACACTGGTAAGTGTGTTTTAATATTTTTAATCAGGTCTCTGGGTAGAGCCAAGATACACTTGGCATAGAGATGAGGGGAAAAATTATAAATATGTAGATGTTTTTACTTGGAAAGTCAATTATAATTTATTTCCAGAAAAAAGGAAAAAAAATGGAATACACCCACAGAACTGCACTTTAGCAAGCAGATGCACAAATATAAAAGTAACTAAAGCTTGATGTCTTAATCAGCACTTGCCACACAACAGACTAAAGGTGAGACATCATCTTCCCCGAAAGGTTACTTCCACAGGAACACTGTGTGTGGCACAGGAATCCCAAAAAGGAAGGCAGAATAAGGGAATCCCATGGCAGCGTTGGAGCAGCTGAATGGACTGAATAATGGTACAGTAGAAAGAAAAGAAATTGTGTGTAGGGAGAGGAGACTTTTGTTTGGAGATCAGAAGAGTTTCCCGAGAACTGGATTACAAGAAATCTGAAAACTCCAGCTAAGACTCCCATCAAAGGGACAGCAGGGTCCTATACCTCATCCAAACCTTATGCACCCTGGAAGAAACTCATCCTCCTCAAAGTTGTAGATTTTCACAAAGAGACCAGCAGAAAAGCAGATAAAATAAATACATCACAAAGCGGTAACAAAGAGCTGTGCTGGAAGAGGCATGGCTGGGATGACCACCTTCCCCTTTCCTGTGCTGGTCTCCAGAAATCTGTGGCTATGGCAGAGGTGCCCAGGGCACACAGCACTGATGCTTCTCTTGCCAAAAGCCAAATGAGATCAAAGAGAGCTGAGAAGAGTAAAAAAAAGTCCATGCAAATACACATGGCCCTATTATTTGCAGTTGTTTACTGCTACAAAGAGGGCCCGAACCCTTATCAGATTTCAAAACCTTTTAGGGATGTGTGAAAGAAGGATGAATCAGAGCAGAAAAGCCTGAAGAGTTTTGTCATTTTTCCAGCAGAGGTGGACTACACACCTAGTTGTACAAGTCGTATTTTCAACTCCAACAGAATAGCACTGGAGCTTTGTGCTAATTATAAAATTACTGAGAATATCACCCAAATCACAGATTCTTTTACTAACTAGAAAACCAGTTGGATAAAAGTTTTCTTCTCTTCTAACCCACAAGATATTTGTAAGGCCTGCAATAATGAGGTTTGAAATCAATCAGGGTTTTAAATTAATAGCAAACTAACAAACTAAACTGCTTAAAAAAAAAAGATAAATTGCAGAACTTCAGATTGTTTCCTATTTATTACTAACAAGGCTGTAAGTTACATACAAGTGCTAGAAAAGTCAATTATCTTTCCAAAACATTTTTCAGGACTCTTGGCAATAATAACAAGCTTGGGTTTGGATGTTAGATGAAGGAGAGGGGAAAAGAGCCCTGTGACCTGTGTTGCATGTTAGAGGAATAAGGAATGGTAACGCCAGTGCAGGCACCAGCTCCCTGCCACAGACCTGACCTCTGTCTGGAAATTATGGGCACTGCACTGAAAAATGGAGGGGTGCCAGTACTGCAATAGAAAATGAAGGTGCTGGAGCCCTCAATGCATCCCTCTCCCTTCAAAACCCACGCCTGCAAAACGCCAATTCCCAACGTTCAGTAAGAAGTTCTTTACTTGATGCAAACATAAAAACATTCAGCTTCCTTCCAAGCAGCAACCTGCTGAGGCTGTGTGGGCACTGACACGCCTGCCCACGGCAGCCCTGGGGAACACAGCTCTGTTGTGATTACGCTGGTGGGCATTTGCTGTGCACAGAGCACCAGGTTTCCTGTGCAAGGCTGGAAAGATCCCAGCATGATGGATGGGGTATTGTTGCAGCACCGTCTAGACGTGACTCGCTCGCTCAGGAACCGATAACAGCGAGCCCACGACAGCGCAAGCCCAACAGAGGTACGGTGTCCTGCCAACACTGCAGCAGGCACAGCTCTCTGGGACCAACCTCTCTTGGACAGCCTCCCCAGCAGGCTGGTCTCCTATTCCCAGCCTGCTCAGGGTGAGGGAAACGCAGACTGAACTTTTGGAAGCTGTGATGCGCCTACCGCAATGTTTCCTAGATCGGCTGTGGGGACTCTGTAGCCGTCCCGTGTCACTTTGTCCAGCTGGGAATGGCTGTTCAAGTTATGGCTCCAGCAACACACTCAACCCAGGCTGGAGCACACTCTGCAGTCATCTTACTGGCACACTGGGACAGAGCTGGGTGCCTTCTCTGGGGCCTTGGGCAGGATCTGAGGGCTTACTTTTGCCATAGCAGTAAATGCCATCGCCTAGCCAAGGCACAGCTTACTTTGGCAGAAGACTCTGCAGGAGGATTAGCAACAGCACCAAGAGGACTTTCATGCTTGGAATAAGCGTAGCTGCACCTGGGCTTCTGTTGACAGAATTATGCTGGTAAAAGTGGAGGGGGAAGATGGGGGGGAAATGGATTCCTGACCAACCAAACATGCCAGCAAAATCAGTAAGTGTAGGGTCAGGCTTCAGCACAAACCACACCGCAATCCCTGGCACACGCTGTTATAGTGGAAATTTCAATCACAATAACCTGCAGTAATTAAATGGACCACGGAAGGACTTTTGCCCTCAGGGAAGGGATAAAAAGAATAATATTTCCTTCAACAAGCTGGAATACATCCAGCACCAGCACACCCGTGCAGGACTGGGTGTAGCAGTATCAACCTCTCACGCGACAGCCACTGGCAAGGAAGCCAGATAGAGAAGTGTGGGAAACACGAGTGCTTTCTCTTTTCAGCCCCACAGCATTCCTTGATACCTGAAGCTGCTACTCCGAGGAAAAAAAAAAAAAAAAGGCCCAGCTGACTTGGAAGTCAGCCACTGTGCACTGCTGCTTGGAGAGGTAGGTGTGAAGACAAACTGCAAGTCTGGAGCATTCCTGGAGGAGCACTCATTGATTCCTTTCTGCAAGCAAGCTCATTTAAAATTTCATTTCTTCAAGGGCAGGTCCTGGAGCAAGTTTGGCCAGTCAGAACAGCCCTCAGAGGGGTGTTGGTTTTGCATGGCCTGACTTTTGGTAGCACGGGGGCCACAGAGGTGGCTGCTGTGAGAAGCTGCTGGGAGCTTCCACCATGTCTGGCAGAGACAACCCCTGATGGCTCTAAAGAAGANGTCTGCCCATGGGAGGGACTGGGGCTGCAGCAGTTTTGGGAGGATTGTCTGCCCATGGGAGGGACTGGGGCTGCAGCAGTTTTGGGAGGATTGTCTGCCCATGGGAGGGACTGGGGCTGCAGCAGTTTTGGGAGGATTGTCTGCCCATGGGAGGGACTGGGGCTGCAGCAGTTTTGGGAGGATTGTCTGCCCATGGGAGGGACTGGGGCTGCAGCAGTTTTGGGAGGATTGTCTGCCCATGGGAGGGACTGGGGCTGCAGCAGTTTTGGGAGGATTGTCTGCCCATGGGAGGGACTGGGGCTGCAGCAGTTTTGGGAGGATTGTCTGCCCATGGGAGGGACTGGGGCTGCAGCAGTTTTGGGAGCGCTGCCCATGTGAGATTGGAGCCACGCTGGAGAAGTTCACGGAGAACTGTCTCTGTGGGAAGGAACCCCATGGCCTCACAGGGGAACAGCTTCTCTCCCTGAACCAAGTGGAAGAAAACCATAATAAACTCACTTTGTATCTCTAAGCTGAGCCTGTTTTGCCCTTGGAGTGTTTTCTCCCAGTCCTTAACTCACAAAGCCTTCATTAAATTTTTCTCTCCTCTGCCCAGCTGTGGCAGGGGAAGGAGAGTGAGCAGCTTCCGTGGGTGCCTGGCATTTGGTCAGTGTCAAACCATGGCAAGAGGAAATAAAGATGGGAAGGCCTAAAGAAGGAGAAGAAGCTAGGTAGAGTCCCCTGTGGCACGGGGAGCATGGGAATGCTGCCACAAGCAGTGGGGTGTCTGTCTCCTGTTCCACACAGTCGCCTTCTCGAGGACAGGTGGAGAATTGGGCAATTTCAGGAACAACGGGCAGCAGCTCAGTATTCAAAAATCTCTCTCCATTTGTGGAAGCTGAAGAAGGCTTCATCATTCAATCTAACACAGCATTTGTTTTTCAGACAGATCCAGTTATTTTTCAACATGCAAGCTCTTAAAGCTGACACGATGCATCCTTTTCCCATCCCACCAGTACACCAGCTTTTATGGAAACTATGTACCTAAAAAGACAGTTACCAATTCTCCTTACAATAACATCCATCCTATTTTTGTCATCACCTGAAGCCTTGTTTAAAGACATTTGAGATTATAAATTTGCTTTACTTCTTTCTGATTGACTTAGCAAATCTTCCCCAAATCAAATGTTAGTCACACATACATTCTCTAGAATTTAATGCTTAGCAACACCCAAAATAATAAACTCTACAGGATTTTTATGAGTCAGTATGTCTACACTCCTGTCCTACTAAATATCAAACTCCTTCCTTTGATCAGTTGGCACTAATGTCAGTATGGCTGACTCTGGCCACACTCACGTATAAAGCAGACCTACTCCCACTTGAATTTCTTGTTTAATGCATTTCCAAGTTTTTTAAGGGGGGAAGCAACAAATCCCTGCATCTGTGAACTTTTTAAAATCAAACTTGTGAAATCTTTAAAATACTTTTTATTGCAACCATGGCCTGCTACAGAGCTGGCACCTCCAGCACTTCAGCCACGGGTTCACAAAGATACTCGGTAATTCCCTTCCCAGAAATTCCTTAATAGAGATTACCAGGCATTAGGGAATCCTGGATAGATTAATGAACAGCTGAACGTGTAGTCAGCAGAAGAGGAATGTCCTTTCTGAGCCCAGAAAGTAACAAAATATTTGTGCTCATATTTCATAGAAGACACAAAACAGAGCAAATGTGCATGGGGGAACACGTTTTAGGAAAGGGCCAGTGTTTGCCCAGCATTATTCTTGAGTGCAAGCTCACAAGCACAGAGAGCATCAGCTATCCCGAGTAACATCCACACTGTCTCTTTCTGCTAATAACAGCTGAGATCAGAATGCTTTTAAACTAGGAAGAATTATGACAGCTAATGAAATCTTCCACTATATTGTACTACACATAAAATTAGTGTCTTGTAGTCAAGTACATAACAGTGAAAAATAAAGCAGTCTGTATTAGCAGGAACATTGCTGGAAAATTACATGTTTTCTTTGCTATTATATTTTATCTTCCACTACAATTTCAATACCTCAGTGGCATCTTGCTTCTTGAGTGCATGACAAGTCAGAATTTACAGGTCAGAGAGTAAAAGAAGCAGGGTGAAAACAGAAAGACATTTACCTACAACTTTGCATTTTACAAACTCTATTTATGCCTTCCGCAGCTATTCACATTTGGTCAGCTACTGTACGTGTGTGGGAAACTGTTCTGAAAACTGTAATTTGGCAAAGGCAGTAAAAACACACAGCCAGGACATTTGCTGAACAGAAATAAGTATAAACTCCATGAAGGGGGTTAACACAAAGCCAGGAGTGCTGGTATTCTAAACAGTGGTAGTAGCAGCAGCATAAAACTTAAGCAAGCAAATCAGACAACCAAACAGCACATTCTCTCCCTTTCCCTTACAGAGGAGAGAAGACAATGATGGCAGAGGTATAAAGAGCTCCATTTCTATTCCCCTACTCTTTCCATTTGGACAAAGCATCCAAGTGCATTCAACAGCCAGAGAGGGCAGGACCTTTCACAGCACCAAGCTCGCTGATGAAGGTGAACAACAGGATGGAGTGTATCTGAAGGGTGCCGAGCAACAGGCGAAATACAGAATGACTCTTAGAATCCTGCAACACTGCTCACATCAAAGGAGCAGCACTACAGCAGGCCTGACTGACCAAGAGCTGTTCTTCACGTGGGAAAACCTCTAACAGCAGATGACTGAGGGGAGAAAAAAGTGTGGGAGAGAAACACCCACAGGGCAAGTTAGCAAAGCAGGTTGGCTCCAAGCAGCTTTTGCCACTCTTTCCTTGGGAAAAGCTGCTCAGGGGCTGTGCTGGTTTTGGCTGGGATGGTTCGGGTGCTCTAAAGGACTGTTCTGGTTTAAGCCCAGTCAGCCCCACAGAGCCACTCGCTCACTGTCCCCTGCTGAGATGGGTAAGAGAATCAGAAGAGTAAAAGTGAGACAGCTCCTGGCTGAGACAATGACATTTGAGGAGGTAAAGCAAACGTTACACGTGCAAGCAAAACCAACCAAGGAGTTCATTCACCACATCCTGTGGCAGGCAGGTGTTGAAGCACCTCATCACACCTAACAGTGTCTTGGGAAGACAAACACCATCACTGCAAACATCCCTAGGAGCAAGGAGGATCTGCTGAGCATGATCCATATGGTCTGGGACATCCCTTTGGTCAGCTGGGGTCAGCCGTCCTGGCTGTGTCCCCTCCCAACTCCTTGTGCACCCTCAGCCTCCTCAGTGGTGGGGTGGGGTGAGAAGAAGAATAGGCCTTGTGTAAATCCTGCTTAGCAAGAACTCAAGCATCCCTGTGTTATCAACACTGCTTCCAGCACAAATCCCAAACACAAATCATACCAGCTGCTCAGAAGAGCATTAACTCTACGTGCCAGCCCAAACCAGCACAGGGGCTCAGTCTGAGAGCTCACAAATATCACAGCCATTGTATTTGGATATACAATCTGAGTTCTTTCAAAACTTTTCTCTAGTGCTAGTGTATATTTTCTTCCTCCTCTGGCTCTCAGACTTCTGGGACAGTTCCTGTAACCACCCAACTACACTTCCAGATTAGCTTGGAGATTTGTTCTTCCAACTGTGTGCTTTCAATCTCTGCCTCAGAACCACAACAGCAATACCACGTTCAGGTTTCATTCCCAGCTGAAATACCAACTGCAACACCGAAGTCAAAGTTCCAGGAGTGACCTTAGATCCTAAGGCCCCAGGGACAGGCTTGGTGGCACATAAATCCTCCCCTGCCCATCTCCTCCAGGAGAAAAGGAGCAAACAACAGTTTCCATCTGGAGAGACCATCAGGGTGTCAATAGCAACACTAACCCTCAGAAACCCACACCTTCATCACCAAAGCGTGCATTAAAGCTGCCTGAAGAAAGCACCAGCGAGCACAAGTCCTGCTGAACTGCAAAACTGAACATAACTAACTGCAAGCTACCTTGACAGGGACGTGAAACATGAACACTGTTCACCTTCACAATGCCTCCATCTTCCCAAGTGCTAGACTTGCATGGTTCAACACGTGCAAATCCAGCAGCTGCAACCGAGTTATCTTCATCTGCCAAGAAATGGAATTTCTATTTTCAACAGCATTTCTACCTGTCCCAAGAAAGGTCTTGCAGGTGTAAGAACTGTAGAGAATGAGAACCTCACGTGACGAGGACTAGAAATAAACATTTACAGCATTCTACTGAAAACCTGTATCACATAAATCAAAATAACAGCAGGAAGATCAGAAAAAAGGAACATGTAGTACTTGTGTTTGCAAACCCATGCATCTCAATTTTCAAGTATTAAAAAGATCCTATTTTTCCTTTAGCTGAGAACAGAGTTCAGATGTCAAAATGTTCACAAACACCAAAAATGAAGTTCGGATTTATACATAGGTGGCTAGTAAGATTAAAAAATAATAATCCTTCCATCCAAGCACATGTACATACAACTATCTTATGGTTACAGAATGAAAATCTGCCAACTTTAAAAACAGACAAACCACCAGAACCCATGCTACTGAACACTTTAAGGCAAGGATCTGAAAGCTTTCCTTGAGGAGGTAACAAAAATGGATAAATTTGATTCCCAGTCTGTGCTTTCAAACATCCATGGGTTCTTCACAAAGAAAATTTCCCCAGGGATAACAGGCTGGTGGTTCAACTTGGGGATACCCAAGTAGAGGCTCTGGGGTCACCATTTCATGTTGCTCACCAGACAAATCCACCCTCTCATGATGAAATAGCTCATGCAAAGATTCCAGCCTCAGTCTGTTCTGCATATTAATGTCCTTGTCCCCATACAAATAATTAATCATAGAATCACAGAATCATTTAGGCTGGACAAGACCTCCAGGGTCATGGAGTCCAACCTACGACTGAACACTGTGTGAACTGTCACATCCAGTCCTTTCCTGAACACCTCCAGGGGTGGTGACTCCATCACCTCCCTGGGCAGCCCATTCCAATGCTTGACAATCCTTTCCATCAAGAAATTCTTCCTGATGCCCAACCTGCAGCTCCCCTGGAGGCTGTATTTATTGTGTAACGTGCAATGAGACTCAAGCAGGAGGAAAAGACAGCACCCAAATATCAAAGCACACACTGGCTGCACACCAACACAATTAAATATTGTTACTTGCAAAATACACAGTACATGTCCACGCATCATGTTTACCTAAAACCAGAAGTGTTTCCAGCTTGATGTGTTTGTGCATGTTACCTGAATTTGGTAACACTTGGAGGGATGCTGAGATGTCACATAAGGGAGTTACACACAACAAACCTAGAGGTTACAGGGCTATTTGATGGCCAACATACACATTGCTTCCAAAAAGCTGTACACAGGAAAGGCAGAACAAATCCTGTACCCTTCAGGCAATTTGCTGTTGCAATCAAATTTAGAACATGCAATTAATCAATAAAACTCACTAAAGGATTCAAAAGTGTTCACATATGCAGTTCATTTTGAACTTTTTTTCCGTGACATTCATTAAGGAATATTCATCCTGTTTCTGTTAACACTGATAGTATTTCATTACACCCAAATGCTATGGAAACCCCATAAACCAGGACATCCTCATTTTGATTAGCAGACCATCACAATCTAAGCTCTTCTTATTACTGAGGAGTTTTCTTAAGATAAAAAAGATCACAAGTGCCTTAAAGCCAGTTAATTCCTGTTTTAATGGAAAAAGTAACTTTTTCCAGCTGTGAAGCAGCCCTAAACTCCTAGAGACCTAAACTCCCACAGCCAGATTTTACTTGAGAGCCTTTTCAGGATTAAGAAATTGGTTTGAGCTCAGGGTGTACTGTCAGACCACAATAAAAGGAAAATGAATACAATATGCTGGAAATACAACACTAGTCACATTAAAAAAACCCCACTTTCTGACAGCATTAATTATGACACTGTGCCTCCCACTCTTATCACGCACAGCCCTTTCACAGCAGCTCTGCAGACCTCCACCCTCAGCCATCCCAGGCATGAAACAACACAACAACAAGCTTGGAAGACAGAAAAAGAGTTATTGCTTAGTTCAAGTTCACAGAAAATGCTTGCTGAAAGGTTTTTTTTAGTCTGTTTTTCAGTTTCATCTGTTTCAAAGAAACTTCTGCATCTGTCTTGGGAGAAAGGGTGATGAAGGCAAGTGGTAAGGAAGGGACAAACACTGGCAAAGCAAGGAAAGTCACAGTTTTCATAGAAAAAAAACCCAAAACCAAAACCCCATGCTTTACATGTTCCTATTGAAAAACTTTTTCCAAAGGGGAGGAGGGAGAAGGACAGAAAGAAAAGTGAAAACTCTTGGGATGCTGTTTCTGCCAGCCAAGGCTCCAACACAACCCCTGCCAGAGCATCCTCAGGCTCGTGACCTGAACAGTCGAGTCCTCTTCTGTCCTGCAAACCCACAAATAACAAACTGCTGCCACAAGTCACACTAATGACATGGCAATCTTCTGAAAACACACAGCTGGAAAGCCTCACAGTCCAGCCATGTGCCAGCCTAATTCAGGCACCCCAGCACACGTATCAGATCATGGGGCCTGAGGGCCAGAAGAGCCAAGCAGCCCAGAGGGCTCTGCCAGCCACTGAGATGGGCAAAGAAGTGGAAAAGCCACGGCACAAATACAACAGCAGTACTGCACAGAACTGGAACAGACTGGAGCAGACTGGGAATGAGGTCTAAGTCCCCTTTACCTGGAGCTCTCTACCAGTATAACACCACCCCACGGTCCCCTTTAGAGAGACTCTGTTCATCTCTGGACACTTGTCCTCTGCTTCTGGACCTGCTCACATGGCTCTGCCCAAGAGAAACTCAGAACAAACACAGAGCAATGCACAGCTGTCAGGCAGAGCTGTGCTGCAGAAACCAGCAAAGGCAACAAGTCAGGTGTGAACAGCTGTTTCCCCCCCAGTTTGGGCAGTGTTAAAACCAGCATTTACTGCCACGGGCAGCAAGACAAAGCAAAAAAAAAAAAAAAAAAAAAAAAAACCAACAGGCACATGCTCAAAGACAATGTACAGATTCACTGCCCTCACACAGAGGGCAATGCCCTGACTGCTCCTTATCACACAGCAGTTCAAGAAGCAGCACGTGTCCTACACACAGGTATTCCAGCCCAGGAGAAACAAAGTGCAGCAAAACACAGAGCTGCAGGATCAATGACCAGCAAAAGCTGGGCAGTGAATGCCTCTGGCTGTTCTGGCATTTGGAGCAGCCACACAAGCAATGATTTATGGGTTCTACCATTTTGGACTGTCAAACAGCAATGGTACAGGAAGCATCTTTAATTATGGAGGATTTGAATCACACATACAACCATTACAAGAATAAGTTTTGAGACACAGACAGGGGTTTTCTTTATTTCTACAAAATTTTGGCCAAATTGTCTGCTTGACCAAGCTCAGTTGTTCTTCATTGATAGTAAAAACCATCCAAATCACTGTCCTACACAGCAACACTCCCTGTAAACAGAATCCACATATGTGGTAGTCCTTTAAGAAAGAGGACTTTCATGTTTAAGAAACTGTTCCCCAGCACACATACATACCACAAAACATGCAAGTTATAAAATCAAGAAGAAGAACTAAGAGTTAGCCTCTTGTTCAAAGAAACAATACGTGTACCAGCATCTTTACTTCAACTGCACAAAGAGATTAAACAAACATATAAATGGGAGCCTGAGACCATCACAGTTTTGTTATAAAACCATCCAGTGCATCCGAGCTCCTAGAAACCTGCCACCCTGAGAAAAACACAGATGATGTTGCTGATTCATTTTCCTGGCAGTCACAATGCCTACTCCTGGTCAAATGTCCATTTTCCAGACTCTGCAGGACCGTCTCCCAATGCCTACTCTCAATAAAGTGCCTTTTCTTTTTTTGTATTTTAAAAATATAGTTGGTCTCCCATTGTCAGTAAATGTGTCAGCAATTGTATTCATTTCATAGACCTTTGCCTATTTTGTTGTTGCAATTGGTCCAGTTTGTGATTACAGAGTTTGACACACTTAGCACATTACTGAATAGTCAAGAGAGTCTTTCAGAAGGTGCAGACACTGAAATTACACAAGTCCCTTTTTCAATTAGTAAATTAATCTCTTATTTTTAATTTTTAAATACAAGGCGGAAAGACCAGCGGTAATGAATCTCTGATGGGAGTTCATGAGTCTCCTGCTTTCTCCCAGCAGGGAAAACAAAAAAAGCTGCTTGATTTTTGCACCTCAGAGAAACTGAATGAAATAAGTAATGGCAAAGTTCCTATACACATGAACTGCAAATCACTTGTTCTTTGAGCAACACAGATGAATTCAGGATACAGACTAGCTTTCTTTATCCATTTCAACCCTTTTGTTGATCTCCTTACATTGCTACTTTATTCCTCCTCCTTTTCCTACATTTCAACTCTGTAAAAATCTAGTAATATGCTTATAAAATGTTCTTGAAATAAATAATTTTTATCAAGCAGAATAAAGTTTTACTAGTGCTTTCCCCAGTGCAAACATTCCAAATAAATTTCAGCTTTGGTCAGAAATCTATTCAGAATTACTTTGATTAAATGTCACTTTTATAAATATAGAGGCAATTAAAAACATCTGGAATATAAAATACTTCTTTGTATGCAATGTTTTGAATGAAATCCAGTAGTTTCATGAAATTTATTTACCATGTGCTTCCAAGTTAACTGAGGTGACTGAACTAGGTGTTACCTCTGAAGTCACAGTTACCTGCTTGTGCAGAGATTCCTGCTTCCAGCCACACCAGAGGAGCAGAGCACCCACACACCAGGCTGCTGATCCTCTGGGAACGATGGGAATAGCACCAGCTCAGCCACACAGCTCAGGAAATGGCAATTTAGGCTCTACTCTAACAGCCCTGGGCACAACTGCAGCACCTTGAGCAACCCCACAAGCATTTCCTTCATGCAGGGAAGTGCAAGAGTGTCAGCAGGATAACACACTGCCAACTACACAGAGAAGCTGTGGGCCTGACTTGGGCAGGGGGGCAGAAATAAAGAAGATTTCTTTCAATCTTTCTGTGAAAAATACACCCAGACATCCCTCTCAGTCTGACAGGAGCTTCTTGAAGAAGTGTACTCACCACACATCTTCCTAGGGTGGGTGGTAGGGTACCAAGTGATGTAGCAGTACTTTGTATGTAACTGCATAAACAGCTGGACATCAAAAAACAATTCTAGGACAAACCAGTTCCTTAACAAATAATACATTCTTCTATGCCTCAACTGCAGTTTTCCCAGCTAGAGCCCAGAAAGAACGGGCAAGCTGACCCCATGCTGGCACCTCGTGTGCCTGAGGTTTCCCTGTGCCCTTCAGAGCCTCAGAACTTGTGTTGATTGCTTCCATCTGGCACCCAGCACATAACCAAGAATGACTGGAAGGGTCTGGAGTGAGGCTGGCACAGGGCAGGGTTTCCAAGCCTCCCCAAGGCTGTGCACCCTGTTAGAGATCCCTGTGCTCTGTCCAGGTGGGCTGGCCCACTGGCTAGCACATTGCTCCATTAGGGAACTATATGAAACTGCCCCTGGAAAACTGCAGGTCTGTTAAGACTGCACCATTCCTGGCCTGAAGTACATTTCTCTCTTCTTTCATGGTTCACTGAAGGTCTGTAAAGCAATGGCACTCTCCAGGAGTATTTTCTTATGTAATTTCCAGTAATTGCAACCCCCTTGTGAGATAAGAGACCCCCAAGATGATCATTATCCCAGTCCCTGTAATATCCTTCTGCAGGACTTCTTTTACACCAGGGCTCATTTAAGATCTAAACTGATAAAAGCCAAAGACGGGGAAAATGATGCATTAATTCCATTTATAATGCAAGTCACAGATACTTGCACAAAACCCCCCGAAAACCAACTGAGCAACATGTAAGACCTGCATCAGATCTAAGTCCTGAACTGAAGTTTAGTCCCAAGACTATATAGGACACTGAATAAAAGCACTTTACTGTGGGGACACTGTTTGTAGTAGTTGGGAGTGGGTCTGCAGCCAAGCCTCATCCCTACAACTGTGCGAGCCAGGTGAACACTATCAGAAGGCAATGAGACAGAACACTGAGCAATCACAGTCACTTGGCAGAGGGGTAAAGTCCCAGGAGCAGCAAGCTTAAATTTATTACAAGGTTTGAAAGAAACACATCCATGCAGCAGTTCAAGTTCCCTTGTCATGGGCATTCAAATCAGCTAACTGCTACAGAGGGAAAGGATACACGGGCTTAACATAGTCTTTTGGAGACAGATACCAAGAGGTGTTTTCAGTTTGTTGTTCATTTCCCACAAGAACAGACCCCAGAGAAGCCTCTGCAGAAGAAACTCCAGCAGTCTCCACTTGGGGATAAGCATACTTCCAAGCTGAACCTCATTTTTCTGTCGTTCCCCATGAACTTCAATTTTCTCACTCTGATTCTCCTTGCACCCCCTGCTCTCTCCTGTCCTGCTCCATTCTCCAAAGTCTCATAAAGCAGTCTCCAGGTGGTAACCAATTCAGCAGCCATTTTGTCCCCTTAGGATATCACATCCCACAGTCCCTCCCCAGCTTCTTTCCACACTCTCACACTAAAAGATGTACTTATATCAGTTCCAAAATCTTGTGACCTGGCCCACAACACACACTATGAAGAGCATAAATACACACCATGAAGAGCATAATCAGTAGTCTTAACATCTTTTCTCTTCAGCAGAGCTTTCCAAATAGACAAAACAACCTGTTCTTCACTCAACAAATTACTTCCCATCATGTCCCCAGGGGCTCACCTGTACTCCAGGTGTCACCCTCGGTCCGGTCCGGAGCAGGCAGTGTCCCCCACTGCTCTCACTGCTGGGCTGGGCTCTGGCTGCACCTCACAGCCCAACCCCAATCACATCGGGGTCACCACATGCCACAGGGGAAATGGCCTCAATGCACAGAGCATCACCTGTGCCATCAGAAGCTTCTCTCTGTGGGCTACCACAGTCCATGGAGTATCACCATCAGAAGGCTTCCAGTGTCTGCCTCTGGGGCAATGACTGCTTCCATGGGTTCCACAGTTGCTGCAGGGCCACCAGCTTCTTTTCTAATCTCTGGGGCTGCTGTGGGACCCGCTGCCCTTTTCTGTACAGCTGGCAGCTCCTTCCAGCCCTTCTGCTGCTCCTGCCAGCTCTGGAGCTCTGCCTGGACCCTCCACCCTTCCCGAGGCCTCTGCAGCATCTGCTGCTCCTCCTCCTCCAGCAGAGCCTTTTGTACCCTTGATCTCCCATCCCCTGCACCTGTGAGCCCTGCTGTGCCTGGTCACTGTCCCACTCTCATTGCCTCTGATATTGCTCACCTGGCTCACACAGCTGCAGCTCATTGGGGATGAGGCTCAGCTGCAGCCCCACTCCCAACTACCACAAACTGTCCCCACACCTTACTGATGCAACTCTGAGGCTATTCCCCCTCTCCCTGCAGTTTCCTGACCTGTTCCCTCATCAACAGCAATTTCCTTTTCCTTCAGGCTGACTCCCACTCCTACACAGGTGACTAGCTGAGCTCTTTTCCCTCCTGTCCTGCTTGCAGGGTAACCAAGGTGCCTCCAGGGCTGCTGTCACTCTGTGCTCACGGGGACGTGCCCACGTGTGGAACCCTGTGCTGCCACAGCCAGGGCTGCTGTACCCAGGCAGTAAGGGCCAGGGGCCCAACAGCTCCATGCCTTCCAAGTGTGCTTTCAATTATCTGGGAAGGACTCTGAGAAATGCCTTGGGCTCCCCGTGAGACCAGATCACCGGTGATGCAGCAGAAAATGCCCCTTAAGCACAAACTCCTGCAGAAACCTCTGACTTCTTAAATGCTGAAGCTGCATTTCAACACTACAGAAAAATCCCTCACTTTTTCCCCTCTCTCCACAATTTCACCTTCTACAATATATTTAGAAGATAAAGCTATGTTTGAAAACATAAATCTCATCATTAAGATCACAGAAGAAAAACATGAAAAGCCCCAGCCAGAAGTCTTTTATTTAGTCCTCATCTATCATTCTTTTCCAATCTATGTGCTCAGTATGGGCTAGAAGGGAGCTCGAGGTTATACTTTTTGCAAATCCTTTTCTGTCCTGTATTATCAGCCACTGTTATTACCTAAACTTTCATTCAGAAACAACATTTGGAATAGTTTTTCAAGGGGGAAATTATTTTTAATCAAGTCAGGTCATGGATGATGTTAACCAGATTTGTTTTTATTTCTAGTCACTCTTCAAATTATTAATATAATTCCCTGCAGACAAATGGTGTGTTTGTGGTTTGTGATACACATCGAGAGGGAAGACTTACGAGCACAAGGCACTCAAAGTCTTTTTGCCAATGAGAAATGGGAAACTTCTCTGGGTAGCAGAAAGTAGAGCATCCAATTAAGTAGTATTTTTCTGTTTTATCCCTTCTATTTTTTTTTCATTTCCACCTCAAAAAGGCTTTTGGCTGCATTTTTGACAGGCAACTGAAGCAGGAATGGTACTGAACACAGTACAAAACAATCCTTTCTAAAAACAAAGACAAAAATAATTGAATGCTAGAGAAATTTAGGGACTTGCAGGGTCTTAAGTGAAGTGTTGCCCTCGGGCAGATGAAGTTTGACAAGATGAACCTGCAACATTTTAAGAGACAAATTCAACCCCTGGGTCCACCAAGCGTTTTCCAGGTTCTTCCACCTGAACCACTTATCTCCATGTCTCTGGTTACTTATGGTGCTTGACCATTTTTCTCCCAAGACGTTGTTAGGATTTCAGGTATTTAGGAGCTGGGAACAGTTATGATGCAGACAGGGCAGGGCTATTCCTTCTGCCTCCCTGGAGCAGCTGCACAAAAGCCGTGACTCTTCCCAAAGTGCTGCACTGGAGTGAAGCTCCCAGCTCACCTTGGTGGTGAGGCACTGGAACAGGCTCCCTAAAGAGGCTTCAGACTCCCCATCCCTGGAAATGTCCCAGGCCAGGCTGGATGGGCTCTGAACCACCTGGGATAGTGGAACTTGTCCCTGCCCACGGCAGTGGGCTTGGAACTGGATGGGCTTTAGGGTCCCTTCCAATCCAAACCATTCTGTGATTCCATGACCAAACCAGGCTGAGGGGCACCACCTCCTCCTCCACTCCTGGAGCACACCAGGCAGGAATACCAAGTTTTCCCAGCCTTATAGCTCCTGGTGGAGGGAATATCAATGTCCTTCAGCTTCAGTACCTCTTATAAACACAAAACTAAATTCTTTCCCCACCCCACAGCTGCACTTTTTAGACACAGTTTTACACGCCCAGTCAAAAATCACTTAAAGAAGAATTTGACAAGAGAAAAGCATCTGAAGCAAACAAAAAGCCCAACATCAAGAGAAATGGAGGAGGGGAGAAACAATAATTTTAAAGTGACCCTTAGTGGGGGGCAGAGGAAGAAGTCTGTCTGATTTTTTTTTTTTTATATAGCTGGGCAGGAAATCATTGAGGTGGGTTTAAATACCTTTCTTGTACATGCTTTACAAAGAATTTCCTCTGATTACTAAAATAACATTTGTTTTCATGTCAATCTTGATAAATCACAGCTGTGGTGCTTTATTTCCTCTCTTCCCTCTCCTTATTTCCATCTATTAATAGGCCTGCATGTACCCACACATCAATTAAAAACACTCATATATACTTATTTTTCTTTTGCAATCAAATTCCCTACGTAACATTGTTCTGCTCCTGAAATGTGTCATTTGCACTTGCACTGCTGAGCTCACAGTGTGGTCCTGCCCTCCACCTGGTGAGCCCAGGATCCCAGGGATGTCCTACACTTCACAAAGCCCCATGCTTGGAGAAGCACAGAGGTGTTGAGGAGGCAACTCAAGCCATGTCCCTGCACCAGCTGCAGGCTCTCAAGTGGAAGGACCAGAACAAAAAAAAACAAAAGCCTGAGTTGCTGGCTGTTTGTTTTTTTTTTTCCCTTTCTGCTTCCCCAGTTCAAGAGAAGGAAGGTAAGACATCTGAAGAAGCTTTAGTATAATTCAGAGCTATTCAATTCTGCAATTTCAAAGCTATAAAAGGCTCTGGAAATAGTTTTAACCAAGTATTTTAGGCCACCAATATGGTCGGCATCAGTTCCAACTAACATTCTTCAATATTTCCACTGCTGAATGTTGGAATCCAGCATAGGAAGGAAGGGATTTATTCTTCAACTTTGATACACCAAACCTCACATATTTTTAATCATTTGACTTAGAGGAAAACTATGAAGATCTTAGTTCATGTTACAGCTTATCTCCCCCAGGTGTCACCTACCCCCTTAAAATGCAACTCTGAACTAGTTCTCAGGCCCAAATTCAACATATTTCTCAGACTCCAAGGAGAAAATGGAGATAAGAATGCACTGCCATAGCCCACTGAGTTTCATCAACTGATCAAGTGGAAATTCTTTCCAATTTCAAGTCTTTCTTGAAGCCTCTGACAGTCACAACAGCTGCTTTATTTCTATGCTGAGCAGAGCAGCATTAAAGAAAGCAAATAACTCTCTCATTAAGAGGATTTAGCACAACCATAAAGGAGGACTTTTATGACAGGTACCAGTAACCAGTTCCTTAGTTCTTAACAAAGCAGGTAGAGACAGTTTTGAAAACAAGACTCCCTTCCCAGAAAGTTACCTGGAGGCATCTGACCTGTTCCTGCTGACAGTCAGTGCATTCAAAGGTCTCCCCTAGGAAAGATTATCTCCTGCAGCTGATTAGGCAATTTTACAGCTGCCATGCTGAGATTTTTACCAGCCTTTAAGAACCATCCAGTTAGCTCAGCGCGAAATGACAATAAAATAAAAAAAAAAAGCCAACAAACCAACATGGAGCGACAGCAAGCACTAAAACCCAAGCAGATGAGAAGTACTCTGCTGGGCAGCAGGGCACGAGGCACAGAACATGCTGTACCCTCCACACACCCATCCCCTCCCACGGGAGCTCTCTCCCAAGCCCAGTGCTGCTCCCTCACGTGAGCGAGGGTGACAGGGTGCTGCTGTGCCCTTCAAACAGCTGTCCCTTATCTGGCTGCTAGGAAACCTCCCCACACACAAAGTCTAACAAATCCCGGCCACTCCATCTCACTTAGGCCGTGCAGCACTCTCTTGGCAGCCATAAAAGCATTAAGTTAACAAGTGGACTTGATAAATCAGCTTGTAGCCAGGCCAAAAGGAAGAGCAATTAGGAGCCTACCTGGAACTTGAACACTATCATTTACGGGGAAGAAAAAAAGGGGGGAAAAAGAGTCTGCCACCAATCACGAGTTTATAATACAAAGCAAATAACACAGCACCTCCTGAATCAGAGAAGGGCAACGGGAGAAGAGACACAAGAAATCTGATCTGTTCTTCAGTAATCCCATCTAGGGGCAGGCACCTAGGCTGCAAGCTCCTGGCTCTGGAGCAGGATTTACACTCCACTTTGGGCACTGACTGGGACATAAACGGGGCTTACTGGTTGGGTTTGCACCAAACAGAACAGGCACTGCTCGAGGATTCTGGCCAGCAGCTGGGGGGCACAGCCCACAGGCAGATGCAGGAAACATTGGCAGCAACATCTATGGTTTTCTCTAAGAAAAAGCAGGTGTCTAGACCCACCTGGAAAAATATTTAAAACGCTATTTTCAAAGAACCTTTCGTGTACACAGGTGAAGTTCCCCTACATAGCTTGTTGCAGAGCTTTACTTTGTAGAAGAAAAAAGCCTGGTTGGATATCGGGGAAAACTCTTCTGTAAATTACTATTCATGGAATAGTTTTCCCCGATATCCAAACAAGCTTTTTTCTTCTACAAAATAAATAGGGTGAAAAGAAATCAGCTACCAGCAGACACGGAGCACACCATTCTTTTTTCGTATCTTCTGACATATCAGAAAAGATATGGGTTTTGTTCATAGCCATTTCCGCCCTCTAGGCCTCTCAAAGAATGTTGTTTGCATGTAAAAAGCAGGGAGGAGCTGTAAAATACGAGAAGAATTCCAAGGGAACTCTGGACTTCCAGGCTTCATCCAGCCAAGTCCGGATGTGATGCACTTGGCCTCCATGGCCAACAAGGGAACACTGAGAACCACGCTTCCCTTCAAACAGAATGTCATCCAAACACATCTGCCCATGGGTTTTGCACCAGCCCAGGCCAGCTGGTCTCAGGTAAATCCCACAGCTGAAGCAAGGAAGAAGATGGGACAGAAGAACATGGAACTAATTCACCTCTCCTGATTTAGTATTTCATTACCTCAAGTAAGGCCAGCACGATCTGTTACACCCGACATGAAGAGCTCTCACACCTTCCCTCCCTCTCAGCTTCCAAGAATCCCACAGAGGTATAGGACAAGTCTAACAATTTCAGTACATGCCTTCCAGCTGTGCCTCTGACCCAAGCTAGAAATAACAGTGATTTCTACGGCTTTCCCACAACACATTTTAATATAAAAGTCAACACAGGATTAATCTGTCAGCATATTCATTCCTGGGAGATGCCAAATGCCCTCATTGCCCATCCCGTTCAGCACAAGTGGAATACATGACAAACCTCAGAAGGCCAAGCCAGTGGTCTGCAGGGTGTTCTAAAACTAAGAAGAGCAATACAAATGCTAAGCAAGAATGGCAGAGGGGACACTGATTTGCCACTTAATCTTCAAACAGCAAAGAAGTAAAAGACTTCAATGCTGGCAGCTCTGTGTGGAAGCATCTGACAAAGCCACTTAATGATAAAACCTGAGGAAACGTTTTCTTGCAGCATTACTGCTCTCACAAATGACAAAAAAGTGCAGGAACAGAAGCAGGGCATTGGTGAGGATGGAAGCCCTGAAATCTTACCAAGACAACAGAAAGAACTATGCCATCTCAGGAACCTGAGGAGCACATTGCTGTCACCACAGGGGCACAGCCCTGGCTCTTCACATCCAAGACAGCAATTTCACTTCCTGGCCAACAAGCCTTTTGCAGAGTATCAATTCCCTCTACGCCAGCCCAATGCAGAATGCATTCCACCTCCTCCAGATGAGGGACAACAGCCTAAGAACAGTGGATGTGAGCTGTCTCTCCAGGCTGTAAGCAGCAGTTCATGGGGAAGATTTTTACCTTGGCAAACCTAAGAAGATATAAATAATCTTCTCATCCAGATAGGAATTTTTTCCTATTTTCTTCTTCATTTCCTTGCTGCTTTGATCTTCTGAAATGGTATCAATTTCGGTAGCAGCGCTAACAGCAGGCCTAAAACCCGCACACATCCAAGAAGCAGAGGTAAACAAATAAAGAATAAGGTCTTGCTCATAAGCCAGCCCTAAAAGCTAATTTATTGCTTCCTATTTCAAAGCAGTATGCGGTCACATCGGGAGTGAGCTTGGAATATCATGCTTGCTGGGAAAAATAACACACACATGGAAAAAGTACAAGACACTCGCTGGTACATG
Organism: Promerops cafer; assembly: GCA_013398275.1. Classification (NCBI taxonomy): domain Eukaryota; kingdom Metazoa; phylum Chordata; class Aves; order Passeriformes; family Nectariniidae; genus Promerops; species Promerops cafer. Next base: position 2,517,034 of record VZSE01006895.1, on the reverse strand, counting down.
GATCAGTTAAAGATTTAAAACACAATATCTCACTGAACCAAATGCCTAGGTCATCCAGTAACAGCTAAAAGCAAACCAGAACTTTTTTCAAATACAGAGTCAACAGGAGAAATATGTTGGAAGTAATTTCCAAGACAAAAAGCTCTACCCACATGCAATGAGCACATGCAGGTAATTTTATTTATAAAACATTTCTGTACATACTATGGATCATGCCGTAAATGAAATGAGTTTTCTAGGCAGAAAATCTTACTGTAGCTGCACAGACAAGAGTATGAGCCTTAGCACACACTGAGCATCCGAAACTCCTCTCCCAAGGCTGGTATCCAACATGTTATGAAAGAAACTGAATTATGATTTCACATCTCTGATACAGCTTCTTTCCAGCCCTGACACATGGTAAGTGAAAATTATTTCCCCTTCTTAGTAAACTGCTTTGATTATGAGCACCATGTAACATCTATGGACATTTGGAGGCAGTGAAAGATCTCACAGCAAGCATACCATTAAATCTTTGCTGAGAAACAAGGGAAGACATCTGTGTTTCATTGTCTTTGAAATAATTAACTGATTTGTGCATTACCAGAGTGAAAATTAATTTTATTCTACTGTGAGAAAGTTTGGGAAAAGTGGAAGTCTTTAGTAATCTTCTGAAAAAAAAAGAAAAGAAGTCTAGATTAGGCCAGACAAAGAACCAGTTCCCACAAAAGGCACGGTGGAGCTACGCCAAATATTTCTAAGAACAGAGCATTTTTCGGTTGTTTTTTGGAGCCAAATTTCTTATGCCTTCATTCTCTCTTTTATGGGTATTAATAAGATTTCCACATAAATCTGTCTCTACTTAGTCATCTTCACCACTGTCAGGCTTCAGAGCCCTCCAGGAGGAAGGACTGCCAACACAAATGTTTGTGATGTCACACGAGCCACACCATGGCTCCAGCCATGGCTCGGAACAAACAGAAGGTGAAAGGCCACTCTAGCCCTATGGAGGGGCAAAGGATTAAACAAGAAATATACCTAGCTTTAGAATTAAGAGGGGGAGAGGTGAAATATCAGCAGTAATCAGCTGAATGCTTTTCTTGATTTGGTGGTAACAAATGAAAAAGCAGTGAGCATCCCTCTCCAGTTAATGCACATTCTTAGGACAGACTTCACACAGTACTGGGAAATTCTACCTGAGCTGAAACTGCATGTTCATTTCACATACTATGACCAGAGCAAACCTGTCTTTGATGTATGGAAATGTCTTCCAAGGCATCAGTGAATTTTTGCACTCAAGCTTTTGCATTTAGAGCCAGGTATCTCTAGCATCCCTTAAAACCTGAGATAGCATCTCCACAGATTGACACCCATGGGTGGATCTCTGGTTCAACAAACAAACAAACATAAACCAAAAGCAAAGAAACAAAAAAAACAAACAAAAAAATCCAAACCAAACCAAAAGAAATGCTGGTTGAAGGGAAAGAAGTGAGATGAGCACAGGAAAAAAAAAAATCTCACCAGACAAAACTGCAGTCGTTCTTGGGTGGTCACTCACAGACAAGCAGCAAACAAATCTAATTCACATTTCCTAACATGTAGAAGCAGAATCAAGTGTCCAAAGCCCTTCCTTGAGTTGTTTGGCCTGTCTTTCACAAGAGAGAAAAGGAGGTTCAGATTTGCTGGACTAGAAGATAGGGAATGAGGCAGGAATAATCAGCTCATTGATGTCAGCATTCCTAGATCAAAAAAGAACATTTGACCATTCAGAAGAGTGGCACTGAGGAAGCTGTTAACTCAAAGCATGTGGCCATCAATATCATGACATTTCTTTTAAGTTTGCTTTTTATTAAATAAACACATGGAAAAAGAAAACAAACCTGCATACTGCTAAGAAGTAAGATATCTAAAATGTCATTAAAAACAGATTCAAGCATTCAAAAGACAGTGTATGACATAATTATGCTTACAAGCACTGACTCACTGTTTTAGATAGCAATGCATTAAGATCACAGGAAAGATATTCCCTGGGCTATCAAGTTTCTCCCTGAAGTTCTCATCTCCTTAACCTGCTATTATAAATGATTAAGACAATCTGATTGTTGCTTTCATCTCAGTTCTGAAAACCTTCACCAAATAAAAGACCCAGAGGCCCCCAGGCCAAGTTCTCATGAGTGCACTGACTGACAGCAAAGGAAGCTGTTTCATCACTGCTCCACTATCTGAGGAGTTTTTGGGCTGGGTTTCTTTAAGTGCAAATCAGTAAATTTTGCAATGCAGTGACTTCAGCTTAAAAATCAATGTTTTTCTCAGCATCACGTCACCACTTTCATTTGAGAAGAGACAATATACAAAGCAGATCAGAACGTGAAATAAGCACATATTATTGCAACTGGAAGAATTTTACCATTTTTTAAACAGAGATAAGTTGCAGTTTCCAAAAGAAAAATGAAGTCCAAAGATCTGAACATGACAGCATGTCCAGGCATGCTGATATGATAAATATCCAGAATTGAAAATTCTGGGTTTTCAAAAAGTCTGCTCGAGTGGCAGATCACAGCCCAAGTCAGGAAGTTAAGGTTAATCTTAAGGATCTTCTTGCTCATCTATGCATAATATGAAACAAAAAGAAAATTCTAGTTCCAAGGATGATGGCAGCTAAAATGTTGACATGAAAACCATTGAAACTATGCCTCAGTCCCTATTATCAAAAGTTCATACTATCCATCAGCCCTGAATAAGAACATCACACGTTTTAGGACTAGATTTATACACCACACACAGCAGAAGAGAAAGCTGAAATAAAGATTGGACAGCCTTGAGAGGAAGGGGGTAGACAATCTGTCTTTACTGCTTCACTTAAAAATGCTCAAGAGCTCTCCAAGAACCATTAGTGTTTGCCATCTCTGTGTGTCTCACCACAACAGATGTATCCAGAAAGCCAGGTTTAGATGTCCTCAGTTTCAGTTAAGCCCCTGTTCCTCGGATTTCCTAGGAGCTGGCTCTGATTCCAAGGGGGCCTGGCCAAGAGGAAACAACAGGCTTGGATCCTCAAGCAGAATTGAAGCTGGAATGTGTGATTTAGGGCTGGCACCCCAGCCCATCTAATTGGTGCAGTTACCCCATGCTCCTCTATGACCCTGCTTGACACGAACACAGCAGGCTTAGCAGGAGTCAGCATTCTGGATTCTGTGGCCCAGAAGCCAGTTTTCAGTCCCAGTAAGGCACAAACAGTATTTCTCTTGGCCACTGAACAGATTTCTTACTGTGGTCTCTGTAATGAGGCATGAACAGAGCCCATGCTGCCTAAAATGATGGAACTGGACACACCTATGGATATACCTGCCTGCTTCTAAAGGTTTTGTGCTTCTCCACAAGTCACGGGAAAGATGAATGCTCTGCAATGCTCAGCAGAAGCCTGCTGGAAAGGTTCAGATTCCCTTTCCACCCTTATCCCCCTTTTAACTTCCAAACCATTCTCACAGTTCCATCCCTCACAAACACACATGAAGTACAGCATTAAATCCTTGAATAGAAAATGTTTATTCATTTGCAGTTTTGTGTAATCAGGAGACAATTAGGACTGCATTTAAGAATGGCACTTGCAGACACATTAAGCTGGTCTTAAAAAACCCCCAAACCCTGGGTAGGTAATGGCATATGAATTATCTTGAAACATTTCAGCTCGTACAGAATTCAGAATCATCAGAAACACAGTGAATTTCAGGGAACTGTTTTAATAAATAACAAATATAAACTAGCTTCCCAGAGAACAGGTACAGCAGCAACAACATATCCACTACACATAACAGAGTTTTACCAGGTAAAGCTCATTGTGCTTATCTGTAAACATACAAGTCACCTATTTATTTTAAAAGTATGGTAAGACTTCCCACCAGCCAGAGCTCCACATTGAATAATCCTTTATTTATACCCACAAGAATGGCTCCAGTTCAGGCTGCACTGGATCTGATCAGGTCCTCTGCCCAGGCAGTCCCGTGCTCCACATCACAGCTAAAGCCAGCAGAAAGTCAGTCCAGGCACAGGGACACCTTTATGGAAAGCACCTTTATGGCTTTGCACCTCTAGAACACACCTGTGGCACCAATCTCCAAATTTAACACTGGAATGCATCAGTTGTAAGACATAAGTGGTTATTTGTTGATCAAAATCACTGCTCAAGTGTTTACAAATAACGAACAAATAATGGTACAACTTGGCACACATTTGCAAATGAAGAAAGAAGAAATATTTCAACTGTAAAGAGTCAAAAGTCAGGCAATAGTTACTAAAGCTGGCATGTTAATAAACAAGCCTGCCTGTGGAAACATCAGAAAATATGATTTAATACCCAGAAAGAACCCTGTCATTTGTAACTCAGGCTTGTTGACTGTGCTGTCAGAGTCAAGCAAAGAATTCCATCCCTCTCGACTGCACAATACTGATTTGTGTATATACATACATACATATATAAACACATACATAAATGTCTGCATGTGTGTGCACACATCTATAAAAACACATTACAAGGTGTCAGGTCACATTTTCAGTAGAACAACGAATGTTAGCTTTGAATTACCTTCTTTAAAATAAGAAAAAGAATCATTAGCTGTTAAAAAATAAATAAAAAGCTCTATTTGGATTTTAGGATGTGAACACAGCTCCTGCTCTACGGACTGAACTGAAAGGATCATCCTGTTACCCTGGGAGGGCTGAGCACTCCCAATACCATTGAAAATAGCAGAGGCAGGAGGAGATAATTAATAACATTTACAACAAGAATTTAAGAAAATTTAGCGTTTTTAACAAACCTCCACTTGTGCAATATGAATTTTAAAATATCACTGAATGAGGAGGTGAAGGTATCCATTGTCTCACAAGAGTAAGAGGCAGACTGCATTTCAGCACAAGTGTTCCTGCAACAATCCCAGTGACAGATTCCAGCTAGAACTCCAGCCACATGAAAAACATCTTCTCAGTTATCTTGCAATTATAGATGCACCCAAACACACAGAATTTCCTTATCAACACAAAATACAGTGATCAGACTTTGCCAAGAGTGACCTATAGTTAGCATCACCAGTACAGCTGAAGAGAAATGCACCAGAGAATTCAGTGCAGCATCCAACAGGTTTTTGCCATTCCAAAGTGAGTTTTGGGGGAAGGACTTCAGCATTACCAATACAGAAATAGTGGTAGCTGCAGTGGGGGGTGGGTTTGAAGAGGAAATGAAGCAGCAGAGTCTACTCTGCAAGGAAACCCCAGTTAGATCTGTCAGCTGGTGAGCTCAAACAGGCAGCAGTAAGAAAGGAAGAAAAGGAGAAAAGGGGAGGAGAAGCCAGGAAGGGAAAGAGAAGAAAGAAAACAAAAGGAAAAAAATAAAAAGATTATCAAAAGCACTTGAGACTGCATTCACAGAGGCAGGGTGGACAGTACATAAGGCTGTGCAGCCCTTCTCAACCCACACTGTCACACACGGGTCTGCACCTCTGCACAGCTGGCATTTCAGCTGAGAGCCAATACAGGAGCAGAGACAAGGCTCCACAGGTTTTACTCTGCAGGCAACAGAAAGCTTGGGAGAGCATACCTAGACTGCAGCCCACAGAGGTGGAGTCAAAACTGCTTTTCAGCCCGTGCACCCCCCTTTGCAAGCACCCTCATCCCTGCTGCTCAGGCAGCAAACAAAGGCTCCTGAGGGGGCTTTTGCAGAGTGCCACGAGAGGGGCTTCAGGGCCAGCACACAGCCCCACTCTGGCCTCTTCAGCAGCCCCACAGCCACAATTCAAGGTGAATTTGGGGTGTGTGTATTTGCCAAGAATCAATATTTTTATGTCACATCGGTAAGAAAACGGATTAATGTTCTGCTTCTCCTTCATGATATAAACACAAACACGCACGGGTTTATTTAAAACCATGCAGCAAAAGTGCAAGAGACTCAAAGTACTCCAGGGTGAGGAGCAATTTAGGTTATTGCTGCTGCCCTGGCAGCAACTCCAGCACACAGAGATGCCAGCAAGGTATCATCAACCTGCTGGGAGTGCAATAGTTCAAAAAATAATTAACCTTCTCCACTCAAATACTCAATTCTTTCCCTGTCTGGAATTCGTTTCACAGCTGTGCTTATGGACAAATTTACTCAAAAATCAGTCAGAAGGATGCTGCTCAGAATAAGTAATGTTCAGTTTCAAAGTGCAGTAATAATTGTTCCCCTCCAGTATTACAATTTACTCAAAAACAACCAGGAATAAGAAGCTTTTTTAAAACAAAAAATAAACCCAACAACCCTCAGTGACTTGATCCTCAAAACACAGCGATAGTTTTCCAGCAGGCATCATCATATTTGTATTTCACACAGCTTTCTTTTAATGAAGCTGAGATATTTCTAAGAGGACCAACCAGTCTGAGAGGAAGGGTTGCTTTTTTTAAACTGTCAGCAGGGTGTGCCTCAGGACTTCAGCAACCATCAGAAAAAGCATCATGAGGATATTTGAAAAGCACCACCCCTACAGAGTTAGGCAGACAAAAATCTATTAAAAAAAAAAACAACACCAAAATGACGCAGAATATAATTCTATTTTATTTTAAAATTCAAACCAAAGCATAAATCTTAGTACAAAACAAAGCCAACTTCAGCAACCTACAAAATACAAAAGTCAAATAAACCACTTTAACCCCACATATTTCACTGGTGGATTGGGGGTGTTAGCCAAGGAGGCCTCAGCTATGCTCTGAGCTATTTCTGATATGTGGAGGTTTTGTAATTTTCCAGTCTTGTGCAGGGGCAGAAGGAGAGCCTTTAGCTGTATTGGTGCTCATAAATATCTTCTCCCTAATTTTTTTTTTCAGTAGTTAATTGCAGTAAAAATACAGAGAATCATGCAGTGGTAGGTCCTAGTCAGTAGCTCTTCAGATAAAGCAATATAGTCACTAAAACACACAGAGTGAGCAACTGGGAACTTTCTTCCTAACTAGTACCAGATTTAAAAAAAAAAAAAAAAAAAAAAACCCGTTTTTTTAATCCCCAACCTTTTTGGGCTTAAAAAAACTTCAA
>VZSE01006895.1:2445207-2499212 GCA_013398275.1 Promerops cafer | reverse complement strand
GCCCCCTCCCCGAGAGCCCCGCGCCGCGCACGGGGGGCTGGGGAGCGCCGCGCCTCTCCGCGACCACCTCAGGCTTGGGGCGGGGAGTGGGGCGGTAAATTAAAATTTCTTTCTAAAAGTACAAGACTGGGAGAGACACGGAGAAATTCTGAGCGGTGTAAGAAAAAGGGCAGGGGGAGGGCGGGCGGGGGGACAGGCAGATGTACCACCTCAGCAGTGCTGCTTAATTTCTAGGCCATCCTTTGCCTTCCAGGCAGGGATGGGGCGGCGGGGCCGGAACAGCGCTGCCCGCCGGAGGGTCCTGCCCGGCCCGCGGGGTCCCGGCCGTGCCCCGCGGGCGAGGGGAAGGAGGCTCCCGGTCGTGGCGGATTGCGGGGAATGAGAAATGACAGGGGAAGAATAAATAAAAATAAAGCCCAAAGCTAAAAAAAAGGCTAATAAAAGGCCAGCGGAACCGCGGCAGAAGTTGCGAAGTCCTGCCGGGAGGGCGAGAAAGAGACCTGCGGGACAAACTTGGGCGTAAGACTGCTCGGGAAGAGAAAAAGAAGATGAGCGAAAAGGAGAGGATTTCCCTCCTGAACGCTGCGGGGATAGTCCTTGAGTTTTACCCGGGAAAAGCGCTCCCCCCGGCCGGGGACGAGGCTGCCCAGAAGCCGAGCAGCGGAGCCGTGTTGGAGGCGATGAGGAAGGAGACGATGAGGAAGGAGACGATGAGGAAGGAGGCTGAGGGGAACCGGGGGGGGCTTTGCCGCTTCCAGAGCTGCCGGAGCGACTCCCGGGGAAGGGCAGCCCCGGAGGAGCTGCCTGGCACCGGCCGCTGGCAGCCAGGGCATAAATCCGCCTGTCAGGGTGGGGGCAATTACGAGGCAGTAAAAGAGTCAGGAAGATGGATGATTATGAGTGATTATTACGGGCTGTGTTGTTGTTTTAATAGGAAGCCCGAGCTGGAATCCCAAAGCCAGCGGGCTACGGTCCTCCGAGGCGGGATGGATTTCTGGGCTGTGGCTCCATCCCAAAGCCGCTGTTTCCTTCCTCAGTGCTAGGGGCAGTCTCCGGCCCTGCCCCTGGGCTGCCCAAAATTGCTCTTCACACGGGTGGAATCAGGTACAGACAAAAATCTGTGCAGAAGCCCGGGTCCCCCGCAGAGCATGGACTAATGTATTTAGCACTTAATGCAAACCACAGAAACAGACAATCAACCAGCTGTGAAGTGACAGAGCATTAAGAGTCAGGAAAGGAACAGATCAGAAAACAGAATTTCCCAGCCCTCTTCCCCCTCGAGCATCTACAAATCACTAATTTGAGACAGATTTATAGCCTTTACATATTTATGGGTGTATCTATCTGGATATCATGCCTATCATCCGGGATCTGAGTATCTGAAATGGTAGCATTAGTGAAGCATACTTGGGATTTTTATTAGAAATAGGTCATAAAGACTGAGTCTGTTTTAAAATAATAGTTTTCCAGCCTAACTATTATGGAATATGGATTTATTAGTCATTTTTATGTTTGAAGCTCAGTTTGAAAACAACCTAGATATTGTTAGCAAGGTTTGGCTCTGAGGAATGGAAAGCCTTTTTTTTTTTTTTTTTTTTTAAAGGTTAAGGGGCCAGATTAAGAACAGCTGGAAAGGTTTAGAGTTTATTCTGGTGAGACAGCAATCAGCAGGTTGCCATACACATCTAGAAAAACATAGCTGGGTTCCATCTACCCTAAACATTAACCTCCCAGAGACAGAACCAGTGCCCAGATAGTAATAATTACATGACTCTTTTTCAGATTTTTAGAATAAAAATATGCATCTTTCAGGTGTTTCTAAGTCTAGATGCATCAAAACAGAATGCAAATAAATGGATATTGCAATACTGGCTAACACACATGCAGCAGTTGCAGATCAGGTAGATCAGACTGTTGATCTAATACTCCCTACCAAGTAGCATTTGCTTATTTCTTAGTTTAATTTCCACTTTGTTAGTTTACACTTACACCTCCTGATACCAGAAGTGTTGAAACTTTAAATAAAATAATGAAAACAAAAAGAAGGACTAGAGGAATAAACACTCCCTACCTTAATTTCTTTGCTGCCACCCCCTTTAGAATTATAATACATAGATCAAAGCAGATAATTGACTATATTAGTTTAATTCCTTAAGCTAAACCATTAATCATTCTGTTTAGATTAAAAGCAGCAGCTTTTAGATTTTTTGGCTGGACATAATTTAGGTTCTTTCCACTCTCACATGAAATGGACCAGACCTCCCCAAGGCATCTGCCACTTTCAGCACTGAAGTTGACACAAGAAAGTCAAATTAAGAGTCCTTTTTCCAGGTATATTCATGCATGAGGTAGCATGATGAAAGTCAAGGCACAAATTCTTACGTGTTGATCAGTACAGGGGAAGATGAACTTTGCTGTGCTCTCTACCACGTGGGATTTGATAAAAATACTTCTGCATGTTTCTGAATGAAACAATGTAATTGTCTGTTATTGTTCTATCTAAGGGCGTTTTAGGCACTTAAGTTGTGAAGATATTTCACAATTTAATTTTAGCATCTCCATCAAAATCAATAGCAGGTGGGAAAGCATGGTAGGTGATGAGCCAAACAGAACACGAGCTGCACAGAAAATGAGAAATAATGACCATTTAGGAGATTTCCTGTGCAGGGACACACAAAAAGAAGGGGAAAGCAGGAGGGTATTTGTGTTATTTCCTTCTTAAGGACGTGATTCCCCTGGATTAGGATGTCTACAGCTGACAGGTACTTCCTAAACAGTATGCTGAGCATAGAGTTATAGTCACCTAAAAATTCTGTCATCCTTCTCTAGAGAAGAGAAATTGTGGGAGGGCAGAACTCTACCCCTGCAAATAGTCAACAGCTCAAGACTTCTCTGAAGTTCTGGTGGTGCATCTTTTTGGCACTTGCAGACTCAGCCTGCTTTTGATGAATAGGTGTCTATAATAACCCAAAGAAAATAGGAACCATTCCATTTGATGAGGGCATTGTATCAGCCATTCACCAGAGAAACTGCAGCAGTTCACACTGCTGTGAAAACCAAAAATTACCCCTTCTGTTTTCCATCTGGAGTGCAATCTTCCACAGTGATGGTAGAGACTTCTTGGAGGCTTCAAAGGAGACAAACCCAGGAAGTTTCATGGGTTACTGTCACAGAAAGGTCTATAAGAAAATAAAGGTGAACATCAAGTAAGTTATAAAAGCTGAACTGGCTTTAACTTTAAAAAAACAAACAACAAAAAAAAGTGGTTTGCTCTGGACAACAAAGATCAGGAAATGGACAATGAAGAAAAGGAGATGTAAAGAATTTTTGGACAGCTGACTGTTCCCCAAGACATAATCATGTGTCTCAGAATCACTTCATCCCTAGCCACTGGTGAAGAAAAAAGTGAATTTTACATGCCATAAGTAACAGTACTTTTACCTGATCCTCTCAGGGGACTTTACAGGGGGCATCCACACAAAACTCGATTCTCCATCTCAAGGGAGAAACAGCCCCTGACCACGAAGGAGAGGGGAGAGATTTCCCAGTGGAAATGTTTAGCCCAGCTCTGCAGATCAGCCAAGCAGCATTTGTTTGGTTTGTCCACGCTGCCCTGCAGTCTCTTCTCGTGCTGCTGCTGGTTTGTGGTCACAGGGGAACCTCCAGAAACATGTGCAGGGCTGCTCCCCCTAACAGGTTACACAGCCTGTGCCCCCCAAAATAGGGGTGCAACAAAACAAGGGTCCCAAACCCTGCAGGAATGCTGTGACTGGGCTGAAGGGAGGTGCTCTTCTGGGGGTAAAGAAGTAATAGTGAAAATGAAGTAAATTCTGCACCGTGTCCTTCTGAAGAGTGCCATGGGGTGGGGAAAGGAGAAATAGAGACAGTCCTGTTCATACATTTTCAGCTTTACCACTCTTGGTCTATACTTATGGTAATTATTCTTACATTTTTTGTTAATTTTTCTCTTATTCCTTGTCACTAAACTTTCCTCAACTTCTCATAACTTTGCATATAGATAATTCTATATAAATTTTTATAATGCTACTGAATATTAATCGACTGAGTAAAGTTAAATTTGCCTATTTTGTGAAATGTACTATGATTAAAACCTATACGTGGTGGTAATGTTCTGGACTTTAAAGCTAGTTTTCTGTGTTAGGATCTCAAGTTATTTTACAAACTTTTTAAGTTATTAAAATCCTCAGTAGTTTAGGTAATGACCAGTACATTGCATGACAGATTTCTATGTCTGTTTACTGGAGCACTTAAAAATATGCTTACTTACAAATATAAGCATTTTTCTGACTTCAGGGGCATTTCACAGACTACCACATGAAATTCAATTGAAAGTTTTGAAAATTATAAATTTTTCATGTAACTCATTAAGCATCCAGAGTAGTATGCAGTAAAAAAAATTAATGTTTGTGTTATCTCACCGATTCAATTATTTTAATAGTGAATGTGGCATTGAAACGTATTTCCCATGTGAATTTGATTATTTTTATACCATTTTCAGCAAAGAAGTAGTAAATAATATCATTTTGGGGTTGAGTGCAGCCATACTCACAACACCCACACTGCGTCTGTTTCATTTAATTCACAATTTCAAGGCTTTCTTCATAAGGGGAATGTAAAATACATTACCAAGGTATGTAATGAACAAAAAATCAAGTCCTGTATTGTGGAGAACATCCACTTGATGACAAATCAAATTTATTAATTTATGGAAATTTCCATTGCCTTCCACTGTGGTGTGCATAGAAAGAATTACAATTACTGTATTAGAAAAACAATTAGAATCCTCATGCACTGTAAAGAATAGGCTGAATCAGAATTTTTCCAAGCACAAGAGTGAGCTTTTCAGTCTCTGTTATACTTCCACTAGAGGCATTTAAGAAAGTACAAACTTCATATTTCAAAATAAGAATTGTTCAGAACGGAATGGATTACTTTTAGCTTGCATGAATGATCATGCCATAATGAAGGAGTAAAATTCTGATTCTGGAGAGGAAAGAGTGTGACTGGAGCCTTTTATAGGTTATCTTTTGTAACTTTTATATTTATATTTTTTTTTTTTTGCCTATGTATCTTTCATCAGTAGAATCATGGAGTCATGGAATGTTTTGGATTGGAAGGGATCCTAAAGATCATCCAGTTCCAACCCCCTGCCATGGGCAGGGACACCTTCCACTATCCCAGGATGCTCAGAGCCCATCCAGCCTGGCCTGGAAAATTTCCAGGGATGGGGCATCCACAGCTTCTCTGGGCACCCTGTGCCAGGGCCTCACCACCCTTATAATAAACAATTTTTTCCTAGTATCCCATCCAAACCTGCTCTCTGTCAGTTTGAAGCCATTCTGTCACTCCAGGCTCTTGTAAAATACACGTGGATGGAAAATTTTTTGCTGATGCTCATGGAGGGACTCTCGTTTTCAAAGAGTGATTCCATTTTATCACAGCTGAGAGTTCACATTATGCAGAGGTTTTTACTGCAATAGTGAATCCTGGTCTGGGGAAAACCTGTGCTGATGCCTGTGTATGTAAACAGTACCTTAAAGAAAATTTAAGCTTGCCTCCTGGAACGAGGCAAGCTTACTTTTCATAGCTGTGAAAGCCTCAGGGCAAGTACAGCTGTAAGAAAATGAGGTGTAAAGGCAAAATTCCTTCAAAGATGATCTCTTCCTTGTGAGGGCTGCCTGGATGTGCAGAGAGTGGATGTGCAGAGAGTGGATCTACAGAGAGTGGATCTGCAGAGAGTGGATGTGCAGAGAGTGGATGTGCAGAGAGTGGATGTGCAGAGAGTGGATCTGCAGAGAGTGGATCTGCAGAGAGTGGATGTGCAGAGAGTGGATGTGCAGAGAGTGGATGTGCAGAGAGTGGATGTGCAGAGAGTGGATCTGCAGAGAGTGGATCTGCAGAGAGTGGATGTGCAGAGAGTGGATGTGCAGAGAGTGGATCTGCAGAGAGTGGATCTGCAGAGAGTGGATCTGCAGAGAGTGGATCTACAGAAAGTGGATCTACAGAGAGTGGATCTACAGAAAGTGGATGTGCAGAGAGTGGATGTGCAGAGAGTGATCCATTCCCACTGACACACACTGAGCCTCATCCACATGGTTTTGCTCTCCAAGCCACTTCTGAGAGCACTGCCTGAACACTTTTAGCAGTGACCTGGTTTTTTTGAAAGAAATGTCCTATAGAAACGAGATTACAAGCACTCTGTTTTGTTTTGTTGTTTTTTTTTTTTTTTTTAAAGATGCCAACCTTTATAATAGTTGAATGACTGTCCCAGAAATTTGGTTTGCTAGTTTTTGCTAACATTAGATAATTATGCCATAAATTTCTCTCATAAATTTAGGTTCAGGAAAAAACAACTTCTAAAAATTCTGTCTGTTATAACTTTGAAGCCACTGAAGTACTGGTTTTGAAAGCAAATATTCACCTTCTTTTAAAAGTAATAATTACAAGTACACTGACTGGTTCAAATGTGCACAGGACCCTCTGTTTATTTTGTGCTTCAAAGGGTGTCTAGTTTTCTGATCACTGAGATAAGTTTAACTCTTCCACTATTCTTTTTTTTTTTTTTTTGAATATGCACTTAACAGACTGCTCACTCAACAAATATTCTCTCGGTCTCTTTATTTTATTTGGTGGTTTTGTTGGTTTGGTTTGGGTTTTTTTTGGTTTTTTTTTTTTTTTTTTTTTGTCCTAATTCTTAGAAATATTCTGTAGAAATACAAGGAAGTCACAAGTTCCTCTAACAGGAGTTTCAATGCTCTTTTGTATAACCTGCTTTGTTACAGTTCTGGGAGACAGAACTGAAAAATCAAGATATTTCCTAATCTGAATACTATCTTTGGTGTCAGTTCCATTTTATCTTGTGTTCTAGAGCTAACAGTATCAAAAACTGTCAGCAAATGACTCTTATTTTAGTTACAGTTTTTTTAGACAGTTATTTTAGTTTAGTTATTTTAGACTCTTATTTTATTTGCAGTAGTTTGGTAAGTACACTAAGTTTTATGCTTTCTGATTTTGTGATTTATAAGTATGTGTATAAGTGTGCAACTTTTTTCCTAGGAAATGAGACAGATATTTTCAAAACATATTTTCCTAGTAAGACAAACAAAATGAGTTCTGCTTAAATAGCTGAGAAACAGAAATGTAGGCTGAAAGTAAGTTTTAACTAGTGTATTCCAAGGAAAATGACCAAATCTCTCAGAGTAAAGGGAAGCTAAGAATGAATACTTGTTCTACTGATTAGCCAAAAAAATAAAATTATTTCATTGAAACAATTCTCACTTGACATGTAATGCACACAATCAAAGGTACAGGCTCATTAATAATTTATTAATGACAGTCTTTCCCTGAGCCATGTTAGAAAGTTTCTTTTAAAGTGAAAAAAAAAAATATAGTGCAAAGTCTTTATATTCAAGAAACAAATTTGATTTGGAATCAAGTTATTGTAGTTGGATAAGTATCTAAAGATGCAAATAAGTATTTAGTGGGATTTTCAAAGATTGTTTACCTTAATGTGCCTGCATCCAAAAATTCTTCAGCTAGCTCTACAGTCCTCTGCCTCTAGTGTTAAACCAGGTGCTAAAGTTTCACTTCTGGGCTTGTCCAGGAGTCTTGCAGTGTCAGCAGAGCTGAATTCTCCATGTCCAAGTCATGCCTGGAAGGATTCTCGAGCACAGTTCCTCCACCTGTGTCTCCTGAGAAGCTATCCCAGAGGCACGTGGGGAGCACATGGAGCAGCTTCCCAAAATCACCACTCTCAAAGTGTGGAGTGCTGGGTAGCAAATTCCTCTCAGTCTTCAGCTGTGCTTTAAATTCCTGTCCGTGGGATATTCTGTTGATCTTGCAAACCTTGGTGATGAATCTGTTTCATTTTGTATAAATAAATAAAAAATACCTGTGGTGAAAAGGGAGAAGCAATGAGTGTGACACCACAGCCTTGTGGCAGGAACATTCACTGAGGGGCAGAGACACCTGGAGCCCAGCCCCTGTTCCAGAGGCTGGCTTATGGAAGATTTATAATGTAAATGTTGAAAATAAGATTTTAAAAAAAAATATTTAAAATACATAAAGTAACCAGTGGAGCAGGGACAGGTGTCTGCACCATGACTATCCCTGCTTTTCATGGTTGCCAGGTTCCAGACCTCTATGAGCTGTACACCCAAACCTTCACATGGCCAGAAGCCACAATACACGTTCTTGCCCCGTGTGCTGGGAAGCAGAAGCTCTCAGCAGGAGCTGCATGTGGCTCTGCAGGAATTCCACCAGCCCATTTCCATCCTGGACTGCACTGGCCATGCAGCTGAGTCCTAAATCACTGTTACATCACCTGCAACAGCCTGGACAGCCGTGCTCCAGCCCACAACACAGAAATTCCCTCATGTTGCAGCTCCCTCTTGGGGATTTGGTCCCAAGGAACAAACTGAGAAACAAATATGTCAAAAATATCTGTGAAATAATTCTGGCCTTTGACACTGAGTCTCAATGGGAGCTACATCTTAGAATGACAGACTCGTGAACCTTTATAGGCTCCCTTTGAGATGTTATCCTACATCCTGAAATCTTGACATTTTTAATCAGTTCCTTTTAAGCTCAAACAGGATGCAACTAAATCTATCATCTAAATATAAATCATTCATCCATTTTAATATCAGGTTGCTTTAATGCTATCTCCCCTACCACCACCAAAAGGAGCAAGTGGCATTGTCCATTTCCAAGACTGTGTAATCCCGTGCAGTAGCAGAACAATTACAGATATTTTGCAGTGTACATGTGCAGATATTAACACTGCACGATCTCACACCTGGCACGAGATGATTTTCTTGGGGAAATGAGGAACTCACTCATATATGGCTTACAGACACACCACAGAGCAAGCTTTAGCAAGTGCAGGGGGGGTTGACCCCAGTAAAATCAAGGGAAATGCATATTCCCATCTCAGTCTGAGATGGGAATACACATCCATTCACACAGCCATCCACACCAGCCCAAAGAACACGAGAAATTCTAGCAGCAGCTTTGTTGAGCTTAATGAAATTAATTTCCCAGCCACACCAACTGCTCCGATTTGTTTCCAGGTCCAATACAAGAAGCATATGGGGAAGGGCACAGGGAGACAAGTCGGTGGTGCATGCCAGTCCTCACCATCTGTCCAGGCAAGCCGTGCAGAGCCAGAGCAGGAGCAGGTCACAGCTCACAGGACAGTCACAGGTCAGAGCCTGTCTCAGAGCCAGCGGGCACTGCAGCAGCAGCTGACAGCCAGGGCACACACGAGAAGGGGCTCCTGGGGCTGCCATGCCAGATGGGGACAGCAAGGGGTCTGGTGAGGGAGCAGTAGAGGCTGCAGACAAATGCCTTGGTGAAAAATGAAAGCCCGTGTTGAGAGAAGGGGTGAGGATGGACTGAGTGGTGTAGGAGTAGATTGTAGAGGCATATGTGATCCAGCAGCTTAAGATGCTGACATGAAGGTTTTTATTGCAACAGAAAGCCCTGCACTAACTAAAAGCTGGACATTTTGCCCAAGGCTTCATAACCTTATAATGTAACATTATTCCAACTCGCAATGCTTTCTCAGCAAAAATTATAAAAATATAAAGGCATTTTAAATCCTACGTGTTTCACCAAGATTCACAGATGAACCTCTCCACTGTAGAGCTGTGTTCTCAGAGAACCTGCCCTGCACTTCCCTGCACCTGCAGAGGGCTGGGACTGGGAGGATAACTAGGAGCATTGAGAGCCTGCACCAGGTGTTGCAGGAATGGAGGAATCCCATCTTTGGCCAGCTGGCCCAGGAGGCAGGAGAACAGCAAGAGGAAGTGCTTGTGTTTGAGCTGGCGTGTGCCATGCAAGCCCTGGGCTGCTCAGGGCCAGCCCTCTGCTGCTGGGGTTCTTGCCTGGGGTTGTTGCCACATTCCAAACACGGAATATTCAGGGAAGGCTGAGGTGCTGAAGGAAATGGGGCTGTGAAACAGGAGAGCGTGCAGATGAAGGGAGTGCAAGACTCAGAGGACTCGTATTTCCAACTCAGCATGTTCCAGAGTGCAGGGCACTGCTTCAGAAAGATTAGGTGGCACTCCTGTGCTCGGATCATGAAGATTCTGCATTTCAGATTTTTGTCATAAAGGGTGGGTAATAAAATATTCAGCAGGAATGTTAGTGTTTTGTGTCTTTGTGTTTTTAGCCCTTATCTACTAAGTGACCAACTTTGGAATTATGTTTTCCCCAGTATTGGAAACATCCATTTTCAAATCCTCTCAGCATGTTAAGCAACACCAGGAAAGCAACCCTGCTTACAATTTAGAGTGAGAATTTTCACCTCCAACCAAGAGCCTTGATTCTTAAAATTGTATACTATAGATTGAGGTACAGAATAAATTCCAATCCATACATTTCAAGAGCTTTTTTTTCAGTTCCTTCTTCTCTTAATTTTCTTTTCAGAAGAGCAACATGGATACATTGGTCAGTTTAAAAATAATAAATAAATCTTGGTCAATCATTTCCAACTCCTTTGCCATTAATTTATGCAAAACTGTCAACACGTCACTGACTGCAGTGCTTGATTTCAAAGAGGTCTGAAGGAGGGAGGAAAGCATTATTGCAAATGTATTATTGAAAGCAGGAATTTCTCTGCTGAACTTCAGAGAGGCATTTTAACATTTAAATAATGAATCCTCGGAATGAAAGGACGTGCCTAGGTCCAGGAGTGACAGGCACAGGGACTGCTCGTGTCTGGCTGGTTTGTGCTCTGTCAGAGCTCACTCCTCCTCACTCTAATGTGGAAAATGAGGGCTCCTGTGTCTTCTGCTCCCTGCTGATCACCAAGCAATCCCAGTGGAAGTCCTGTGACATGGAACCATCCAGCCTCTGGGTGGAGAGAGGCCCCTCTAGCCCACTGGGGCAACTTCTTGAACTTGGATGCTGAAGCTGTGTCTGGGCTCTCGACAGCACCACATCCCTGTCCACGTGTCCCTTCACTTCTCAGACATTTGCCCCACTCAGACATTGTCAGGAAGGTTTTGTGGATGCCTTACAAGCTGATGTCTCTTGTGCCTTTACCCAGATCCTTTCACTCCTCGAGGAGGAAGCTGAAGAGACACTTTGGAGGACTTTTTTGGAGGAACCATTTACTGAGGGCAGCTGAATTGCAGATCCTTCAGCAAGGCTGCAATGCACAGAAGGGCAGATGAAAGCTCAAGAAGAGAGACAATCCCCTAAACACCTCATTTGCATTGTTTATAGGCTCATTTCAGCCAAATTAATTGACCATTGTTAGTAACTATGGTGGGCTAAGGTTTTTTTCAGAGATCTTTGTTGTTTTCTTCAATTTCAGGAAGCTGGCAAAAATCAGTGAAGACCATTTCATTAATGACCATTAAGGATTAAGGACCAGAAAAACCTGAATGATTGATTAAGAGAAGGTTTGTGTGAAGTCAGTGAGCAACAAATAAACACCATGGATTGAAGTCCTTTCCCTCAGGATCAGGCCTCATTAACTGGCACTGCTGAATTATCATTTTTGAAATAAATGTAGGGGATAGTCTAGCCTTACTTAAAAATCTGAAAATTACTTAGATATCTTTCCTTATTTTAAGTTCATCACCTCTGTGGAAGTTCTTGATAAGACATAGAGAGGTGACTCTGCTTAGTTTGCCCTTTTTTGCTGTTGCACACACCAGAGCCTTGCAGGCAGGCACTTTTACCTCACTGGTAGCTGGTTCTTAAGAGCTCAGGATTTGGGTGATCCTCCATTTCTGAGCAAAAATGTGAGCAATTAATTAGAAGATGTGTTTTACCTCCTCCCTGTAGCATCCCAGAGGGGCAGAAGTGACACCCAACTTTTCTGGAGGGGCAGAAGTGACAGCCACAGGAGGCAGGCAGCAGCCATCCCATATTAATCCCATGCTTACCCAGCCAGCAGGAGAGATGTCTACATCCAGGGCACTGCATGATCTTCTTCTGCAGCCTCCAGACTTCATTGTGTAACTAAAAGAAATGTGAAATGACAGGCCCCAATTTAGGATTTAGTCTGTTGCATTATTTAAAAATCCCCATTAATTTTGGAAGCTTCTAGATGTACTCAGTGCTGTGTGAAAAGAACCCAGGGTCAAGAGAACCTGAGCTAGACTTGCCAAGTTTCAAAAAAATATTCAACTTTCTTTGACTCTTCCACAGTATTTTTAAAAATTTACTTGCACCTCTTCTAATTAGCAATATCTCATCCTAAGAGAGTTTGTGGGTTTTTTTTTTCCTCTCCATAATTCTTTTCAAACCCTGTATCACTTTTTCTTGGTTTCAGAACACGAGCAGGGGCTCCAGGCACATTTCAGTTCATGGCTGGCTAAGTGAACCTTCATGCCCAAATGAGTTTTTGAGTCAAACCATCCCCACTCACCCCAGAACTTGGGGAAAACCCTGCAAACGTAGAAGGGAGGAGCCTGAATGGCTTTTGGGATGCTGAATGTGCAGAGGGGAAGCAGAGAAGGAAGAAGCCCATCACCAGCTGGGCACTCCTAGCTGCAGAGACCAAAGGGATCAGTGCAGAAGGAGTGGGAGGGTACCCTAACAGAGACAGGAGAACTGGGGCTTCAAATGAAGAACTATTCCTCATTCCTAAACAGAGTGCAAAGCAGAATGGATAAATGAGACATTGGTATGTCCACCTATGCTTGATGGCCTTCACATGGGTGGAGCATGGTTTGTTTCTTCTTAAGTATTCCAGTGATCCCAGTAATTTCTGATTTTAATAAATAATATTAATATTTTCGTATTACTAGTGGAGAATAAGTGGGTTTTTCTTTGTCATGTTAGATATTCTTTGGATAGAAAAGTAATTTTCTGATAAAACTATAGTCAATGTCTGACCATTTGCTGGTTTTCAAAACTCTTGCAAGGCAGTTAAATGCTGAATAACTAATAACTGCATGGTCTGGTATTTTTTGTAGCTTATGTTTTCATTTCTATTTTCTGCCTTTAGAGTTTGAGTTTGTAAAGTGTGTAGAGATCCTTCAGTCTGATGGGGACTGTAAGTTTATCACTGCTGTGTCAATCTCATTCCCAGCAGCATTTAGTGATTGCCAGCTTATGTTAAATCTGCATTAAATGCAGTCTACTCAGCAACTTGAGTTGAGCATTTTCAAACCCATGTACAACAGAAAATAAATCTAGAGTTTTATTTTGCAGGCAATCAGATTTAACACAATGCCAGGCTAAGGCACATAAGATCCACACAAGGGGAATGCAGCAAATGTCAGGAGGCTGGGAATCCACTACTTCAGTAATTCCCACACCTCTCCATACCCATAATGCAGGTACATGGAGACATTTCAGGCAGTTTCTTACCTCTGCAGCCTCAGCATCCACAGCAAGCACCCGAGCTGAGCTCTGGCCATGGATTTATTCCAGAGGTCTGAAATGCAAATAAGACCAAAAAAACTTTTTTAAACTGACAAGGATTCATTCATAATGTGTTTATTCATATAATTAGAGTATAAGCATTCCTTTTTGCTTATTTCCTCTGGCTAATTATGATTATTTGTATTAACTAAAAGAAAGCAATGACGTTTGCCAGGAACCTGTATGTCAAAAACCTAAAAGAGACACCTTGATTTTGCCTCTCAGATTTAACAAACAAAAATTCTTCTAAGATTACAAAAGGAAAACAAAGCACACCCTAAACTTTCATACTTTT
This sequence comes from Promerops cafer, assembly GCA_013398275.1. NCBI lineage: Eukaryota > Metazoa > Chordata > Aves > Passeriformes > Nectariniidae > Promerops > Promerops cafer. The sequence continues at coordinate 2,485,510 of VZSE01006895.1, read as the reverse complement.
TTGGATATGTCTGTGCTGGTGCAAGACACAAGAACATCAGTGCTGCTAGAGCTTGTGAAATTTTTCGTGCAGTGTTATCTTTTTAGAAACCCAAAATTATATACATCATGGAAAAATAATGGTTTACCTCTTAATTAATAAGGAAAAAAAACCCAACAACAACCGAGGCTGCATTTTGTTTGAGAAAAAGAATAAATTAGACACATTTTTTTGAAATGAAATCTGCTTTACACAGGTGTACATTGCATCAAATTTAGGTTGCTCTTTGGGAATGTGAAACAACTGTGAAGTTGCTCCACGAAGGCTGATGAAATAAAGAGTATTTGGGCAGACACTGGAACAAATCCCAGGCATTTTAGTTCCCCTTTTTCCATGTATCTGCATTTAGTTGCTTTAAACTGTGATCTCTTTATGATTGTAGCATGATTCCTTATTCCTCCCAGAGAACTCCTTGTAATGTCATTCATATTTGAATATTTTAGCAGTACAGCCCCACCACGATAATTACAGAAGGGCTCATTAGTTAAAACAGGGCCCTGCATAGGAGAAAAGCAACATTTTCAGTTAAATTGCCAATAATAGTTGCCCTCCAGTATTCTACAGCTGCAAAAGAGATGAGCAAATCTTGGGGTGGAGAGTTCAGTCCTTCCTTTCTGTGAGCTGGGTCTAAACCTTAAGCCAAACAAAACTGTGAATTGTGAGGTGGTTTTGATTTTACTCTGTAGTCAGCAGCTGGCTCTGAAAAATAATCATAAATTGCCCAAGCCTATCAGAGATATTTTAAGACAACATCTTAAATGAATCTGGGCCATTTCAAATTCGTAATGAAATATTAATCCAAACAAGTTACTTAGGCAGCAGATACTGATCTAAACACAATTGATAAAAAAAATAAAAAATTAGGTATTTCAGTCTTAAAAATGAAGTTACCTGCAGATCTTGCAACATGCAGCAGTGATGAATCAGGAAGTTATTAGCTGTTCACTCTAGGTATGGTTTAAATAGCTGAATTTGGCATCTGCTATCATATATCATTTCAATGTACAAAGGAAAACTTTTAAGAGATAACTGTGGATTGAGGGCCAGCCTAAGGGCAATTTCTTCCTTGAACAAACAAAATGTAAATTTACACCCATACTCTGGATACCTTTTTTTACATTATCTTACAGAAAACCTGAGGGGGCTTTTGCTAAAGCACTGGGAAATCAGACATTATTTCCCACATGTGAATATGTTTTCCTGGGTGATAATGAAGTATCCCTCCAGTAAAAGCAATTTAATTACATTCCTAAGCATGCTTGCAAGCTTAAAGTTTACGTTTAAAATGTTTACATTTAAAACGTACGTTTAATGGGACACAAACTGTGGGACAGGTACTGCAGAGGGTGGTAATTCAAAGTCTAAATCACAAAAATCTATATTACAGAGATCTTTTAGAGAAGCCCATCCGTGAAGCTAGTGAATTAACGTGCTGACTGGGACTTGCTTCTGGCAGCTCCATTCAGACACCACTGGCACAACTGAGTCTACTGGGAGCCTCAAAGTCTCTGAGAACCTTCAGAGTGACACTTGGGATAACGGGGGTGAATTTCAGCCAGGCCTCTCATATGCCCCTTTGCTGCGCTGTATTTTTGGCTCCGGGCGCGTGCCAAGATCAAATTCCCAGACTTTCTCCGTGCCCGAGCAAATATTGTTGGACCCAGATTTGGAACACTGATCAAACACAGACCCAGCACGTTCCTGGGCACGGCTGCTGTCACACGGCCACGCTCCCACACGGGGCTGGGGACCAAGGGGCTGCACGGAGCCTCCTGCAGCTTGGAGCATCCCCTGGCGTGGAAGGACAGGGTGCATCTCACTGGTGGCACGTCGAGGGACAGTCTCCAGGGATACTTTCATCCTGGGGGATTGCTCTCAGCCAATCCTCCAGCCAGCTGGGGGAAGAGGAGACAATGTTCCTCTAGGCAGCAATTTAATGACTGGCTCAGCCCTGGCTCTGGATGACCCTTGTGATGCCCTGTGAAGGCTGGCCTAGAACAGAGTTAAAGAATAAAGCAGGGATTTATTAAAAGGATATCCTCAGTGGATACACCTTGGGCAGCACAAGAGCCCAGCCAGGGCCACACCCAAGATGAACCCAAAATGGTCACAAAATGGACAAACAGTCATGAGGTCTCTCACTTTTATGAGTTTTGGTCCATTTGCATATTGGAGTTAATTGTCCAATTACAGCTTTAGATTATGAAGTCCCATCCTCTCTTCAATCCACTGTTCATGCTCTTGGGCCTGAAATGTGGATCAGTTGTCCTTGGTCCCAGCTAGAGCAGGAATTGTTTTGTCTGGCTACTCTGTGAAGAGAGCTTGCTATCCCCTAATGTGAAGCTCAGAACTGCACACTAAAGCAGTCCAGATTCTGAAAAATAGAAAAGCTAAAACCTGAGGCATCACTTTAAAAGCCTGCAGTGCTGAGCTTGGTTAATAAAAGCTAGGCTACGATTTGCATGTCAAATCCCTGCTCCCCTCTCCCTCCCCTCCTCACCTGAAGCTGATGTGGGCCCTGATATTTTAGCTGCTCCATGGCATCAGGTACAGCCACATCTGGTTATTCAGGTGGTGTCAGGTACAGCCACATCTGGTTATTCAGGTGGTGTCAGGTACAGCCATACTGGGGCAGGGCACACAGGGGTTCTGGCAGGCTGCTCCTGCAGTGCAGCTTCTGAAACCAAGGCTAAAAGTTATGCTTGTCTCAAGAGGGGCTCTGAGGGCAGGGACAACCCCCTCACTATTCACTTTTTAGAAGATTCAGCCAAGAAGATGTAGAAATGTCCAGGGTGCCATCTAAATCTCATTACCCTTCACGAGACAGATACTGCTGCCTGCCTTTATGAAGAGCACTTGTTTGTCATTTAAACATCAAAAAAAACCCATAAACTTCTTTCCAAGACAGCTTTTTGGTCAGGCTTGCTTTGTTTGCATACAACTTGTGCTTCACTCTGTTTTTCAGAACACAAACTTTGGAAATATAAAAGTAATGGAATAGAAGATCATTGCTGTAGGAAAAATATGGGCTCAAAGGTTGTTAATTTAAGAAGAGAATGACTTCTAGCTCAGAGAGTGCTTTATGGTGCTCTAACAGGACCTGTGTTGCTGATGTCAGGATCAGGAGAGAAAGTGCAAAACTTCTCAAGTGTCTTCTTTTTTTTTTTCCCCTTCATTTCATTGTGGCAGGCTTGGTTCATCTTAAAATTATTAAAATTATTTGCCTGGCTTAGTGCTTTAAAACACAAAGTGGGATTCCAGTGCTTCATCAACTTTAGTTGAAGACTCAGGAAGTGAAAAAAGGGGGAAAACAAACAAACAAACTTCCCCCAAAAGAAAAAAAAAAAATATTCACCTGATGGCTTATACTTTTGAAAACAGAAGTTCCCAGCCAGTGCTTAGATATCATCACATGTGAGACTGAAAATAGAGATATTCCTGGAGACCTGTAACAGCTTTGATGATATCTGTGATCTTCATTTTCTTAAAAATGCAAAAGAAAAAAAGGAAACACTGTGAAAATAAAAATGAACAGACAGAGATACAGGCTACAAAACAGTACTACTTTCAGAAAATATGGAAATATCATTACCAAAGAAAAAGAAAAAACAAAGCCCAAACAACAAAACTCCCTTCCCCTTGAAAACAACAAAAAAACCCAATAAACACAAACCCAACCAACCAAACAACAACCACTAACCAAACTGAAAAAACCCCAACAAACTCTGTCTTAAATGGTGGAAGAACTCACCCTCATCTAACCATCAGAATGGAATTTACTGTCAGAGTGAAACTTGCCTTTCAAGATTAAAAACCCCTCAAAAAACAAAACCCCAAAGCAAAAACAAAATCATAAAAAATCCTGTGAAAGACCCAACTATGAGTTCAATGCCAAAATCACCAAAGTCATGTTCAGCCCACTCTAAAACAAGAAATTATATCTGAAAAAGTTTAAGAAGCAAGTTCTCTTGTAGGCTGAAATACTGAACAGGAGGAAGATGCTAAAATAATCCTGTGCAGCCTCTTTTGCTCTTTTTTGAGTTGCCAGTAGCACATCCTCATTAAATATTCAGAAGGATTCCTCTCTCAGTCTGGTAACACTCAGAATTTTTGTGTACACAGGAGATAGAGAAGGAGCACTTTTCTTCCAGAGCCATTAAAATCTATGTGGGATATAAAAGCAGTTCTTACACCACAGCATATTATGAAATATTTCTGAGTTTCCTTATTATGCCAGACTGCAGTAGCACAAAGGGAAAATGAGATTTTGCTGCATCCTACATTTGTGGTCATACAGTTACTACTTGTAGACACATTTCTGCTCTTGGACTGTGACTGCAAAGGAATATTCTAAGTTAAGATAAATCATCTGAAGATATAAAGTCAAATACTCTCTTTCAGACAAACCTTTAGATAATTGTAGCTGATCAAACCCACCTGTTTGTCCTGCACTTTTCATGAAGAAAAGGTTTCTAAGCACAATATTTGGAGCATACATGCCCAACAGATTTTTTTATTCAGACTACTTATGAATTTTAATTTATTAAAAAAATTGAAAGAATTTTCATCCAGTGTCTTTTTCCCCTCAAATTAAGATAAGTTATGATTCTGTAAATGTTTGACACAGAAGTAAATAATAGATGATCTGTTTACTTATAGTATCAGCTGTTATCATTCACTAATCATGAACAGTTGAAATACATTCCCACTTAAGTAGAATACCATAACAGTAATTTCCTTTCACATTTGAGAACTGACAAAAAATATACACATGCAAATTCACGTTAAGGTAATAATAAAAATGATCTTGCACACAACAGTTATATAAAAATAACTGTACAATACTTTGAACACTGACCCTACCTATTTTCAGGATCAGTTTTGAGAATGAAAAAGTGGGTAGAAGTGGGGGAAAAAGATATTGCTCCAGGGTATTTGAAATAAAACAAGCTGTTCAGTTACATGGCCACTGTTGCCCTTTTGCCTCTAAATATTTTATATGAAACAGATATTTTTTCACATCCAGTCCAGCATTAAACACAACTGACATAGGCCATTCAGTTTTGAGCATGTTCTCTCAATATTTAGTTCCCTGCCTTGCAAATACAGCACTTCAGTGCATGGGCAGGGTGACTGAACTGCATGCTTGAGTGACTAAAATAAAAATATTTCCATAATTGTAGATGGATAGATGTATGTATGGACACACACGTATAGAAATGTGCATATATACATTTATATTGAGAGATTATGGATGGAAACTCATTCCAGCCACGATTTCAGCAAGAGTAAACCATGTCCCTCGTTGGAAATGGAGCAGCAAGGACTGCAAGACTTCCACAAAACAAAACAAACCACACTGATGGCTTGCATCATCAGTATTTTTTATTTTAAACTCGGTGGTTTTTTAGGATGAATGAGCTAATAAATGTATGATCAGGCTTGGTTATGCCATATTTTTCACATCATTTGGCTTCTGTTCACAACTGGTGCTATTTGACTTAAAGATTAGTGCAACTTTCATGGAAGTTTCTGAGTAGATGAGGATATTAATAGATTTAGAATTGTATTGCTGCTTCAAGGAGACAAAGACATTGGCTTGTTGTTTTCTTCTAAATTAACACAGAATTCTCGTGCAAATCTATCAAACTCCATTTCAGTTTATGTGCATTTTCATTTCAGTGTTTTCTATAAGGGGAAATCCAAGTTCAATGCCTACTATGAAAATTTAATTTCTGAGAAGTCCTCAAAGACCATTAACTAAACTCTTTTCCTATGCCCACCATCCATAGCAGCTCCATATGTCACGAGGGGATCCTCCTACAAACAACCAGAAGCTGATTTTGAACCTGTTTCCCATTAATATTTTAACTTACACTACAGAAGGGAGGGGACACTTAACTGTAGAAATCTTGTACACTTCTGGTGTTTGTGATTATTCCCAGAGAGTGAACAAATGTTGAAACTAAAAGCAAGTAAGCACAGAATAATTACCAGTGCTGGAAAAGCACTAGAGTTATTTCTGGTGTGGTTTAGAAAGATAAAATACCTACAATTGCACAATTACAATTGTAATGCAGCTAGAAACCTGTGCTAAAATCAAGACTCCATCAGTGTTCTCAGACCTGCTGAATTAAATTTTCTCTCTTCTAGACAGGCATGTACAGAATAAGAAAATACTTAATAAATATGAGAATTGAGCACATGTAAAGTTGATTTTTCTGGACAGAGTCAACATCATTAGTGTCCTTAAACTGACACATATGCTGAAGTTTTACGTATAATTAGGAGCTTACAAAAATATTTGGAAGCATAGGGGAAAAAAAAAAAACACTCAACAAAAGAACTGAACAAAGAGAAAGAGGAACTATCAACCAAATGTGCATAGTTAGTGAAATAATAATGATACTTCCCATTTTTAGAACATTATTTCTTCAATCACAGAAGGGTAGAGATTTTTCAGTAAGGAGTCAAAGACTATTTGAAGCTGACACTTGCAATGTAACTTACTGAAAACCACTTAGTTAAAGGTGAGTAAAGTAGAACATAAATACTCAATGGAATAAGTAGCATAAGAAGAAACAAAGTTTTTGACCTGCATATAATATAATCTTAAACCACTGGAGGTAGAGCCTGCTCTTGTCTGTATAAACTCCCAGCATTTGGGAAATATATCTAAATTTCAGCAAGACTTATTTTGGACAATCAGAATCTTTTAGATTGGAAAAGTCCCTCAAGTCCAACCACAAACCTTAAACCACCAAGTCCACCACTCAACCATGCCCCAAGCACTGTGCTTGCACATATAGAATTATATATCTTTTATATATAAAGATACAACAAGGACCATCTCCTAAACATGGCTTCTCATTTCTGTGTCTTCTAATTATTATACCTCAAATTCTAGTTCACACTTACAAAATACCATTTGCTGAGAAGTTTCAGAAGCTTTGCAAACTTCCAGAATTCAGGCATCTCCAAAGGGGATGATGATTTGGAAAAGTTTTGCTGAATTTCACTATGGTTTCTCAATTAAGCACTTGATAGTCTTAAGGAAGCCAGTAAAAGTTTCATTCATCTGCCCCATGGCCCTTTTATTTCATCTTGCTCCTGGTAAGCAGCACAGAATTATAAAAACATGTGTTTTCCATGGTGTACAGAGCTATCCCATAATTACTGTTACACCAGCTGAACAATACAAAATATGGCAAAGGCCAAATTCACTGCAGCGTGTGAATCTTAGACTATTTAAATTTTCAGCCCTTGTCTATAAAAGCTTTAATTGTACTTTTCCTTGGATAGTCATGACATGGATACAAGGGCTGGAACCCATTCATTTTGAGAAATAAAGTTAATTTCTAACCCCTTTACAATTTGCCCACCATCTCACGAATTAAAAACTCATTATTTGTTATTATATTCATTGTTTTCAAGGACAATAGCTTTTAACAGATGTATAAACAGTTAATCTTATTTACTGGCAACAGAGATAAATAGCACAAATTTTGAGTTTCACTGTTGTATTTTTTGTGGTTAGCCTCTTGTTAGGCAAGCACAAATACGTTATTAGAGAACTGGGCATAAGCTGGCTAAAACATATTATCTCATTTTAGATATTAATATATTTGCATTATTTATTATTCTTTTCCTCAAATTAGTAGGTAAAAGAGTTTTGAAATTCAGATTATTTTGGAGCAACTCAGGAAATTACATCATCTCCGTGGAAATATTAATTCCAGATTTCCATCATTCCTCTGCTTATTTGGGGGAAGGAGAGGAAGTTGTCAATGAGACAATTAACACAAAATGAGGCTTAGTTGAAATCTGATCTTCACCAGAAAGATCATTCTTTCTGATTAAACAATCAACTCCTGTGCTAAGAAAACAGCACAAATTTTACACAACTATCAAAAGAGAATGAAGACTAAGCTAATTATTATAATACAAGGATAAATTGCCAAGAAGTTTCCAATCATTTAGGAGCAGCTCTTACTCACACTTTGGGGTTAGCATGTCCCAGCTGTAATTTACCACTGAAATGATATACAGATGTCAGTAATTCCAGGATTAGGCACAGTCCCTGCAGGAGAACAAGAGGGAATTTATTATTTCACTTCATAACTATAGTTAGAAATGTTTAAGAAAAATACATACATATACACTGGCAGTTATAGCTAATTTAAATTAGGAATAGTCCCTGTGGTTGGGCTATCCCAGGAAACCTAGTAATTGCTTGCCTTACATGACTATTATCATCTTGTGGCTGATTAGTGCAACTAAATTACAACAGCAATCAAGGGAACTCAGCAGCTGGGGTGGTGAACGTGGCACGTGGCTCTTCTGCAGTCTCCTAAGCCTCCAGCCTTTGTCAAAAAATTTTGGGTCTGTTTGATGACACAACTTCCTTGGTAAGAAAGTACAAGCACGATGGCATCCTCCAAGTGACTGGATAAAAGGGAATCAAGGGCAGGAGGGGATGGGAAATGGGACCGTGATATGATTTTGATTTCAAAATCTGCATGGAATGAACAACAATGCACAGGTCCTTCCCCCACAGGACAAGGAAAATTACATAAGTAATGAAACTATTTGATTAGGAAATGGACTAGAATACCAGAACTCTTTTGGGGATTTTTTTCCAATCAAGCAGATTATAGATAACCTAAGAAATGACAGCGGAAGGCAGCATTAGATAATTATGTTATTAAACTCCTTTCAGCAAATATATCTAAGCACAGAAGAGCCATTAGGCCTCCTGCTCTTGTGCAGTCAAAGAATTAGAATCAATTCTTCATTTAGCTTCATGAAGGAATACAAAGTTACTGTAGGGAAATTATACCTCAAATACATATGAGTGTGTGTATACATATGAATACCTCACTTTATGAAAACCCTTGCTGGGTAACTGAGTGTACCAAAGGTGAGTTAAGTGACACGAAAAATGAATGAGAAAGCGGGGAGCATCATGGTTTTTTGTTTTCAAACACATTTGCTTCATGAATTAAATCCCCTGCTTGCTGAGAAGTCACACCCGTGGTTTTTCTTGGCTTCTCTGTAAAATAATCTTACAGCTATATTTTCCTTTTACCTTTCATGTAGCTATAAAACACTTTTTCCAAGCAGTGAGACACATTCCAGCTCGCAGGTGTCCCAGCACAGATCCCACCAGTGCTGGCTGTGAAGGCCAGAATTACCCCTGGGTCACATGTGAGCTTCCCAGAACAGGATCACAGACCAGCAGTAGTTTTCACAATGCCTGGAAGGAAAATACGTGTGAAAAGTGACTTTAGACAGTTCTAGCAAAAATAATTTCATCTGTTAGCAGCACAGGTTGGACACATCACTGCTATAAAATGGGTTTTTTAAATAGAAATAAATAAGTTTGAGCCGCCAATGGTGCAAGGAGAAAGCTGTGGGGAAAAACGAGGGAAAAACTCTCCTTTTAAAAGGAAACAGTGTCAAAGGCACAAGGAAGGAGGAGATAGAGACAGGGAGGTGCAGCACAGGGAGGAGAATCTGTAGAGGAGCAGCGGGCTCTGGGGGGGATGAAACCACAGGGAAGTTGAGACCCGCTGCTAGAAATTTCCCAAGAACTTTAAGAATAGGCAATTGTCATTGGGAGATGTTATTTCTCTTATAATTTCCTTCTAGAAACAGTATCCAAATCCACATGTGCAGACAAAGACATGTTTTCCCTTGGCTTTTTGTCCAGACATATTATATTTTGGGTATTTGCACCCGAGCTTGCCAAATACACATCATTTTCAAATTCGGAGTTTTATTTCAAGCATAACTTTGTTAGATTTAAAACTCGTTTTAACCAATTTGAAACTGAAACCCCCAATAAGCTGTATTTTTCACAGCAACCTTTGTTGCTGGGGTTCCAGGAGGAGCAGACAAAAAGCTGGTTTCCTCAGGAGAAGGTTGCCACGTGGCACCGGTGCCAGTCGCCGAACAGACCGCACCTGCCTCCGATACCCACCGAGCTTTGGCCACCCTCAAAGCAAACAGGCAACGGGGCTGGCTGGCTGGATGGAGCACTTCCCATGCCTGTGAAACCTCCCCAGACTTGAGTTCCTCTCTGCACCAACGCCCCAGCCAGCAAACCCCCACGTTTCTGCTCTCTGTGGCGAATCCAGCGCCTGCACGCGCAAATACCTAATTACGGGGGAGACGTCGCCGCGGTGCTCGCAGCTCTCTTCAGTCATCATCCAGCAGGAAGATCCACGAGGGCTTTTTTGTAGTTTTGGCAATAATGGCTTGGCCCTGGGGAAGGCAGCTGCGTGCTGGCAGCCAGACCCCGTGCCGGCCCATGCCCTCGCTGGTGCTGGCACACGCTGTGCCGGGGTCGCCGTGCAAAGTGAGGTTGCCTCATTAGCATCTCCTGACTGAAAAAGGATAAAACTTAAAATGAATCCATCTGTTTTCTGTGCTGCCTTGTTTATACTTCCTAATGCTGGGTTTTGGCAGGCCCAGGCACTATTTATTCATCACTGTTGTCACTTATCCGTTCATCTAGCCACAGAATTTTGAATAGGAGTGTTCGCTTACTCAGGCAAATTTTTCTCTGAGTATTTGTTTGTCTTTTTGGATACAAGTGCCAAATATTTATTTGAAAGTGAAATCCTGAGCAGCAGTCATGTGAAAGCAAAGAGACTGGAAGGAAAAGGGAATAAAGGTATGTTTGATAGCATTCAAACTGTGGTTCCTGTCAACAGACCCCACTTTTATTCTGTATAATAAGCTTTCCTCACTGTACTAGGAACCTCTGCCTTATGCTGAGAAAAAGAAAAGCATCCTTGCACCTGGGATTTGAAATTTTCATGCTTGGCAGCGGTTTTTATTCTTAAAAAATTCTTATTCTTATTCTTATTCTATCATAATCATAGAATGGTCTGGGTTGAAAGGAGCCTTAAGGTTCGTGGAGTTCCCGTCCCCTGGCCTGGGCAGGGACACCTTCCACCAGCCCAGGTTGCTCAAAACCCCATCCAACCTGGCCTTGGACACTTCCAGGGATGGGAATATGCAAACCTTTCCTATGAACTGAAGAAAGGAATCCCTTTAAGACCAAAAACATGGAGGGACAGAACTACAAGGTTAATGGACACTCACGAAAAAGTGGAGAGCACTTGCTGAAAAAAGATTTCCAGAGGTTACAGAGAAATCATTGTACCCCTTCAGTGCCCCAGTATCTTCTCAGTTAGGGGAGACAGCTCCAGTAATGGTCATCACAATTAGTGAAAACATAGCTAAATTCTAGTTAAAAGGGTCTAAACAGGTAGTGGGATTGCTGAAATGGTGGTTGGAAGTTCTTTACTCAGCAAACACATGAGGAACTACCTTCTTTTCCCTGAAAATCCTCCTCATGCAAAGGTCAAAACAGACAAAGTCATTATGGGGTGCTGTCTGCTTTGAAGTCTGAGGTGCCTAGTCTAAAGTATTTATTTATTTATTTACACATACCTGACAGCGTGGATTGATGCTTTTGGCCATCAGTCTATCCCCTCAGCACTTCTTTGTCCTGCTAAGGGCACTTGGTCACCCCTCCAGTTGAGCTGTTAGATGTACTTTGCCCATGAGTTGTCTCTAATGCCAACTTCCGTTCTCTTTTGTCTCATTTTTTGTCTCATTAGTTGGGTGTAGTTTGAACACAGTAACTGAAAACCATGAATCTGATTTAGCTTCTCTCTGAAGTTTCCTCATTTTCCTACATCTTGGGCAAAGACGTTTTCACTCAGTGCACAGGAGATGGTCATGAGGTGTCCTTTCCTATTTCAGTGTCACTGGAGATGTCTGCAGATGGGTACTTTCAGTCCTTGAACCATCTTATTCATGTCTCTCTGTCAATGGAGAGCCTGGGATCAGTCTTCGTGCCTTGAACAGAAATTAAAGTTTACAATTTTTGTTATTCAGCTGCACATTGGCACTCCCCACAGCAAATCCTTCCACAGCTTAGAAACATGGGAGTTCTCATGTTTGAAGCTCTGCCTATTTTACTTAAATCCCAGCTAGACACTTTGTGGGTCAGAGATTTATTTGAGAGAGAACACCCACACTTCTTTTCTATCTCTTACAGACTCTAAGGGAAACCTAATTTCTGGCTGCATCACTTCTCAAATGTAAATTGTGTTTTCAGCTCTTACTGACTTCCACCTCCATGCTCTGAGACATCTCTTCACAGCCACTGCCTTTATTAACTCATTTTATGAAGTCTTTAAAATTTAAAACCAGGGGGAAAATGGTTTCTGTGCCTTGGGTGCTGACATTTGTTTCTGACACAGATGGAGGGAAATTTCACCTTTAAAATTATATCTGGAGATAACCTTGTAAAGGAGCACTGGCCCTTCCTTCTTGCCAACAGAAGCATCATTTTGACTGTACACAAACAAAACTGGAAGGTCACTGGTTCAGACAGGCCAAGCAGGCCCTGCTTGCAAATATACCTATTTATTTTGAAGGAAAGGAGTAGTGCCCTGCACTTATACTGAGTTTCTGCATGCTAATATGCCCTCACCTTCACTCTCCCACATACCTTTTGCACTGTCAGATCATACTCCAGCAGAGCTCCTAAAAAACAAAATCACAGCTATGTCTGCATGAGCCAATTTCCAAATGGAACAGGGTAAAACGTTTGAGAAGTTGTGTCAGAAGAGCAGTCTTCAGATCATGCTGGGCTTCTGTCTCTGCTTCAAGCCTCAGGATGCCCTGCTAACTCTCCCTGTGCAGTGTGAGAAGCTAAGAAGCCTAACTCAAAGCTCTAGGCTGTCCTCTGGAGCAGGGCTAGCCTGGAATGTTTTACCTGGACCGTGTACTTTGAGAGGACACAGCCCAACAGCTGCCACACCCCATCCTATGGAATGTAAATAATCAGTCCACACAGGATATACTTGCAGATCCATTGCTTCTGGACAAGGGTTCCTGGAAATACTGCCCTCAAAGTGCCACCTGAACCCCCAAAAGTCATTTATCCATTAACTCTTTATGAAAATAATCAGTTACAAAAATTCTCCATCGTGCTGTCGTTTGCGCCCTTTGCCAACATTGCAATGATCTCATCTGTAAAGGCACAAAAACTTCTCAGGCTGTGCAGTTATTCTCAGTACAAATTTAGCTGCTCAGGTCTAGAATTTTGATCTCTGTACCCCAGCATCCCTGATCTCCTCCATTTTTCCCATCTGGTTTGATCTCTAGCCCAAGCGCCAGTGACATTTTCATTTTTCACATGAGCTCAGCCAGTTATAGCTGTTCTCCAGATTATTTTCTTGACGGGTGTGTTCTGACCCCGTTTGATGTGGTGCTGCAGCTTTATCTGGTGAGATAAATCTTCCTCAGTGAGCTCATGTGGGGAGTCCCACTTTGAACTAATTGTGTGTGCAAAGTAAGCGTGATACAATGCACATAATCCAAAGGTACTTAACGTGCAGTAAGCTGCCCTACTTTTGGTAGAGTTGCCCTACTTTTCAGTAAGGAATTTTGCTTTTCTCCTCTGTAAAAAATTGCTAAATATCCTACTTTTTGCCATTACACTTTCCTTGAGGAAAAATAAGGAAGATAAAGCATACAGGGAATGGGCAAAACATTTTTTCAGGTTTCTAGTGCATCCCTCTCTTTTTTTTTTTTTTTTTTTTTATCAGCATTCATCTCAGCACTAGAAAATACAGCATCAAGAGGAGGCCTTGCTTCTGTCATGCCTAGTATTTAAATAAACTGATCAAAGCACTTTACAGGAATTTATTAAGCCAAATGAAGTTCAGTAGAAGTATTAAAATTGTCTTGTCACTGCAGAGAGAAAGGTTAAAGGATTTTCTTGGGGTCCTGCTGGTCGGTCATAGAGACAAGAAGCACAGATCAAAATTATTATGCTGTTCCCTTTCTTTTACTGCCTCTATTTCTGGGGGTTTTGGTGCTATAAGACCTAATGGCAGTGCAATGCTTACTATGATCTCTATTGGGGTTTTGTACTCATATTTTAAGGGGAGATTTGTAACTAATACAGAAAAAAAAAATGAATCAGGCCATACATAGGAAAAAATTATTAGCTAATAGCAGTTAACCAAATAGTTGAGCCACCAGAAATGCTTTTCTCTTCCAAAGTATGCACATATCAAGAGCAAATTCTATAAATGACTCAAATTACTAGTAGCTGTGGTGAAAACAAGGTGTTGACAAAGTCATAGGACAAGGGCTGAACATTTCTCTAACTTCTCCCTGCACTCCACCTCTATTCCTTTAATTCTAGATTCCTAAAGTTTAGCTTTGGTTCCAAAGACAACCTTATTTTTAAACACAGCGTCAAAGTAGACTTTAATGTCTCTCAACCGTGGTTTTTATTTCAAAATGCCCAGACAAAATGGCCCCAAATGACCCTCTAGCTGGGCAAGACAGGCCTTTCATCATTCCTTCCAGATGAGCACATCCACTTTCCTCCTTCACACTGCCTCAGCCCAAGGCTTTGTCCTCCCTCAGGTTCTCCTTCCACTCCTGCCCAGGAGAAATTCTGGCACTGCTCTGGCTGTTCAGCTGTGGGTCATGTCTGACCTGCACCTTCTGAGCAGGCAGAGACAAAGCCTTTGTGTTGAACCTGATTATTCAAAATTAACACAAGATTTTCGCCCAGCGAGCGTTTTTCCTGAAATTGCTTTAAACTGACCTGCTGAATTTAAAGGATTTGAATGAACCTAAGAGCCAATCTTCTCTTTCGTGGTTGTGGTGTGAAAGAAAATTCCTTGTCTCTTCTCATCTGTGTCTGGACCATCAATTCTCATCGTTCCTCTTTCAGTCTGAATTATTAGAATGTTCTCTTGGCTGACTGTTATGGAGAAAAGGAGAACATCTCTGTCAAGACACACTGATGTAGGAAACTCAAAAGGCTTGTATTTTAGTGGGGAATTGTGGGTGCTGATCTTAATCACCCCTTGCTGAAGCAATGACCTCTCTTCCTCCAGAACTTAAACTAGTGTCTCTTCACATGACAAGCTTTGCTACAAAAGGGGAACAAAGTACTGTGGTATATTATAACATGATGCAGACAAACAAAATGAACAATTTTTCCCAATTCTGAGCCTAACCTCTGCCAAAACCACGTGGCCGTGCTCATAATTGTCTTCAATGCATATAATGGATTTATGAAGACAAAGGAAGATCTTGAAATGTCCAATAAACAAAGCAACAAAAATTGATGAGAGTTTGGAAAAATCTCTGGGAGGATGTCCCCTTTGTAATCTCTTTGCATATAAATTTACCACGTACCAAACTTAAATTTTCCCCCCAGATTTACTACGTTGATTCCAATGCCTGAGAAAGGTGCCAGCTTAATGTGTCGTTAAAGATCATTTACCTACAGATTTAATTTCATTTGTTCATTCGTAAGAAATGAACAATACCCAGGGACAGAGTTTTCCTGTCCTAGATCAGCACTGTGCTACAATTGTGGCCAAGAAGGATCTGTTTAAGAGACAAGTGTCTGAATTCTTTTCAATGCTGCTCTTGCAGAGGCTTTAATAAAGAACTTTAATTAGTCTATTTTCTCATTGCCTTCTTTGTAGGAAATGCTGCTTATTACAGAATTGTTGATACCTGGATATATTTACAACAAAAGAAGGTTAGCAAACCTCTTTCACAAAGATCCAGAGACCTCATGAGAAAATGAAAAGCCCAGCTCCAAAAGAACTGGGCTGGATGTGAACCATTGATCTGTACCATAGAATCAGAGAATCACAACAATCATTTGGGCTAGAAAAGACCTCCAAGATCATCAAGTTCACCATAAAACCTTGTTCCCAGGTGCCACATCTGTATATCTTTTGCACAGTTCTAGGTTCCACCACTTCCACACTCTTCATCACTTTGTATCATATTCCCAATTCCCTTAGCCAACACTCTGACAGGATTCCTAAGCTCTGTGACTGAAGTAGGATAATTCATTATACCAACAACTTACAAACTCTGATCGATAAGCTCCATTTCTTTATCCTTGATAACTACTAAATTTTGCACCTGAGGCCAGGTTTTTCATTCATGCCTACAGGCAGGACTTTGTTCATCACCCTGAATCCCTCTAATCCACCCCAAGACACTTCAGCACGAGTTCAGCCTCATGTTTCACAGACCCACCTCAGCCAGAAGTAATTGTGCCTACAAAATGACAGTCCAGGCTTGCCAAGAACTTTCAATCCTACTAGATTTTTTTTTTTTTTCTATTTCCCCCCTGTTTTATCAGTAATCTGAGAAATGAGGTGAGTCATTCAGGCAGCCTTACAAAAACTGACCAGCACCTTACAGTTTTGGCACCAGGTTTGAGAGAATTTATCTAGGAATGGATAACTGAAAGGAGCCAGAATAAACTCAGGTGGAAGCTGCTGCTTCTATAGACTCCCTTCCCCAGTGTCACAGAAGATGTGCACATTCAGGCTGCCAAACAGAAGTCCAGCTGCAGGGCCTGCTCACTTCCCAAAAAGATGCAGGGGGGCCCCAAAAGGTTCCTCAACTGCGGCCCAAAAGTGAGCAGTGTGGATGAAAACCACAAAAGCAGTAGTTCTGTGGCAGATGCTCTTTTTCCTTGTACCCCCCAGACCTGGCTTCTTGCTCAGCTGTTAGGACCCCATTCCTCCACCAGGAGCATTTGGCAGCTGAACAGGAATGCTGTAGCTGGTCACTGACATCCCTCCCCTGCCACAGCTCTCTGATTCATTTTGGGTTTGTGCAAGCTCTCACACAGTGCTTAATAGATCTATGGCATATATGGCAACTTTAGGGTTGTTCCTAATTATTTTTTCCCTGTAGTTTCATCTTTGCTGCTGGCTTCCTGTACTCCTGACAGTTTCAGTTGTTCTTTGCTTCCTAGCACTAGCTCCTGCTCAGGATATTTGCAGATAACCTACAGAGCTTATTCTATGATATATCACAAAGTAAAAGCACCTCCTGAAGCTGTCAAAGATGAATTTCTACTTCAGAATTTACCAGAAAGTGCTGTTATAAATGTACACATCTCTTACTATTCAAGCATTTTTAAAAGCTTTTAAACATTTTTAAACATTTTTTAAAAAATAAATACTTGAGGAGTCTATTATCAAAAAGCAAAGGAGTGCACTGTGCTGAGCTCTCCAGACACACAAGGCTCTTGGAGAAGTTGTGCTTCCAGAGAGTGGGCTACTATTTTAACTGAAATTTGGGAAAAAGCAGGGAAAGGGAGGAAATCTATCTGCATATTGTCTTTGTCCAACCACCTATCAGCAGCCTAGTCAACACAGTATATACTCAGACATTGTAATTTTTAATTTCTCTATCAGGAAACCAGCTCTTAAACCCTATCGGTATTTTCCAGAGGAGATCTCAGATTTCTGAAGCACCCCAAAAACTTCCAGTGAAAAAACAAAGCACCTTATAAAGGCCCCGGTGAAATCTTTCAGCCTTCTGCCATTCCCCTAGCAGGGTTTTGTCTTTTGTGGTCGTGAAGTGATGAAATCTCATTGCAAGCTTCATTTTTCCAGAAGGCCCAGAGCCAGCTGCCACAGCCCACAAAGTGGTCAAGCTTGGCAGGGGAGATGCTCTGCTGCTGCACATCTCTTGGACAGCCCCCATCTCTTAGAGCTTCAAGGGAGGCCTGGCAGCAGTTCCAAAATACTCCCCTGGTGAAACCATGGGAAAAACTACAAAGGTTGTTCTGCTTAGGATTTCCTTGTTAGTGCAGCAGGAACTGGTCTGGATCCTTTCTTCAAACTCTCTCTGAGCCCAAACTGGTGCAGGTGAAAAAGCTCTCTATTTAACTTTTCACTCCCCTATCAAATGGCAAAATTAAGTGTTGGCCTGCACATCTAACATTTCTCAGCTAGATTTTCAGGGAGAAAACCTGCTGGTTTTAGGACATTTCTGTGCAGTAGGCAACACTCTTACTGCAGTGGGGATAAAAGGTCAGGAACTGCATTTAAGAATCTAAGTGCCCTTCGAGGCCTGATCCCTGGGAATACTAGCAATACTTTTACTAGATGTAAAAGCATCAGGGTACTAGGCAAGGATTCCCTTCTGCCACAGTTATTCCTGTTTTACTCCTACATCTCTGCTCTTCCCAGGCTCTAAGTTGCTATTTGCTGTGGACCAGGCCTGTAGATCATGTTCAGTCACAGTAAGGTACAGGGGCTGGATTTATTGGCTTATATCTCTACAGATCCAACTAACCAGTGATGCAAACAATCAAGAGGCTGCAAATAAAGGACTGGGATGCACAAATGTTATCAATCATGCAACGTTTGATAGTGGCAGTGATTGCTAACACAACCTTTCCTCTACACTGAAATGATTGTAGTGTCTCCACAGATATCACACTTGCAGAAATAATCATTTTATGGAGGCTCTTAGTTATTTTTACCTGGTCTTTCTACATAAAATTCATTAAAAGCTGTCCTCTTTTCTTGAAAGTATTTCCTCTTGCTGACAAAAATAAAGTAAAATATAATAAAGATAAATCAGGAATACACCAATACAACACTGTGGGACTGTGTAAACTATACTTCCTCTGAAAGAAGTGACTGAAGCATAGAGGAAAAAAGAGATCCTGATTGAGTTTGGCATATAAAGAGTCCAGGTTTATAACTTTGAAAATAGTTGCGTAAGTTAAGTGAGACTCAAGATAATAACACAGTAAAAGTGCACCCAAAATAGCCACTAATCCATCATTTAAAACATGCATTTAAGTAGACAAGGTAGATAATGGGATACTTCTTATTGGAACAAGAATATTTTATAAAGTTCAAGCTTAAAGGCCCAGAAGTTCTGCTTCTGGATGTATTGCTATATAAAGATTAGATTAATATTCTTGTTTCAATAAAAGATGTCATGTTATCTGAACTGTCTTAGATTGAAATTGTTCTTGGACCAATAAGGATACATATATTCAAGTTTTCCATTCTTTTGACTAAACCTCAGAGTATTTAAAACACATCTTTAAAAAAACAGTGGTGAATTATGCCTAAAAGGCAATTTTGTACAGAGACTCATGGCTGTTTCTGTGTCAGGGTGTTCCCTAACTAGCAAAGCCCCCTGCTAAAAGATCCAAGAGAAATTAAGGTCTGATTTTTCTTTGTCAGAACTGTAGAGTCGAACTCAACCTATTTTCCAAAACTTTAACCCTCTCTTTGTGTTTAGAAGTACACTCCATCTTCTAATAAATCCATCAAAGAAGTGCAACAAAAGTTTTGGCTTGTTAGGAGCGAGTCTTTTGCCAGACTGTGATTTTGGTTTCGATACACAAAGCTGTGGGATCTGGGGACTGCTGAGCTATTAATTAAACTACCAGGTAGATTTCTATCTCCTACACTGCCTTCTCAATGAGCAGGTCAGGCCTGAGGATGCAGGAGCTTTGATACTCCTTTGCAGCCTTACTGTGGATTTCACTTTGGATTTGAAGCCCCACACACACCAAGAACTGTCTGACTTATAGGGTTAGCTCATAGGCTTGATTCCATGGGATAGAAAATGTCCTTAATAGTTCAGTCCAGCTAATTAAAAATCTGCTAATGTTACCTTTGTAAGAAGTAGGCCATAGGAACTTGGTAAGCACAGTAATTATCAGGCTGAAAAATAATAATAATTATAGCAAATAATTCAGTAAATAAATAAATAATAATTCAGTAATTGAAATAATACGTACATTCAGTATGAAATAATAATTCAGTAATTATCAGGCTGGAAAATCCATGAGCTATATAATCATTAAAAATTATAGGATGGAATTGTATGGCTTTTGCTTGAAGATAGCCTTGAGACAACAAGGTTTAGAGCTGCAAGTTATGGACATATTTTGGCTCAGCTTTGCACATTTTGACTTAAACTACATAGTTCTATCTTCTTGTATAAACAACTAACAGCTGTATAGGGTTACATTAAATATTCAATAAAACTATATTTTGAAGCTGCAATCAGTTCTTCAAGAAGACAAAAAAGCTTCAGCTCCAGCTCTGTTGAGGTGCCTGCTCTTGGAAAAAATTGCCTAAAATCTATCCACGTGGCAACAAGGGATTTCTCTTTCCAAGTGTGCTCTTATGAGAAATGTAGAGGATGGTGTTGAAAAGTTGGACGGTACAAACACATCAGGACTCCTTCCTCACCACTCAAACCACAGAGCAATTTAGCTAAGTAAAAAAGCCAGGCACATTATGATAATGGAGACCTAAAATGAACGTGGCCAAACCACACTTGATTTTGATTCAGTTAAGCAAATCAAAAACTTGCTTGGTATCCTCTACCCTTTAACAGACAGCAAACCTGAATAGATGAGCAAGAAAGAAAAGCTTTTACATAAAGATCTAGTCCAGAGGTGCTCAGAAAAGCAGCGTGATGACGTGACAAGAAAGCAATTCCTTCTGCAATTTCTTTCAACTGACCTGATAAATCTGATTTTCAGTCAAAGTAACAGACACAGGGAGCCCAAGGGGAACATTTGTGCATACACATATTCGTGCAGTGTTTGCCCTTTGTTGGTAGTCGAGGCACTTTTAGCAGCCTGGATGGATCCTGATGAAGGATTGACTGTGAGTTCAAGTTCAAAATTGCTATAACCATGCCAAAGAGGAGGAGGAGGAGGAGGAAGAGGAAGATGGTGTTTCCCCACGTTGTGAATAGCAGTAGTGTCATGACAAATAAGATGATTTTACAGAATCTTTGTGATCTCGAAATCAAAACAATGGCAGCAACTAAGCCAATAAAGAAGATGTGTGAAGGGAAGATTTTAACCGTAACCTTCATTAATTTCAAAATGTCCTGACAACAATTATGTTCTGCAAGGAGTGGGAAATGTTTAGTACACCTTGTTCTTAGCTCCGGGGGATGGATTAGAGCCTTAACCTTTGGGCTGGGAGAACATCAAGCCTCCTTCCTGGAGCTGGGAGTCCATCTCCCAGCAAAGTCAACTCAAATTCTCATTCTTAAAGAGCAAACGGGATGGGTAAAGTGCCTGCAGCCACACGCAAACCCGTTAACATTAGTGCACAAGGATCACTGCAGCTGTGCCTAAAGAGGGATGAGAATTAAGTTTATTTGGTTTTCCCCTGCTTTTTTTTCCATTTTTAATGTCCTTTTGACACGGAATATTGTGGGGTAAAGAAAGAACAAATTCCACCCTGGGCCATTTGACTCCTAAGTCGGTGGAGCTCTGCTGCTGCGTGTCCCAAGCCTGGCTAGACCTGTCACTCTCTTTTTTCTAAATTGTAATTTCTTCAGCTATCTGCACAGTCACTACTAACCAAGTTTTCCATTTTTGGCAGCCAGTAGGAAAGCAGCAAGCATCCAGGAACTAGAGGAACAACAGCAATACCAGTGCCTTTCATTCAGATAACTGAGAGCATAAATCACTTTTAGGTTGTCCACTGAAGCATGATAAAGCCACCATCTCTTGTAGATGAGAGAAGAAACAGACTCACCATTTTTGCTTCCTCTTGGAGTCTAATGAAATGATCAAATATGATTAGTCATCCAGGAAGAATTCATACCAAAGCTCTTTTAACTTCAGTGAAGTTTCCACTAATGTGGAAAAGTCTTCAGTGCTTTGGACCATTGTTACTGGAGTTAAAAGCATTTAAAAATGGCTATAAGAACACATGAAATTTATGGACAGGATGTAACCCCTGGCTTGCTTTTATTTTCTTTTTCCAATTTTAAGTCCACTGTCCTGCTTTTATCATCCTGCAGCTTCACAAAAAAAAAAAAAAATTTTTAAACTTACTTCTACTCCATTCTTTGCTTCCAGCACTTTCACTGACAGTACATTCGTGGGCTTAATGTCCTTATGGGAAGTAGCTCTTTCTCTCAAATCTCAGCTTTTTATCATCTCAGTCTTTATTGCTTTCACATTCATCACTTGTATTGAAAAAAGACACCAACACGCACACAAAAAAGAAAAGGGAGTTGCCTCTCCATCCCTTTCATTGATCTTTTAGGCTTCAGCTGGACTCCCTTCCTCAGCTCTGACCATTCCTGAGGTGAAGGGCACAATTAAAAAGGCACAGGAGTGAGAACTACAGAACACTAAGAAAAAATATTAATTAAAAAAATCACTTTTAAACTTCCTTCAGACCTATAACCCTATCTTAGGAGCTAATTTCAAACACAGTGTTGGTTTTATTGCACAGCTCTGTGCTTCCCCATAATAATCAAGCAGCACTGAATTGGGACTTTTACTGCCAAGAGCAATCCAATATTTTGGTAGTTTGCACTGACCTTGCACGTCATGATCTGTAGGAGTGTGAGTTCATTTCACTTTTGCATATAGCTCGAGTCACAGACTCTTATCAGGTCTGTAATGCTTACTGGCACACAGCCTTTTATTGCCAGCTTTCAAAGGTTGCTTCCCTGCTCCTCGAAGTCCTGGTCACAGGAGAACAGAGTGATGCAAATTAGAGCTCTGAAGTGCCCTGTCATTTAAAAATTAACCTCTGCAAACTTCGTAAAATGCAGATCTACCCATTCCGAGTCACAGCTTCTTTGAGAAGACGAATAATCAGGGAATATGTGATGCCTACTATTACTGCCTTATGTAGGTAAAGTCTAATCAATAATTAATTGCATCTCTGATATTGCAGAGTTAAGACTCTTCAACAAAGCAATGCCATGAAATGGGACATTGGACGCTCAGTGATGCTAAAATGCAAATTAGTGGACTGCACTAAAAGGAATTACTTCATGGGAAAGGAAAGCAGGAAAAAAGAGATTTGCATAGGAAATTTGGGTACAAGCACAGGATGTCTCACCTGCCCTCTCCAGCCTGGAGGACAAGAAATATCTCAATAAAACTTCATGTTGCTGTGTCCCATTCACTGCAGAGAGTCCACTGAATTAAGGAATTTATGATATCCCTAGATCCAATGCCTGAAAGTTCCCTTCAGGACTTCCACATGCCACCATCTGGGAGTGCCCAAGGTGCTGACCCATCATCCTTCATCCAGCCTCGTGACTCCCGTCTCCTTTATTTGCATTTCTGATGATAACATGAATCTTTAGGCAGACTTCGACCTTTTGACTTCTCTTGAGCAAGAGTACAGGAGCCAATTCTCCCACTAGTTACATCCAAACAATCCCTTTGATATCAGAAAGGCTTACTCTAGAGTTTATGGAAAGAGACTGCCAAACTTGACCTTTAATCTAATCAGCACTGCAGAATAGTTCAAACAAAACAAAAAAAAAAAGAGCACAACATAAACCAGACTCAACAGTAAGTTGCTAACGATTACCACCAGAGCAGGAAAAGATGGCTTTATCTCAAAAGGCAAATGGAACCACCTGACATCAGACAAAGAACAGTTCACAAGTCCTCATCACCATGACACTGAAAAGCTATCAGGGCACCCACCTGGCATCGCCCTTAGGCAGAGCTGCCAGTGGCAAGCTCTAGCAGATCTGCATCGCAATGGATAGCTCGGGCTGGCATGATCACCTTTTGCTAAGTGTGTTTGCCAAGTGCAGTAGAAGTTAATATTCAGTGAAAGTTCAAGAGCCACCGTTGATTCAGCAGATCAGTCCAGAGCAGATCCCCCTGCTATTTTGCAAATATGCGCCCTGACAAAACACCAGGTCGGGAATGCTCTGCCCAGGGAGGTGCTGCAGTCACCATCCCTGGGTGTGGGTAAGAACAGACTGGATGTGGCACTTGGGGCCAGGGTTTGGTTGAGGTGTTGGGGCTGGGTTGGACTCGATGATCCTGAAGGTCTCTTCCAACCCAGGGATTCTGGGATTCTGTGAATGTCACCCGTGAGCTCCGCACATCGTGATCAGGGTTGTCACCATCCAGCAGACGTGGAGACTGAACTGGTGCTTCTCCCACTGTTCCTGCACCATCAGCCACAGCTGTGGACCCCATGGAAGCATTACAGTGAGGGGACAAAGCCCCGTGCACAGGCTGGTGCCTCAGCTGCTCTGCGGCCCCACGGCGCCAGCGCTGTGACCCCACGAGTGCAGATGCCTGGAAGAGCAGCACACGGGCTGACACAGCTCAGCCAACAGTCCAGGCAAGTTGATTGGGAATCATTGGAACGATTTCCAATAGGTATCAAATGGTTTTGACTGCAAAATGGATGTTCTGAATTTCTGGAAACAACGAGAGCTGCAGGTTACGCTCCTTCAGCTGAATGAGATCAACCCCAGCCAGAATTACAAATATGCTCATTCATTCCCTGTGAACTTATGAGAACATTAAAAAGCTACAAAAAATGTAAGATGTGTTGATTGGCATTTTAAAGGCATGTCAGATGTGCAAAGAGCTGTCTTCAGCAGACAAAAGGCTAGTGCAGCTCCCACAGACTCAGCTAGAGGGAGGCTCCTTCCTGGATATGAACCACCAGGAGTCTTCACTGCAGCTCTGCTAAACTTACTCCATAAAGGAAGCAAAGGTATTAATCTAGGGAATACTACCTCTCCTTGCTACAATAAAATATACTCTGTTCTCCACCCTGGAAAATAAGTTGGCCAGACTTGGAAAAAAGTGAGAATTCCTGGCCTTTCTACTGCACTCAAATTTTCAGAGCACCTCCCAAGAGCTTCCCTCAATCAACAAAAGACAAAGCCAAGGTGCAGTGCCAGGATCTCCTCCTGTTACCACAAAAGAGCCACAGTGGGATCTGTTAAAAGTTACAGGTGAGTCACAGGTTTAGTCTTTGGTTATAGACTTAAACAAACCTGTAAGGTAGGACATAGATTTGAAATTTGGCCAGGGCTCTAGTTCAACTGAAAGGACAGGAGGCTGTTCAGTAAGATTAATTCTAAATGGCACAAGGCACCAGAGGTTATAATTTTCATAATGTTTTTGCTGTTTCTCAACAGCTCCAGTTTGTGGCTGGCTGTATATTTTTTCTGCTTAAAGACTCAGCAGGTCTAGAGTCCTTCACCTGTGCCTTGATTACCCAAATTCCCAGCAGTCCTGCCTTTCAGACTCTGACACTTACTCTCCGTGCAGAAATTGATTAAATTATAAGGAAAATATCAAGGGTCTGAGAAGATTACTAAAGAAACCCAAACCCAAAACCTTAAAAATGCTCTGTCATCAAATAACATATGACACTTTAGTGTAGAACCTTTCCTCCAGCTGCTATTTGAAAGGATAATCTTATTTCCCCTCACAGAATTGATTTTTCATTATTTTAACTAAACTCTCAAACTACACATGCAAGGAAGATAATTTCTATGTACAAACTGAAAAATATTTTACTTTCTAATGTGGATAGTAAACTTTGAATTATCACAGACATCAGTACTACCTACAAAGAAATATAGTGATGAGTTCAGTTGAGTCTTCTAGTGGTTTTCTAAAACTCCCACAGCAGTATGTCTCAGCAGAGAATTTGCCTGAGCAATGAAAACTAAATCTATGCAGAACTTCATTGATTTTCATCTGCTTCTAAAAACTTCCCCAAACTTAGATCAGATTTAAACAAAGTAAAATGGGCATGCACAACACATGTGGAACCCAGGTCTGCTGTATTCTAAGTGCAAGTTCAACTCCACAGTTAAAAACTTTGCAATTCAAATGCCAGTTCTGGAAAGGCTAAAGTCAAGCCTTTGGAAGTGAAATTGTAGTCACTCTTGGTAAACCAAAGTGTCTTGCATGATAATAGCTTGCTCTCCATTACTATAAAATCTCATTTTTGTCAGTAACTTACAGGTGAAATCTCTCAATACCACACAGGGGGTGAAATTTAAGGAAAGAACATAAAAAATTTGTTCTCTTCTACAAGGATTCACCCAGAAGTACCACAAATAAGAAAGGACTTGATAGTGGCCTTCCAGTACCTGGAAGGAGCCTTCAAGAAAGATTCAGTAGGAATTTTTACAGGGGCCTGGAGGGACAGAACAAGAGGGAATGGCTTCAAACTGACAGAGAGTAGGTTTAGATCAGATATTAGGAAGAAGTTCTTTACTGTGAGGGTAATGAGGCCCAGGAACTGGTTATTCAGAGAAGCTGTGCCTGCCCCATCCCTGGAAGTGCTCAAGGCCAGGTTGGGTGGGGCTCTGAGCAGCCTGGGACAGTGCAAGGTGTCCCTGTCCATGGCAGGAGAATTGGAATGAGATGATGTTAAGGTCCCTTCCCATCCCAAGCAGTTCCATGGATCTATGATTTTATGTTGAGTTTACAGAAACCATCACTTAAAAGAAAGTGATCACTTATAGGAGTGGAATAACAAGCTAAGTACAACTAAAACTTTTTCTGCAATATATGAACCATTAAATTTTGGAGAAAATTGAAGAAAATCAAGTTTAAAGAGCGAAAGCATCACTTTTTTTTTCCAATATATTTATGCTGGAAGGCCAGCAGCAAGTCACAGAACACTAATTTTTAATAACCACAGTACACCTAGGAATTTCAGTTATGCTGACTGGTTTGTTGTGAGCAAATTGGTAACATAGCCTATTATTAAGATTGCATAATATTTCCGATTTATATGGTCTTGTCTGAAGTCCAGGAAACCCATAAAAAACTGAAGCCACAAAGACTCAAGTTCTCCATGCTCAGGGTATGCCTCAGGCTGAATGTGTTTGGACATTTTCATCCAAAACTATTTGGTCATCCTTAAGCACAAAGTCAGTGAAATTCTTGCTGTTACTTGACTCCCTCCACTCCTGCACTGTTTAAATAAAAAAAGGTGACACTCTCAGGTCATTTTAGTGCTTTGAAGCATTCATAAGGTTTTGAGACACTGACAAGAGGACAGAAGAGGTCTGCCCATGTTAGGTAGGCACAGTTCATGTCCTTGAACTGCAGTCTAATTCAAAGCACCTTAAAACCACTTGATAAACCAGTTTGTATGCCCTCAGCAAAACTGCCTTCAGTTTTGCAGTGAAAACTCCCCCAGAGATGTTGACTGAGCACATGGCCAGCATCTCCAGCTGCTGGAGGATGGGCATCTGGGGTGGGTTGGTCCTGGCTGGATGCCCAGTGCCCACCAAAGCTGTTCTGTCACTGCCCTCCTCAGCTGCAGCAGAGAGAAAATGAGATGAAAGGTACATGGGTAAAGACAACTCACCAAAGTTCTCCATTCCTCCACCTTCCAGCCCTTGAGTGAGTAATTATTTCATATGAATGAAATGTAGTGCAAAAAAAAAAAAACAAAAAACAACCAAATATTTCTGGGCAGGAAAAGAGAGGTCTGGGAGAGAAGGATGGGACAAAGGGGAGAAAAGGCACCAGGGCTGGCCAAGGAGAAGATGCTTTCCATAGGAATGAGCAGACCACTGAGGAGAAAACATCTCTGGTGTTTCAGTAATCCCTCAGTCTGAGAGCCAGGGAAGGACCAGTGCCTCTGAAGCACTGATCAGTCTGTGCTGTGGAAAGAACATCTGCTTTCTGAAATGAAATATTGCTGAGTTTTGCACGGGCGACCAATGCAGGTTTTGGCTGCTAAGGAAAAAGGTGGTGAGAAGATGTGTCAGCCTGGATTTGAATGAAAAAATCAGTGAAGCTCAGGAAAGTATTCATATATTTGGAACAATGTTTCTTGGCTGGGTCCAAATTAAAACAGAGTTGTACAGGAAGAAAGCACAAGTGAAAGTTAACTAAAACCTGGATTTTAAATCTGTCCATCAGTGACTGAGTGATCATTAAATATATACATTTTTTACAGTAGTCATGAATACTGTGCTTTGGTTTTATGTATGTAAAATGTATGATTCTGCAGAAATCCTAGCTGCAACTCACATCAGGACCTGGGCACTGAAATGATAAAATCCTGATACAACAGCCAGGAGCCTGAAAAAATGCAGGCTTCACACATTAAAAACAAGTGTGTAATTTCAACTCAATGAAGCCATGGACTTAATTTTATATTTTTAAATTTAAAATGGCAACTGCATCATCCCCTCACCTCATGGGTTTGGTGTGAAGCTAGAAGAAAGCCTTTGCAGTGCTTCAGGACTCGGTGACAGGCACTGCCAAAAAAAGCTAGGGGAAAAATAATTAATTCTTTCTTCAGAGTTTTAGTGATGGGGTGCAAGAGGCCTCATGCCAAACAACCAAGATTATCAAATTATTAAATGAAGGTTATTAAGCAATTGCCATCTATCTTGTTCATCAAATGAAGCAGGGATCCTGTCAGAAAAATACTATAGGATCATAATTAAAACAGGCAAAAGAAGTGAATTAAAACCACACAGGCTGGCATGTGCAGCCAGGAATTATTCCATTAATTTTGCAGGCTTAAAAAGGTCGATTTTTTTAATGTCTCCCTGTTAGTATTTTAAAATCTAGAATGAAGGAATGGATAGCTTAATGCTCTGGGTACAGTCTTGCTCCCTTGACTTAGCTCTTCTTTTAATTGTGCAGAGTCAAAGCCAGGACATGCTGCAATAATGAGCACAGGTTTGCATGGAGTGCATATTCCCAGTTGTATGCAACTGCTTACATCTGTAAGAGATGGCTCCAAAGTGCCTGACTCCACATGATTCTTTAACAAGGTCCTCCCATCTCAATCAGGCACAGAATACAACAATGGCTCCTAACTGCCACTGTGGTTTTTTTTAACAAAATATGTCACAGGAGTTCCTGTTTATTAAAAAATTCCACCTCTTTTGACAATCTTTTATTTTTTTTTTTTTTTGTCAGAGTTTAAAAACATGACTGATGGAAAGATGTTTACATCTATCCCTAAAGGATGTCAAATTTTGTTAAAACTGCTTATGGACTACTGTAAGGTTTTCAGGAGTTAAAAGAGAAAATCAAACAACAAAAACCAGGAGTGTTCTAGAGCCCACAGCATTCAAAGGAATTGCTTCACCTGAGCTGCAAATATATCCACCTCTGGGTCTTAAGAAAGCATCTGTTTAACATTTCTTACAAACATCACGGTGAGAGACAGGGCTGGAAGAAAAGGAAATTACTGTGTGTAACTGCAGACAACTGGCAAGACAGAACACCATTAACCAAGAAGGAATTCTCCCTGTACCCCAAGACTGACACACCTGAGCCAAACTAAACCAAACCAAAACAATGCAATGAGATGCTTGCATTTCCAGAAACAGACAGGACTTCAGGGATTTCCTATCACCCTAAACACTGCAGCTCTAGCAAGAAAGTTTTCTGGGGCAGAAGTTCAGTATGAGCCTTAGAACAGCCTCATTACAAAAGCAAAAAGAATAACTTGTATATATGCTTTGATGGATTTGTTAGATCAAATCCAAAAAAAATGAGTTATGGAACACGTTCCCTACTGTTAGAGAAAGCCAGAATTTTAACCAGGTCCTTAACCAGCCTTCAACAAATCCATTTTTCATTGTTCATCTCTCTAAACTAGATAAAAGGATGGCTCCTGACTTCTCCTGCTTTAAAAGCAAACTTCCTCCTCTAGAAAATCTTCTACAAACAGGAAAATAAACAGAAACCTGAACAAATAAATCTGACGATACTCACTGTCTTTGTACAATGAAAACAGCAGCTTTTTTTACATAAGATTGTTAGAGATTAAATTTAAATAAATATCTCAAGATTTGGAAGACGTTTATAACCCAAGCTTTTCAGTACCAAAGCAGCATGAAGTCAGCACATGGGCATAGAAAAATCAGATTTGCAGCCACCAAGCTTACCACAGGTGCTAGGAGCTCGCCCATCCACACAGGAGTATTTTTGAATTGTGTAGCTGGTAATTTGCTAGCTTTTTTTATAAAACACAGCTATTTGTTTTGCCTGCAGAATGGAAGGTGACACATCTGTTCAGTTAATTCGTTCAGGTCCATTTCCTTCCAGCTTTATTTATGAAGAATTTAGCTTTCAATGTTTTTTTCTTTAATGTAAGAGGAAGACAGGCAGAATGTTGTCCCTCAGTCACGTGTCAGATCAGAACAGGAGGAACTTGTCTATAAGTTTTTCAAATCCTCTTCAGATTTGGGACATTTTGTTCAGAATCTGATAGAAGTCTCTCATTTGTGTCCAAATCTAAAAAATAAAAGACCTAAAAAGATGGGGTTCTCCACACCTGATGGAAACTCTTCCTGGGATTTTTTTTTTTTTTTTCTGTTTGCTCTTCTGTGCAAAACAAATCAAGCTAAAATAATAAACAGGTTTTGAAGTTATACCTTGTGTATCATCAGAGCTGAATGCAAAAGGTTTGAATATTTCTACATCAAAGGAAGGACCTGTTTCAAAACACATATTTTTGCCTGTTTTGAATGGGAATTCAAAAATTTGAATGTTAATTTCCTTCACAGAAGTTGGTATGGGACTGCTTTGGATTTGTGCTCAAAACAATATTGATATATAGAATTATTTTTGCTGTTGCTGAGCAGGTCTTACACAAAGCCAAGGTCTTTTCTGCTAAGTGAATTATGGTAAAGAAAAAAATAACCTATAGAATTACAATCCTGTAAATTACAATATTCCTTCATCCTAGATTTCATAATCTGTTTCATTTACAGTAATTTGCCTTCAGCAGCACATTATGGGGGAGAATGTCATTGCTCACACGTTTGTTCTGCAGAAATAACCCCCCATTTACAAATTTTTAAATTCTTTCACCTTTCAGGAACCTGACCTTAATAATAAAAGAAATGGTAAACGGGATAAAAGAGTGGAAAAGCTCAAGAAAAGGCCTCTAGCATAAGAATTTAAGACAAATCTGGTCAGAAATATTGGCAGACAGAGCATCTTGGGGTTATTTTTTTTAGAGAAGTTACTCAGGAATATTTAAGTTCAAGAAGTTACTCAGGAATTTTTAAGTTTTAGATAACTCTCTTACAATATGATAACCTGCTTCATAAGCAATGAATGAAAATTTTTATCAGGTCTGCTGCAACAAAATTCACCACTTTTTTTTCACATAAACTTGTCAAATTATTTCTTTCAACATGCACTGCACACCTGGGATTTCACTAAGAAATGTCAAAGATGAGATTTTTGATGTTTTCACCTTAAAAATTTTGTTCTAATGGTATCCTAACACATAAATGTAACTGTGTAGATTCCACACACAGTAAGAAAGAAAATTATATCTATTCATTATGCTTCTCTGGTTTATTTTAACCTTTTCAGTCGCTATTTAAAATTGTTGTGGGGGAAAAAAAAATCAGTAGAAAAGTAGCTGTAATATAGAGTGGGTGGTGGAGGCAGCCCTTTGTGAAATATTTGAAATATCTAGTCTCCTAAAGAGAATTTTCAACTTTTGTATCTTCTAATCTTTCTTCCTTTTATCCTAGTCTATGATGTTTTCCATGTGGAGCAAATCTGGAGAGAAAAAGAGAAGTGTTTTGGTGTTTGGTTCCAAGAGGAGAGAACACATTGGATAAACACGAGGAAGGCTGTGTACTATGCAGGAAGTTAAAGAACATAGCTTCAGATACCTTCAGGGGATTTTATCTGGACAGAAAAACAATCACTTTGTTATCAACCTCACTTCAAGGCCTTGCTCCTTTCTGAGCTGCAGCTCTTCGAGGGGTAAAGGACCTATGAACATTGCAGGGCTGAACCTTCAGCCCCCCAAACTTGATAACACGACTCTGAATGGCTTTGCACATGGGAAGAGTGCTCCTGGTCTCATTTCAGCACTGTTAACAGACTGCAGGGGGGAAAGTCCATCCTAGAAGTTATTTAAATACAAAAGTCTTATTCAGATCAATGCATTGATTTGCAGTCTGGGAAATGCCACGAGCTGACCTTCTACATAATCTCCTGAGGAGCTTCAAGATGCCTTTGTTTATTCAATTAATTTATGAAAGTATAGAATCTTTATTTTTTATGCAAGAATAATTCCCCTTCCCTAGTCCCAGATGTTTTCCTTGGATGTAATTTCAACGTTGTGTGTCTTATTTAATGCTTTTGATTAAATTCGTGATGCATTTAAAATATCAGTATGTCCAATCAAGTGCAAAGAGACACGTGCAAATGAAGTGATTCATGCAATGGGAATTAAATCTCACACTGCCTTGTCACCTATCCTTTTAGGAATGAATTTCATTTACAGCTTAACACACATCACCAGCCTTGCAAGCAGAGTAGAAAACACATTGTATACTCATTGAATGTGGATATGGATCACAGAAAATCTATTATATGTTCTTTAAACAAATATCTTTGGTTTTGTGGTTGAGCCACAGCTACTCCTTCCTCCTGAAAAGTAAGAAAATCCATGAAATAATTCTTCAAGGATTTTATAGAAATATTGTAATTAAAATGTGTAAAGATCCCTTAAAAAGAGAACTAATTTGGCAGCAGACTCAAGGTCTGTCAGAAGCCCTTCTTTCCAAAGCATCCTCACACCAACACTCAAGTAAATTTTAGAAGAGGAAAAGCCTCTGTTAAATTGAGGGCTGGGATGTAACAGTGAGCCAAACCCTGAGCTGTCCTAAGTTAGGGCAACAGGACAAGGCTGATGTCAGTGAAAGAGAGTTAAAATAAGATGTAATTCAGCATCTAGGGAACACAAGCTTCAATGGCACGGACACAAACAGTAAGAATATTTCCCTGTAGCTCTCTGCAATTTATTTCCATTTGCCTTCTTCTCCATCAGTGTCTCTCACTGAAATAAAATCAGTTCCACCTTTCAATTTTGCTTCTTAACGTGGTGTGCTTGCCCTATGTATACAAAAGAATGAGAAGGGTTAGGGCAGGGTAAAATCCCTGTACACCAAAACCTGTCTCTGGTATGATGACATGCCAAAAAAAGCCCTGCAGCCAAAATTCAGCCTAAGGACGGCACGGGGCACGCGTGTGCGCTTTGGGCGGTAGCTCAACGCCACCTGTGTCCCTGCAGCTTTGTGCTGGAACATCAGGGAGCAGCCAGGCACTGGAGGTGTCAGAACACCTCTCTGCAAATCCAGGGCTGCCTCCAAAGATCCAGGCCAGCTTCTGGAAGGGTCTGTGGCTCCGGGCAGGGCCGGCGCCGCGGCCGGGAGCTTCCCTTCGGAGAGCGTCAGGGCTGACAGAGTGGATTTTGTGGTCAGGCCATCTGGCCACTAGAATGACATAATCCACCCTCTTCATGCAGCCAGACAGGAAGCATGGATCTCTCTCTTGCTCTGGGGAGAAAAGAGGGCAGGATAACTGGGATGAAAGACCAGCTGGGTGACTAACCTAAATGAGCACTGACACGTCCCAGCTGTCCCCGGCTCCATCTCCTCCCGGATTTATTCACACATTCTATCTTCATCCCAGGTAGCATAGGGGAAAGGAACACAAAGCTGGTGACAACATAAGGCCAGGAAACAAACAATCAAACATTTACAGGCTACAAAGTTTGAAGCATTGAAAATATCAGCATGTCCAATCAAGTGCAAAGAGACACGTGCAAATGAAGTGATTCATGCAATGGGAATTAAATCTCACACTGCCTTGTCACCTATCCTTTTAGGAATGAATATTCTTTTAGGAATGAATTTAAATGACTTTTGCGGTGATCTTTGGTGCTGCTTGCAGGGTTAATTAGTAACAGGAACAACCTCGAGTTACTAAAACCTCATCACAACTTTAATGCATCTTTTAGGTTGATAGGAACTAAGTTACACAAATAATCCTGATATTTGTGATCCTTCACGAAACAGCTGGAAGTTCTTGCACTTAGTTCAATTGCTGCATTGCTAAATTAATTTTTTGTAGTCCTGTTCCTTTGAATAATACAGTAAGTAAAAATTTAACACAAGCTTTCCTTAGTTATGAAGCTTCTATATTTTAGTTAGTTTGAACTATGTGTCCTGTCCTGAAATAAAGGTTGTCATAAAGAGGCACCGTTGGGCAGGACAAAGACTCCCAAAATAATCAAGCTGATTTTCTGTTTTCTTTTCTTATTATTGTAACTGCAGCTGCCTGATCACAAGCTTTTCCTCTTCTCAGACCAAAATTCTCTTCATCTTAATAAGGTCACAAGAATGTATTTACAACCTCAGATTCTATTGTCTCTGAAATGTTTACGTGGATGCTTGTCCTTTTTAAAAATAAAAGCATTTATGCAACAAACCTGTTATGAACAAGCACAGGGGTAGCAGAACCCCAATGACAGAAGTCACTAAAAATCCACAGCAAGTGGAAGATCACTTAAACCCAGAACAAAGAGATGGCCACAAGATTCATGAGGAATTTTAGGACCTATTACGCCCATTCTTGAAAAATCAGCATAATTTCATACTTTTAATATCCACTAGTATCTGGTTTATATTCATACAGTAATTGGTGTTTTTCTCCCCAGCTTTACCTCTGAAAAGCAGGGCAAGGCAGGTAATATCCAGGCCCCTGTGGCTGTAGGGTGAATTTCCTGCTCCCCACCCAGTGCCAGTAGCTGTCACGGGACAAGCTCCAAAAGAAAAGTCACCAAAAAGCTGTAAGAGCCCCCAGGGTATTTTTTCCATCTCTGCATTGCTGCACAGCTTCTGATCACTTTTCCCCTCCCATGGTTTCTCTAGCTTTCAGGATTTATTGTCATATTCATGACATTTGTTTTATCTTTGTGCCTGAACAGCTGGAATAGAGAGAACCAGCATTTCACAGCATTTCCATTTTTTAAGGAAAGCCCATTACACCACAGAGCATCAGATTGGCTCAGAAAAAGGAAAGAAAAAACCCTGTTTTTCAGGCCAATTTCACAATTTCAACAGGAAGGGAGCAGGGGAGCCAGCCTTCATCTCGAGATTTTTCTTAATCCACAGGCAAGAAACATTTTTGTTATTGTTTGAAAAAAATACAGTTGTTCTTGGTATGAATAAGCCCCTGCAGAGAAAGATGCTGTTTTCCAGTGGATGAAAATTCTTCCTCCAGAACTCCTGGAAACTGCAACTGTGAAGATTACATATGTGATGCTTATCTGCATCACAAAAGAAAGTTTAGATCTAATTTTCAGAGTGCTTTATGGGACTTTAAGATAAATCCTGTTTACAAAAGTCAGATTTCCTTGGGCACTTTTGAATATTTCATTGGATTAACCATAGCTTCAGATATGTGTAAGTGAAAATTAGAGGAGCATTAGAAACCACAGTTGCTGTCAAAGAATCTACAGCTGTTCTTTAACTGCAATTTATTTTCATCATTCATCCAGACTTAATTTCTTCAATGGCTTCTGGGTAAGAGAACAAGCAAATTATTTCTGAGGGTTACAGCTCATGTCCTCATAAAACACATATATTTCTATTTCACATGTCAAGAGAATACATTCAGAGCTAGATGATGGAAGAAACACGTAGGAAAAAATCTTTACCTGGACAATTCAGAGGCCAAAAGGGAGTAATCCATGAAATTCTCTTGGGTCAATTTCTTTGTTGATGTAAGAAAGGGAAAGCATGTCCACCAATTGCAGCAGCACATAGACCAGGGGAAAAAATAGTCTAACCAAAACAACCCACTGATAAATAAATACAGTTAGCACACTGGCCTCAGAACAGCTGCTGAAACAGAGAGCACTGTGCCCTTTCTCATGTCCTAACAGACAAAAATATATAGCTCTGTTTTACACCACAGCTATCCCTATCTAAATATGAAAACAGAGGGGAAAAGGTGCATAAATAGATTTAAAAGTATGTGTCCAGAGAGGCCTGGGGCTTTTATGTGTAGAGTTTTATTTACAATCTTTTTAATTTTTTTTTTCTCACTAGATCTAGTAATGCCCTCACAGTCCATCCTCAAAAGAGTCAAAGGCTTGAACATTTGCATGCAGGCAGCAAAGGAGAACAATATTGATTATAAACTGTTTAGTGTAATTAAAGAGGAATTTACTCAATTTCTTTCCAAAGGACTTGAATGAGAAATTCCTTAATCAGGGAGAGAGACCTTCAAAGGAAACCACAGGAAACTTGTCCTCATCCACTTCTTACTTCCAGACTCAGTCCCACGTTTCCAGCTTGGCACGGGGACTTCACTGCTGGGGACTGGGAGCTCTGGCAGCAGATTGCAAGGAGGGCCCAGTGGTCTCAGGAGACCCTCCAATTTCCCCCCCAGTCCTGCATGTCCTACTGAGAACTCAGCCTCATGGCACCTTCTCACCACCAGCCTCTTATGGTACCCACATTTTAGTCCTTTTGCTTTTGTCTCTTAGAAACCCCAGAATTTTTATGTTAAAAACTTATTCATGTGCCCCATATTCATGCGTCCCTTCAGGCAAATCTTTTTCTGGCTTGTTCAGAAAAAGCACTCTGGAAAATTTGTGACACAACCAGCAGAGCCTGTGCCCTTTCCTAAATCCTACGTACACTCCAAAGAGGTTCTGCTGATTTAAACAGCAGAGCCTCGGGGTCATGACCCCTTTCCTTGTCCTAAAATAAGTTTTCAGAAGCTGCCCTTGTGCCTGACTTTTTTTGATAAAACAAAAAGAGGTTCAAAAACTCCTGCAAATGGCTATGTTCCCTCAAAACAAAATATCTACCCCAAGGGAAGTGTTCTTCAGTGTCACTAAGGAGAGACTGACTGGGAGCCACAGCAAGGAGCTGACCTGGGCTGTGACTCTGTAATGAAAGCTCAGACTCCTCCAAAAGAGACAGGCCACTGGAGCTATTTCTTCAGTACTGAGAATGTTGTGAACCTCTGTCCCAGCTAAACACAGTCTGGAACAAACTTTGCAAAGTAGCCCAGGGAAGAAGAGTGGTTCTTCTTTTGCTTTGTCTTGGGAAATACTAATCTAATATTTAACAGACAGGAACACCACAGCCTGAGAGTTTTCGGACCACAAAAGTGGAAAGCTAAAGCAATTATTTCTAATGATACTTTTTTTAAAAAATGAAAAGCTAGTTTAACTGCTGATATTAATTATCTCTGGCCCACATCAGCTCTTTCCTTGTGCTGAGGGATGTATAAACATTGCTTTCTGTCTGACCTGAAAGACTCCAGGCAACCTGAAGGTTAAAGAGCTCTCCTGGGGTGTGTTGAGCGTAGCTCCCACTAGACCTGGGGCCATTTACACCCTACACTCCCCTGGTGCCCAGGAGTCAGTTCTTCATTCCTGAAACACAGGCCATGAACATGGGTGGAAGTAGACTAGGTTCAAGAAGAGGATCAGCAGTTAATTTTGACAGATGTTTTTATCAGCCTGCAAACTTGAACAGCGGAAAAGTGATTTTCCAAAATGTGGAGTTAAGCGTATAGTTTCACATTTTTACTCCTTAAGGAAAGGACTCATTTAACAAAGCTCAGCAAATTTAGAGAAAAATAATTATCCTCCTGTTCCAGATAGCACTGGATATTTTGAACTAGGAAAGTTTAACAGTGTTGAACAAAAAATGCACCGAGCAGGTGGTTTTTATTAAGATTTCTGATGTCATGCATTACTTGGAAGCCACACAAAGCATGCAGGGAACATTGTGAAATGAAGTTAACAAGAGGGTCACACACTCTAGCTTCTGTAGGCTGAGCTTGCAGCATGCCAGAGAGGTTTCTTGCCTTCCTCCCGAGTCTCTCCTCCACACTCCCCATCTGTCCAAACCAACTTTATAATAAAGCCTCCTTCCCCCTTCCCAGAGCTGCTGTGTCTTCCACATCTGTCTCTATCACTCTCCCAGTTACCATGGAAAATTTCTCCCCGTTCACTTGCACTGTCCCATCCCAGACAGAGCCCCCCAGCAGCACCTCCTGGTCTCTGGAATAGCAGCATCCTGCAGGTCTTTGCCTCAGTGTTCCTTCTTTCCTGAGAGATGAATCTCCACCTTTTTCCTGGTCCACAGGGGCCAGAGAAATTTTCATTTTTGGAGCCCACCTGTCCCCAGTAACAGAGGCCTCTCTGCTTGGCTGTGCATGCTCCTGTTTGCTGTTTCTGTCCCTGCTGATGTTTGAGCTGCTGTCTTTCTTTCCCAGGATATTCTCACTGCACAAACTGCTCCTCCACACTTCCTCACATCTCCCATTTTCCCCTCCATTCCCCAACACCAACACTTTTGTGGGAGGAGGCAGTCCATCAGAACACCACCACCTTGAACAACTGTGAGAAGAAGGTGGCATTTCTGCTCTGCTCTACAGAAATCATAACCAGGTCTCTGATCCAAAAGCACTCCAGCTGTGGCTGGATTTGAGAGAAAGAAGCAGCTGCACATGTCTCCCATTTTCTTTTATTGCTGTTCTGTGAAATCAA
This sequence comes from Promerops cafer, assembly GCA_013398275.1. Taxonomy (NCBI): domain Eukaryota; kingdom Metazoa; phylum Chordata; class Aves; order Passeriformes; family Nectariniidae; genus Promerops; species Promerops cafer. The sequence continues at coordinate 2,447,474 of VZSE01006895.1, read as the reverse complement.
GGCCTTGGCTATCAAAACCTAAAACCTTCCCTAAAGTTTCCAAAGCATTTGGATGTGATGCTCAGAGGTTGCTGTTCTGCAGACGTACAGAGAAATGCCATTGGGTTGAGTCTGTGGCCCCTTGAGCTAAACCAAAACCCAGAACAGAGGTCCTCCTGAAATAATTCCACCCCAGCTGCAGAGTAAAACAGACCCTACCCACTTCCAAAACACAGGCAGTGAGTTTCTGAAAGTGCACTTAGACATGAGGAAAAAGAACGTAGCTTCTCTCCCAGGATCAAAGCTGACAATTAAGGCACTCTGAACTCTGCATGCAACTTCTTTCCTGGATCCACTTGCAGGCCTTTATATTTACAGTTCTGTGTAGGTCAGAGCCTGATCCTATCATCTACAAAGCCTGGGGGTGATGGTTGCTTTCAGGGTTTTTTGCCACCCCGTTTCACAGGTGGAGACCAACTACAAGCTTGTAAACAGACACATATGTCAGCTCAGAACTTCTGGGGATTCTGTCTCAGACCATATCTGTCTGCTTCCTTTAAATAACAGTTAAAAAGTTCATAACCAACCATTAATTCTTTTTTTTTTTTTCTATATAACAGAAAATGAAATTATGGCATGATTTAGAATTTTGTTTTTCAGCTTGCAAACAAAAAGACAAAAGTCTAAACTGGAGCTGTGCACTTCAAAGACACTTTCTTGCACACAGATTTTTCCAATCTGTTCTTTATAACACAAAGATTGTCTGTCAGAAGTGCCATAGAGCTGTTCTTTGCAAAGAAAAGGCTACTCATGAGATCCCTCATCCTATAGTACTAAATTCACTGCTTCTAGACTGTGTTCTGTACATTGATTATACTCCATAATGAGGAAGAGATTGCTGCATAGCTCAGTGTTAACACGGTTCCAGTTGCATTGAGAAGTATAATTTCTTTTACACATTTTCATTTACAATTATTTCTTTCTCTTATTCATGTTCAAGAGAAGAGTTGCAAGCATTTATCCTGTGCTCTGGGTGCATTTGATATTCCTGTAAACACACAGCAGAAAATATCCCCCTCAAATATGCTGATCATATCTTAAGTGCAAACATTTCCATGAGACCAGAAGCAATTTTCCAAAGTCCACAGATGCTCACAGGCCCTGTCAAATTTATGAAATTTCAACTTTAGTGCTTCTAAAGAAGACTGGTACGAAGAAGATTAGTTAATCAAATTATCTAAGAGCCTTAAGAGCAAGACTCTCACTTAAGACTTAAGTCAAGACTTAAGACTTAAGCAAGACTTAAGAGCAAGACATCTCAGACTTTGCTGAAAACCTCAGAGTTAGCAAATCTAATGGCAATGATGAGAAAAAACTTCAGCTAATAACAACCTATCTGCTCCCAGGTATATTTAATATTCCCAAGCAGAAAGGGCTACAACAGTCAGATTCTCAGACAAAAGACACAGTATTCAACATAGATGAAAAATACCTCAATCACTCTGGAATTAAAAACATTCTTACTGGCCTTGGAGCTGTCCCCACGTGTACATGCAAAAGAAAATAAAATGTATCTTCCCTAAAGAACCTGAGTAGAGTACACACAAGGAATAAGAGCTAAAGGTACCAAAGTCCTCCTGAAAACTCTTCTCTGGAATCTCTCTTACAAGGCACAAGAATGAAAGCACTTCACACTGACTTTGCATTTTCCCCAGTCCTAAAGAAGAGATAAAACAACATCCTCTTGAGATCAGAGGTAAGGCAACAGCTCTAAAAATACCATCAGGGTTATAAAAGCTCATATTAAAAGATCAAACTCACCATCTGTATGGCACCTGGGCTGCTACCCAGACTACCTGGCCCAAGAAGTGCAAGTAACTCAACTGCAACTTGAGCAATAGGGAAATCCTGGCATAAAACAGCCCTGACTTCAGAGCATCCTGCAAGCAGCTGGCCCCGTGCTCCCCGAGGAGCAGCTGAGCTTCCTAAAAGGGGAAAGCCATGGCAGCTGATCAGTGTCAGGTTTCTGTGTTTCTGCTGCTAGCAGAGGGTGCTCACCTGTGGAGCCAGAGCCTGGACCAGGGCCAAAGGCTCCCTGTGGGGCTAAGGCCACCTTTCTCCATCTTGTACTAAGCGTGGCTTCTGGGCCAACATTTATTTTAAAAAAATTCAGTATGTCTTCTGCCATCTGCCTAAAAACAATAAGGCAGTAGAGAGCTGGAAGGGAAAGGGGGAAAGAGAAAGCAAAACCAGTCCTCCCCAGAAAACACATCCAATGATCACCCATC
>VZSE01006895.1:2346296-2445033 GCA_013398275.1 Promerops cafer | reverse complement strand
ATATTATAATTATTATATTATGATAATTTAAATAATGTAAATATTGTATAATATTTGTGTAACTGTAAACATTACATACATACTACAAATTACCCTGATGATGCATCTTGAAACTGGGCTTCAGCCACATTTTGTGCTGAAACCTGTGACAGTCACAGGAAGAGGAGCTACTGTCTGCAGCAGAGGTGTACTTGGGCTTCACAACTGAGCTGTTCCTTATGGCACAGCTGTGTTGATTTTTGCTTGCCTCGTGGTGGAAATTTAAATTTAATATTAGCCCTTGATTGGGTCCTTCTAGATCTAGAGAGTGGTATTTGTTTGGGTTTTTTCCCCCTGGAAGACAGAGGTGGCTGATCTCACTGAAATTAAGCTTAGCCAGGCAAAGGTTGTGGTTTATATTACCAAAAAAAAAAAAAAAAAGCCAATAACATAAACTCACATTTATCATACAAAATCAAGAAAAAGAGTAGAACACCTAGAAACCTTCCCATTCTAATGAAATTTGCCAGCAGTTTTTCAGTCTGATCCTGGGCTTCTCATGCAAAAAAAGTTCATATCAGCTAAAATTCATGAAAGCATCTTTCTTCTGCCACAGGGATGGCAACAAACAACTGTGCTACCTGAGACATGTTACTGGGCTTCTCATGGACCAGAGACACAATTACATTTTTGAGATAAATAGCATTTTTAGAGCCAGACAGAAATGCTTTCCTGAGTAGCCCCATAATGAGAAAGTGTTTCATCCCCAAAACTGAACATTTCTCTGCAGTGAAAGTAATTCTTTAAAAATAAATTTTAAATGAAAACCAAAAGGAAACTTCTTTAATTTTTTTTTTTTTTTCAGTTTATCTGAAATGTTTTCTTCACTTAATTTTCCTTTCTGATGCAGCACAGCACCTTCAAATTTGGCATTTGCATCTGGCTACCTTCTGCTGTGGTACTGAGAGCTGACATGCACCAGAATTCCATTTAGATGCTGGAGACCAAGCTGCAAGGCACAGTCACTGATTATGGCACAGAGAGTGCCTTGGGAGATGCAGCCCAGACATCAACTATGATAAATCCATATTGTTATTGTATTTATCATCCCACTGTTCATATCTCAATGATGGAGTGAGTTTCCTTCACACCTTGCTGCTGTCCTGTTATAGCAACTACAAAAAAAAAAGCATCTTTACTGAAAGTTTTCCTGTGATATCTTTGTTATTAGAAGGGATGGGGAGACTTATGCATCTGTAAGCAAAGTATGTCCAAGGATTTTTGGAGTTATTTCAGGAAGTATTTCTTCTCCCCAAATGGCATTTGAATATCATAAAAATGCTGGCTATGTAATTAATTTAGTTACACAGTATGTTGCATAAGTGTATGAAGTCCTTGAAAAATAGATTTGACTGAGAAAAACACATTTTTATGAGGAAAGTGGTAATTTGCTGCTCTAAATTTCCATAAACAAGCATTCAAAAAATCCGTAGTTTTAAATAAAATCTGCATAAAAAGCATCTGTCCTTAAACAGAAACAATTCTATCTGTCAGTAATATAATTTGTGTTTCTCAAAATTTTGCCATGACTGTGCAAATAGTAAAGTGTGGCAGCAGACAACAGCACAAGACTCCAGTTTATTGAGTGTTTAGCAGGGTCTCTGCTTCTCTTAGAAACTGAGCCCTGTATTTCCACTAATAACAGTCTTGGGGTGTGTCTTCAAAAAAACCCCAACCACAAACCAAAACTCAAAAAAACCCCATAAAACAGCAAAAAGAGCACAGCAAGATCCTTTCTCAAGCTGAGCTGAAGCATAAAAAAGTCAATTTTAATATTCCTCATTTCTTCTGGAAGCTCTAGTTGCTATCCTTTGCCTTAAGAGCTCTGCTTTCATGTTTTCCAAGGCTGGCTGGAAAAACACTGCCTTTTCTAGGTCACATATTATGTGGTTTCTTATCCAGCAGTGTCCTGCTCAGAGATTAGCCAGTTCTCCTTTTGACATCAGGATGCTGGTGTCCTGAATGTGCACCAGGCAGCTCAGATGGAATCAGCAGCCATTCCCCTTATGCTGAATGGTTTTACTGTGTAATTATCTGTGTTTGGTTTGCACTGCTTAATATGCACAAGGCTCATAGAAGTGGTAGAGCGGATCAAAATTACTGCACTGTTGTAATGGCACTGTTGCCACCTTGATTTCAATTTATTTAAGCTGTTTAGCAACAATAATAATTGTCCATCCTGTGGATGATAACTGCAGTTGGCAATGCATACTCAGCTGACCTGGCTGGCTGCTGCACCAGGCTCACTGCAGAGCTTTGCTTCTGTATTCTCCAGCAAGTAAAGTTCTGCACTGGCATCTTGGGGTGCATCTCATCACTGCTCCTTTTTGGGTCTGAGTTTTGGGCTGTTTAGTCTCAGTTTTAGACTGAGTTTTATGTGTCCTTTCACATATTCTGTCCTTGTGCCTCGCTTTTCACGTCTCTGGTTACTTCCCATTGTGTCTAAGAACTGCACAAGATGGACTCGGAGTAATCAAGCTTTACTGCAGAAAACAAACAAAAGAAGAGAGAAACTTGTCCCACTGAACAACCTTCCTGTCCAGTTTCCCTGGTGTTAGGCAATAGCACCTCTCAATTCTGTTTAGAAGAAACCTCCAGCTACAGAGAACCCATCTGAGTACAGCCCTTACCCAAAAAATCTCTCTTGGGAGTTAGACCATGAGTCTTTTTCTACTCCTTTGGGGCCAGAGTGTGATCCAGAGTTCTGATAAGAAGTTCTTTATTTGTCCCCAGCAATGTGTGCTCTTCTGTTCCCAAGGGGGCTTGAATATTTGGACACATCTTTAAAAGAAGCTGTTCACCCTGCTGCAGGCACCATCAAACAAGCAACTCCCAGTGGCACCTCTTTGGGTACCAGGCTCTTGGTAAATTCAAAAACACTCAAATGCTATGATTTTGATAGCAGGATTATCTTGTTGGAGTGGTTTGCAGAACAAAAATTATTAAGAGCAACCAGCCAAAAAAAGCCACAAAATAACCCTGCTACAAAGGCAGTCAGGCTGCCAGGGTGCTCTTTCAGTCCCCTGCAGATTTGGCACATATGTGTGTACATTTGCAATTATTCTGGACCAGGTTTTGGAAATGCAACTAAAGCAAACATTCCAGCTGCCTACACATGGTATCTGCTCCATGCTGGCATCAGTGCCATGCAGGAGCTCCACCATGTGATGCAGTCCCAAGACTTGATACTTTGGGAGAAAATATCAATATAGTCCCTTAAAATAAGCTTCCATGTTCAATCCTTCTAAATCGGAAAAAAAAATCATTAAAATTTGCTTTCATTTGGAGCACTCTGGAAGGCAGAACTTCCATCCCAGTATCTCCAGGCTTTAAAAACAGAACACTAAATTATATTCTCAAGTCCCAAAATAAATAGAATTTTCAGCACAAGAAGATGATGTACATTTTTAAAAGGTCCATGTTGCATAGCATCTCTCAGCCTTCAGTTCACCACACATTAGCTCACTGGAGTTAATACTGTCCAATACCTTGTACCCAATATCTTTGCTGCTGCTAGAGGTATAAAGGTGCCATCATAATTTCCTTGATATTTTTTAAATGAATTATTCTAAGATTCTGATTATCAGAATCCAATAACTACTACCACAATCTTCACTGGAATTCACTTTGTACAGAACTACACATCTTTGAATACCTATCCAGGGCCCTTTGCAATGTATCCTGATCTAGCAGCTTGGTTCTGAACTGCAATTCCTTTCTTGGGATTTTGGACCCCACTGATCTTTTGTATCCCAAGTTGTTAATAGATTTGTTGAGTTTTGGTTTTGATTTTTTTTTTTAAATGAGAAATGCCACAGAATGCAGCCTTATCTGAAGCTCTCAGCTCCCACGAGCATCCTGCAAACCAGCTAGGTCTAACCACAAGCTCTTCTCAGGCCTTCAGCTGAGCTGAGCCCGAGGCAGTAATTAGTCACATTAACAGCTTCTAGGTCTTAGCTCTACCTGGTGTTTCAGATGTATTCTATTAGCTTGTTACAAATTAATTTTAAGAGATGCCGTGTGGCTTTACAGCATTAGTAGCCCAAAGCATGACACAGAACAACTAAGTGGCTAAAGATTAAACTTTAACAGGTGGGAACTGAACTGCAGTGCCCCTGTGTTTAATCACTTTTGTAACAAGACTTGTGGGAAACAAACCCACACAGAGATTTGTTGTTACTCCATAAAATTTAAAATAAAACCAGAGAGAACTTGAAATGAAAATACTGGCCATAAAACCAAGAAATTTACAAGAAATCTTACTTTTTCATCTCCAAACAGGATGAATTTTCTGTGAAACATTATTATCTGGAAATAATATCAATTTAGCGAGCTAATAATTCAACACAGCATAGCTAAATCTGAAAATCTCACTAGAAATAGTCCCTCACATTATTTCTCAGCGACTCTGATACCTTCAGATATTTTTTCTGACCTCCTTCCCTCTCTAGCAGATCACTTTATTTTCTTTATTTTCACAACCTTCTCGTTATTTGCCCAGGAAGCTAGACTGGTAGATATCCACACTCTGCCCTTTACACTCTGTTATGCTGAGCTGGAAGGATTCCACTTGCAGAGAAATCACTCACCTGCCAAACAAGGGAGAGCTCCCATCTGTTCCACACCGTGATTCTGTTGTAATTTACCAACCTCTTAAGGCAGCAACAAAATGCTTTGATCTCATATTTACTTAGTCAAATTACCATGAAAAATACCTGGTCAGCTGTATCACCCTAAGTGAAGCAACAACAACATCTGAAATTAAATATCTCGAGTGACAGCATAGCTGAAATTTGTCTGAGAGTTCCAAGTCCTGGCACATATCTAACAGCAACACTGTAATTGCTTCAACATTGGGTAAAACCTTAGTTAAAGATGGAATAGTTTACTGGCAGTAGTTGTCATCCAGGCATTTTAGCTGTAATGCACAGAGGAAACGTTTGTTTTTAAGAATTCTCTGTAATCTTAGGTTAAAAATGGCATCGTTATAAAAGTCCTACGTGTAAAATATATTCTTTAAAGATCAAAAACTCAAAGTGACAGATATCACATAAAAATGGAAAGGTATTCTTAATTTATAAACTGAAGGTACACTGTGCACTATTGGTATCAGATAGTAAGAAAGATGCACAAGTCCTGGAATACAGAGGTTTAAATCACCATATATTATGAATAAAAGGCTGTTTAACATGTCCCCTTTGACTCAAATAAGAATAAATATATGCAAAATGTAGCAAATGCTACAAAGAAACTGCTCTTTACTGGAAAGAATTATGTATTCCTTTAAAAGGTACTAAAAACCAGAAGGTTAAGCAAAATACAACCACACTCAGTACTCCACTAGAGATTACTGCTGCCCCCAAGCTGATGCTGACCATGTGTTACAGCAAATGTATATAACCACAGGGTCTTTTCAACTCCCAAGCAAATTTCTCAGTAGTAACTTTTCTGCAGTGTTTTGAAAAGTTATTTTAATCCCACATCCTNAAAAAAAAAAAAAAAAAAAAAAATTCTTGGTTGCAAGTTTTACTCTCAGAATTTGGCAACCATATCAAAGTGAGATGAACTCAGAGTACAGTAGAATAACTTGCTTACCAAGCAGTCATTTGGATTTCAAATATCTGCAACCTATTAATGAGTGCTAAATAGTGATAATCAAGAGAAAGCAGCGTATTGGGGACCTTCAACACACGAAGGCTGGCATGGCCACCCTACTTCACTGCAGGAATTCCTCTGGTCAGTGAGCTTCAGAGGAGCACTACAGCACTCTGACACTTAGCTGAGGAAGGTTATGAACTGGTGTAAGCAAGAAGCAACCTTTACTAAAATGATGGGGGTTTAATAAGGGTACAGATAAAACCACTGCTGGCTCTATCCCTGTCACAAGGACTCGGTAGTCCTGTGGCACTGGCATTTTTTTTCAGGAAGGAGCAGCTCTGTGTGGTGTCGAGCTCTGTGTGGAGCAAGGTGCTGCTGGCTGAACGTTTACAGTTTGAAAGGGTGTTGTATCTTGGTAGCTCGTACTTGGCTGAACTTTGGAAGCCACATTCCTCACGCTTGAAGTCAGGGCCCCGTGATCCAAGCCTCTCTTTCTCCCTCACCAGCGGGGATGGACACGGGAAACCAGAGGAACATAAAGAGGGATGGAAAGACCATAAAGGCCTGCCCGAGCTGTTCTGTCCCTTACTGGCACAGCAGGCCTCCACTCTGCAGTGTTGAAAGTGGAGTTTGCACAGCCTGTGCAGTGACTGATGGGCAGGGACCAGCAGATCCATGACAGGAGAGGCAATACTTTCAATACTTCACCGCAAGCTGTCCTCTCAGTTGAAGGGATAAGCAAAACAAGACCTCCATGATTCCCATTCCAAATTTGCTCTTCGCTCTGAGAAGGAAGCTGTGCTCAACAGCAAGGCCAAATGAATGACCAGTGCTAAAATACTCCTCTTTTCTGTCAGCATGGATGGATTTCAGAGGTTTTTAAAGATGTTCCCCCTGTCATACACATGACTACCCATGAAAAGTGGACAGGATGATTTTCCTACCTGGCGTTTTTAAAAGAACTAAAAAATCCCCAACTAACTACTTAAGAAAATAACTGATAATGTGTTTTAACAGTTTATATTGATGTGTACGTGTTTTCCTTTAGCGAACAGATTTGTTGGTTTTGGCTGCACTCTTTGACCGTTAAGAAGGTAGTTATTACACCAATTTATGACTATAATTTAATACCAGGTGGTTGCTTTAAAATTTTAACTTCTAGCACTTAAATCACTAAGGCAGGCAGAGAAACAAATTTATTGCAACTTGAAGAATGTTATGGGAGTAGTGCATATTGTTTACAGCTGCCACAGCAGTTGGTAGTGCACAGAACTTTGCAATCCCTGCAACTTCTGACAAATTTGTGTCAGGAGTCTGATTCTAAACAAAGGCTGCAAAATAATAATTAAAATTTTAAAAAAGCCTAATTAAGGCCATTAGAAACAATTTGGGACAGGTATCCATATATACAATATTGAGACCATTCTGGCCTATGGAAGGGATAAAGGCATTAAATGGAATAACAGATTATCAGGCTGAGGTCTGTGTGAATATACAGGAAGACAAACACAATATGTATTTCAGCAAAGAGATACATGAAAATTATACATCCCATCTTTAAAAACAACTCCAAATCCACCTTTTGTTTCCAGTACATCTTCTGTTTCATGTTGTTAGAATACATATACTGAAATTAGTTACCAACAGATTCCTTCTGGAAGGCATCAAGCAGTTTTTCCACAAAGGCAGAGTTTGGATTGTTGCTCTGGAATAGGCGTGCTATAAGAACATTCTTGCAATATAAACACTTCCATAATATTTATGGTTGAGGCTCTGAAATCCTTTTAAATCTATTCAGAATGCTGCTGTGAGATAGCATAGCAATTCTTTTGTGTACAGACATACAGAAGTAGGTTAAAGGAATTATTTAGATTCAAAAAAAAAAAGCACTTGAAAAGATACTGAGAGTAAAAATATTGAGATTCCACTAGTTGAAATTAGCTCAAAAAGCCCTGACCTTTCTTGAGAACCCTCTAGGGAATGTGCTTGCCAAAATCAAAGGCTGAAGAAGGAAGCTAAGGGCACGCTAATGAAAGGAATAGGTGATTCAGTGACAGTGGACAGATAAAACACTCTCCTTGCCTTCTCTTCTCTGGTCTCTCAAGGAGTACTTCCAGATTTGAGGAGGAGAGAAAGCACCAACAGAAGGTGCAGGCTGAGTCAGGCATTCATTGTGAGGTGAAAAAGCCCAGAGCAGACGAGGTGCAAAGATCTGTGGTAGTGCTCAGTCCCATGTGGGAGGATGGTGACTCCACAGTGCTGGGAGGGTGACAGTGCTCCTGGCTGAGCCAGCTGCTCACTGGAGTGGTACCCAGTGCCTGCTGGGCTTTCAGCCTGGCTCCACAAGTAACAAAGGCTGAGCCACTTCACGTTTTTACCTTTCTGTCAAAACCTCCTAAAGCCACCCCTGTGATTTTGACAAGATGTAAATTGCTGCTCACACTCAACCTCATCTGGTGGGAGCACCACAGGGAGACCTCGTCAGGCAGCTACATCACCTCGGGAGATGGGAAAGGAGTGGGAGCTTAAAGGTGGCCAGAACATTGAAAAAAAAGTGGCTTATTCAGCCACTGGCCAGGAATTGGTGTGTGAGAGCTACTCAGCAAGCACTCAGCAGGATGTGCATCACGTGCAGAACTGACGTTACAAAATGTTAAGGATGCAAAGTCAAAGAACAAAGTATTGGGAAACACAGCAGAGTTTGTGTGAGTGCCTTGGAGCAAGTTTGTCCTTGTGTAGTCCTAGAAACTGTCCTAGTGTAGTCCTAGAAAAATGAAAATAAGGGAGAACTAATTTTCAAAGTAGTACTGGGGCTATAACAGACCTGGCATCAGCTCAAGTGAGTGTCTCAGCCTACTGTTGAATGCATCCTTAGCTTCACATTCCAGTCCTGAACAAATAATATCAGCACTGGACCTGATTCTGCTGTCATGCAGATGCCCAGTTAATCTTTAGCTTTATATCAGAATTCTATGGAGTTTATGTTTTTTAAAACCCAGCTGAGTTACCCAACAGAGCATGCTCATTCTGCAACACTTTGCTTTGACACTCAAAAGTCTATCTGCCACGTTCCTGCTTCGTGTGATCTCATTCCTACCATCAGGATAAGGAATACTGCAAATGACAAAAATTCACAGGAGGTAGATCATTGGAGTCAGGAAGACAGAAGAGTGGCATGAGGCAAGGTGTTAGATAGGAGACTACAATGTAAAGTTGTGTCAAATTAAAAAGACATCACTTATTTGGAGGTTTTACTCAGAAGCACCTTGTTGCACTCATGGGAAGAGAACACTCCTTTGGGAACAGCAGTGTTCTGCTCTTCAGCTGCAACAGCAGAGTTGCTCTCAATTAAGTATCAGTCAAAATAGTCTAGTAAAAGATAAAAGGGAACAGCTGCTCAGTAAAAATAATGAAGGTATCCAGGTGAGAAATGGAGGCAACGTAAGCAGGAATAGGAAGCCCAAAATGAGGCACTGAGCTCCATGGTAAGAAAACTGAGTAAGTAACAGGATTTTCAGACATTTGTGCCACCCTACTGCTCATGCCCTGAACAGGATTCCCAATTCCCTCTCCTGTGGGCTGATCGTCCCTGCTGCTGCGAGACATTCGTGTCTTTGCCACGCTGACTGTCTGCACCTGCTGGAGGTGAGCCAAAGTAGGGCAGGGATGTTAGTGCAGTCATGGGCACCAGCTAATGAGCATTCTGGCCTGCACAGCAGCTCACCAGCTTAGCTAGATGCCCCCTGGGACAGCCTGTGTCTGTGAGTAAAGGAATGCAGGACTGCTTGCATGCAGCCAAGGGGAGCACGGCTCCAGGTACATTGGTGTGTTACGGAGACCTCAGGATGTCCTGGGGTGCATGAACCTTGAACCCCCCCAAAAAATGGATCCAACCCTGCTCCTCAGGCCGTTGGTTGTTTATTCCCTAAGAGACAACCATGCCTTGTCCTGGAGGGCTGTAAATCTCTGGTTTCTAGTCAGATTTTTAAGGGACAATATGACAGGTTAACAGAGAGCGCTGCTCTCATTTCCTAGCCACAAACAGTACCTGCTCAAAAATGACACCAGAACTGCAGACCCAAGAGAGTTGCCAAAGTCCTAACACGTTCTTTGCCAGTCACCAAGTCTGATTAGCAAACCTTCCTATTTGTCCTCACAGACTTTCTTCCCCTGTTGCGATTTACAAGACTCGAGCTTCCCAGAAAAGCTCTTAAAAATGTAAAAAGTGACACAAAAACTTAGAAACAGTCACCACACGCAAGGAACACCTTGGCATATCCAGTCCCAGGCTGGGTCACTGTGCAAAAGCTTCATCACATGCAGGCAACTGCATTCCAACCAAGACCAAGCACATGCAGGCAGTATTCCAAGCCTTGCATATTCCAAGCAATTCCTTTCTCTTCTCCTTCAGAGGAGATGTGCCTCAGAGCTACCAGGGAAGCTGCCCACTGCAGCCAAAGTTAATCAGATTTGGGGTTGCAATAGGACCTTTTATTTCCCTTCCCTTTCAAAGGCAGTGTGGAACCAAGAGGCACTGGCTGTGTTTATGTCTGGGGGGCATCAGGAGGGGTCAGGAAGAAGCGCTGCCCTCACCCTCCGTACTCCTGGCTCTGCAGGAGATAGGAAAGGGTCTGGACTCAAACCAGCATTCTAAAATCCAATATTGCTCAGCAGCAGGTCTAGAGAGGAATATTTTCACTGACCACAAAGCTTCGTTCCTGGTAGCAAAAGTATGTAATAGCCTCTACAAAGCGTGAGACTTGTACATTATGTAAAATTCCTGTATTTACAGGGTTCCTATGCAGCATGGGGCTGCATAAACGATTCCTTGTTTTGGTAAGGATATTATTACACTATGTACACAGCACAGTAGGGCTGAAGGTAGGTCAAAACTACTGTGTATGGCTTTTTTTCCTTCCTGACTTAAAAATCTATATAAATTGTCCTATGGTTAATAAAAAAAAACAACTGTAAATGATTAGCTTTCCTCCTTAGGCAGAAAATTAATTACCTACTTCTTTTCCTTGAGAAAAAAAATTGTTGTCTATTGTTTCTTTGCTTGTTTTGGAATTTGTTCCCTTGAAATGATCTAAGGCACAATATTTGTTCAGGTTAGTTATGCAGTAAGGGAGTCCAAGCTGCTAACCAAAATAAAGAGCAAAAGGGTTGTGGAGTTTGTAGCCTGAAATGGATAGAGGGAAGTATTTTCTTTTTGATTTTTCCAGAGGATTTTTTTGTAAAGGAGAGATTATGAGAGGCAGAACATTTGGTATTGGGTTTGGTTTTAAGACAGTGCATTTCTTTGAGGATTTTTTAAAGTTACAGTGTTCTCTTCAATATCTTATAATTTGGAGTTTAAAAGCCAAAGCCCAGGGAAAAAGAAGCTGAAAGCTATTCTTGGGCAGCATTTCCATATTGTAAATACCCTTTACAGCAAAGATTAACACCTCTTCCATTGTGTTGATCCATGAGAAAAAACTGCAGTTTGATTTTACTGGCAAAATAATGTGGTAAAACATCTTGGATTCAGGACTTTGTATTTTATTTGATGGTGAACAAGGCCAGTTTTCCTGATTTAATCTAGATATTTAGTGGACACTGAGTCCAATGACTGCAGACTTAAGGTTTTACAGTAAGATGTCAGAGAGGGCTTGAAGCACTGGGTGATAGAAAGGATTTTAGGGAGATGTCCCTTCTCATTAAAATGTGTGTCTTGGACATGCTGGGCTTCAGGTTCATTCCTGTGTCCTGATGTTAATACTTACAGTATGTCAGGCACCACTCACACAGAATTAAACAAAATAGAAAAGAAGTTATTTAATATCTCAATGAGTTCAGAAGGGCAACAAACAGGTGAAAAGAGAGCTTCAGACAGGAGCTGGCTTTCAGGAATGACTTGGCACTCTTCTAAAACATTTTATTAAAAATATATTCTTTCATTTACTGTGGGATAACTGCACAAGGCAGCACTGTGTGAAGAAATATTCTTTTCTTTTATTTTTCTTTTAAGAGAAGCCAGTTGTAGAAAGGGAGGCAATATATCCTTACACACCTCCTTCCCTAAAATCTCCATACCATCACTGTTACAAAAACACTGGACAGATTGTTTTAAGTGAAACACTGCTGTGCTAAAATATTAAATACAGTTATTATGAATTTTTGGAACTGGACACTGAAACTTTTACACGACAACCAGACAACTCTTCCTCAAAAACTGAATGAGAAATATTATGGCATTCCAGACTCTTGGACTAGAAAACAAAAAACCGGCTTCGAATTGCCAGGAAAAAATGAGTCAAGAAGGAGATTTTAGAGAAACTTCTGGCTTGTGAAAAATCATCTGGGAAAAAAGAAAAAAAAAGAAAGATTACAAAACCTGGATCAGCTTTTCTGAAGAACTAATGGGCTGTAAGGTAGCTACCACATAAAAGTCTGTAAAAGCTGAATTAGGGACAGATTGTACTGAAGTAAAAGAAATCTTTCTGAAATACCTTAGTATTTCCACAGCACATAATCTCAAAAAAATCCAATGAATTAAATGGATTTAGTGAAGTTGTAAACCAAGTCTGGTAAATAACACTCAATAAACATCCTGAGGATTTTTTGCTTAAGCTCTGGTGCATGAAACACCTTAAGTCTGTTAGTCTGTGAGTCAAATCCACCACATCATCACTGCAGAGGATCTGAGCCTCCCTTTCATGACCATTCAGAAGGGATTCAGTGTGAGACCAAAATTCTGGAGTGGTGGTCAGCCTACATATATATGTGTCATATAGGTGCTGGAAAAAAAAAAAAAAGATATTTTTTAATTTAGTCTTTAAATATCCAAATTTTATCCTTTTCCCATTCTGGTCAGCTTATGGCAATAAAAATTCCCTGCAGTACAGCAAATGCAAACCTTTGGCTTCTAATAATGCAGCCTGGTTTAAGGTCACAGCTTTTGGTGAAGCATGAATGACCAAAGCATTCATGGTCAGTAAGCTACCAGCTCTGTTCAAAGCACTTGGGAAGACAAATTCAGAGGTGGCTCCATTTCAGACAAGGCAGCTCAGCTATCCCTGCCAGTGCTTTAATTCCTGCTGCGTGCTCCAAGTGGAGCAAGCAAGGGGAAAGCCCCACACCTACAGGAGGAGCACAGAAGGCTCAAAGCCAGCAGTCAGCCAGGTCTCCAGAGGAGGCAGGGAAAAGCTCACTTTGCTCTGGGTTCCCTTTGTCTCCAGTCCCAGAAAACACAGCTTTGTGTCCATTGATTCCTGACCCTCGTCTCTACAGTTGCCATCCCCCACACCAGACATTCATTACTCTTATAATTTCCAGTGCTTTTGGATGGGTTCAGTACCTTTAGCCATCTCTCCCATCTTCACACAGTTAGGAGTGAAATGGTGGGAATTACCCTCCATCAGTCTGCATATCATTATGGGATCATCTTTGGCTCCAGGCTCTCAAGGCAGTGCAAGGATCCTTCCATATAATATCCCCCCCATCCTTTTTTTTTTTTTTTTACTGGGCAAATTAAGTAATGCCATGAATTAGCATCTAATATCTTAGTAAAGCTGTAAGAACAGCAGGGTACGTGGTCTCATGTAATATTGAGTATGCAAAGGGAAAAAGAATCACAAACCCCTGGCTTCCTAGATCCCCCAAGGGATGGCTAAGTGGCTGCAGTGATTTGGAAATGATGATATAGCTTGGACCATTATTTCCACTTCACTGTGTGTGAAAAGTCCTTTTTCAGATTCTTTCACCTCTGCTAAAATGGTCTTCCACCATATTCTTGAACTGGGTTATCAGTTCAGTGTCCATTTTATCAGTGACTTTTTGTATTTTGATCCTTTCTTCTTACTTATGACAATGCCAAAATTAGATTTCTTACATTAAACCATCTCATTTCACCACAAACCTGGTCTGGCAAACACAATTAGAGTAAAAGATACATGATTATGGTTATTTCCAGCTACTCAAAACTTGCTTGAGAGGATATTAGAGCAGACAGCACACATTTAAGGTTTTGTGGACTTTCTGTACCTCTAACTGAGTTTGAAGAACAACTGATGGCCCCATCTTATCTTGCACAAGCAGCCTAATGCAGCTTGATTATACACTCAGGTTTCAGTTGCTGTTAAGAGTTCCCTTAAATCTGACAATTTTGTTGTATTTCTGTATTTCCAGTCCTCCTCTTGGATGGAAATTCACCACAGATTGATGGCAAATGAATGAGGGGTTCTTCCCAGATCAACATCTTTGTGTTGCAGAGGCCTCAGCCCCAGCCACCTTCCTCAGTTAACTCCAACATCAGCTGCATTTCTACACTACACGTTTCTACAAGTTTAGCAAGAGGGAGTCATGACTCACTTTTAAACATTACCTTTACAACTTCTGTGCATCCTTCTGTCTCTTCAGTGAGCATTGAGCAGTGTACACTGATATCAAACACTTAATATTTCCTGCACTTTGCATCCCAAAAATCCATAAAGAGGCTCTGGAGATCCCATTACCACAATGGCTCTTTTTCATATAGACCCTTCGTGCTTGGCCTGTTAGGAAGACTGACAATATTCACTTGAGCAGCTGTTCAGCATTCCTTTAATCTGCATGGCACGTGTAGAACAACGCTCTCTACAAATGCATTTCCTTTAGTCTGGTATTCCCAATAACATCCTCCCCCTCCACACAGCCTCCTCCAACTTCATCTGGGCTCCTTTTAATTCTCACCTCTCATGTTACAACTACGATACAGTTGACGACCAGAGCAGTGGGTGTCCCAGCCAAAATTCATTACAGTCTATTGAGCTTTTGCATTGACTGGGCTTTGGACTGCATGCTTCAATTCTCTGTTCTTTACAATGAAGAAGTTAATGAAATTATCCTAAACACAAATAAGATCTGTATCCAGGCAACATATGAATTGGTATTAGTCAGTACGTCCCACACATCACTTGTAAAACGTGCTCTTTATTTGTCTGCTACAGGACAATTAGTGAGCACGTCTGAGAATGCCAGATGAAAGCTCAGTAATCTGAGACTGAGAGCATGAGAAAGGAAATTGGTGGCTAACCAAATAACCATCATCATGTTTTTTAATGCTCCGTGATCAAGCCCTGTTTAGGTCTCGCAACAGAAATTGTTGAGCTTAGCAACGCATGTAAAACCTGAAATTAGAACAAGGGACAGGAATTTTTTAGCCTGAAATAATAATAATAATAATTTCTGCTTAGAGAGAGCTGCAAGAGTTGCAGCTAATGCCACATCATGGTATGTTCTACAGAAAGAGTCAACCCAGAGAAGAAAAGAATTTAACCTTGTAGGACATCTGACTTCCTGCCTCTCTAGAGTTTCTTATGCTCATCACTCTGGTATGTGACTTCACAAAAGTCACTGGAACAAAAAGCATTCCCTGTTTTGAAGATCATAAAAGCCTTGATGGACTATACATGGGTAATTCCAGGTTGTTATTAAAACCAGCTTTTTTAAAATAAAGAAGAAAAATTACTACAATCCCTTACTGTCCTCATGGAGACTGTTCTGTTCTATTTCCTGCAAAAGAAAGTAGGAAATATTTCTTGTTCTTAGAGTTATTGAACAATTACAGAATGGCAGCAATGAAAACAGTAAGGGCTTGAGTTTGAAATGTAAGCAGGGAAACTTTTCTGTCATATAAGAAGAAAATCTTTATTAACTTCTTAAGAACTATGTCTCTGAAGTAAATAATCTTATTCCTTTATGAGTGCCACATAGTTATAACACACTGAGAGCCACCTTCACAGTTATTCACAAAAAGCCTGAATGCTCCTTGCTAAAAGAATGGTGGGACATCCACTTAAAAAAAAAACCAAAAAAAACCACCCCAAAACCCACAAAACACCCCCAAAGCAGACAGCATACAAGCACTCAAATCATCTCTCCAAGAAACCAACAAGTCAGAGGATGCAGAGGAGTAGCTGAAAAGTGGACAAGAGCCAGCAAAGAGATGGAAGATAAGAAGTGGTATTTCAGCAAATAATACTCACCAGCCAAAACAGAACAATTATGTACAGAGCTGAAGTGAAAGAGCTGTTTAAAAAATGCTGCCAGTTTATGTGAAAGAAAAAGATGAAATAAAGTTCTTTCCCTGTGACTGTGCTCTAAGTCAATGTTGCACACAAAACTAAGGGGTTTTGGAGCGTGTTCATATACGGATTTAATATTTTACACATCTTTAAGAGTACAGAATCATCTACTAACTCGTTAATATTTCTCTTCTTAATATTTCACACATTAAAAAACCATATTTCAATCTCTTGCACAAAGGATGTGTTTATAATAACTCCTGGAAGTGAAATCTTGTGTCAACTTTTCAGCTGATACACAATACAGATAGTAAGAGCAGGTTCTTAGTACAGAGCTTCTTCCAGCTGCCACACAAACCAAAAATGACATGTATTACTCAAAAAAACACTGGTGCTACTTTAAAAATAGTCTAATTCTCAGGAACGCTTACAAATTGCAGTAAACCAATTTTAGTAAATACATTAAATTGAGGGCAAAGAGACCACACGAAAGCTAATAGTTGCAATTAATAATCCATAAGTTAGCTACAAAAGTAGTAAAACTACTGAAATCTATGTAAATGAGAAAAACACAGCAGAAACTGAAAGGACAGTGAATTGTTCAACACAAGTAAACCAGAACCTCCTCTAAATAGAAGGGTGCAGTTACCAAAAATTTCTCCCCTCTCTCATTTTTTTTTTGTTTTCTCCAGTTGGTGGAAAAGAAAGAAGGGAAGAAGAATCACTGTTGGGAGATTTTCACTGCTGTTTCTCCATGAATTGACCTTTGAACCACATCAGGTAACCCAATACACCCAAACTTGCAGCTGACTTATTCCACCAGGACACAAAAGTATTGCTTGGAAGGGTAGCAGCTCCCATGGCCTGTAAGAGTCCTGAGGTACATCTGCAGTGAGCATTAACTGGCACCAGACCAGAAATCTGCACTGTCAGCTTATGGCAGTGCTGAACCCAACTAAACACAAGCTGCTGAGATGAATACAAAAACATGCTGTAGACTTTCTGGGGGGAAAATAAAATTATTGTATTTTGCTGACGTAGGACCCCCTCAAAGCATAAGAGAAACATTATCAGTTCTTAGCCAGACAAATATGGTTGTGTTTGACCTTATCTGGCTAAGCCAACAGTCTTTAAGCAAGAATAATTCTTTTATTGATGGAAATAAAGATTTAAGCTGGAGTGGTGCAAGGTCCTGCTGTGGCCCTCAGGTTGAGTGCAGGACATGGCCACTGGCTCTGGTGTTAGACATGAAGCCAAACTGCAATCTTGGGATCCAAATGTGAGACCATTTGGATCCACCTTGCCATTTTTAAGCTCTCTACCAAATGATTTCCATCAACAAAGATCAGTTTGGCTGTGGAGTTTTATTGCGAAGTTATTTTAATTCCTTAATTCATGTCTATTCACGTCGCCACTTCTTTTCCACATCTCTAGTTATGCCTGGGAAAGTGGAATTAAGTGCACTAAATTAACATTGAAATTTAAGTCAAGTTCTTACTTTTTAAAAAAGCTCTTCTACATGCTCCCAGTATCAGACAATCACTTTTTTGGAGTGTTATAGAAAACATACTTCTAATTATAGGCTCATTTGCATGTTTGTTGAGCAGCTTGGTCTAGTGGAAAGTTTCCCTGCCTACCACAGGGGTGTTGGAACCAGATGATCTTTAAGGTCCCTTCTAATTAACACCATTCTATGAGCCTATGATTTAAATTAAAATAGAGATAAAAATAAAATAGATAAAAAAATAGATCAATCCCTTAGTGTGATTTTTCATAGTAAGTTGTATTTTCCCCACACTGGAACAATGAATCAAATTTTGTGTTTGCTCTATAGATCTAAGCTTTATATAAAAACCCAGCCTGTTTATCCACTGAGAATCAAAACACAGCTTACTGTAAATATTAAAACAGTCTTGATTACTAAGCAGAAATTAAACATGCAAACAAAATGCCCCCCTTGTTGTTCAAGGGAGGTTTAGCTGATGCCTAAATAGGTACAACCAGAGCTTCTCATCAGGCAAGTGAAAAGGATTTAATTTGTCCCCGGTCAGCAGTGTATATTGTTACAGGACACTTAAAAAAAAATAATCCAAATTTAATAAGAATTAATATATTTTATATTTTGTATCTTTATTTCTTGCATTGATTGTCAAAATGACAACTGTTTAGACCTCAGTCACTTCAGGAAAGAGTTGCTTTTCCTGCTTTATTTTGCCAGTTTAGTTTCATCATAGAGCAAAGTCATGGACACAGAAAGAGCTGCTCAGTCTCCACAGCATGCTAAATGTTAACCTCACAGTCTTAGCTTCACACTAATAGAAAACAAGAATAAATCTGTTAAACCTGTCAGGTTTACAGTCTGGAAACATTAATGGTTGATATGGAACATAGAGCGTTTTATTGGGAATGAATTGCACTTGAGGAATGCAAGACATCTCTGATCCTGGAAAAAAACCCTTCTTAGAACAGAGGCACAGACTTCTTAAATGAGCAAGATAAAAAACACTTTAAAAAAAATAAAGTCAAATAAAAAGGAAATTTTCCCATTATCTTAGTTTTGAGCCAGTGTTTGATTCAAAGCCAGTAGACAATTTGTCCTTGATCTCACTGTAAAAGCAGAGTCAGCTCTCCTGTGCTGGAGTCTGGAGTTGCATGCCTCCTCCCTCTTGCACAGTTTTATATCCATGTTTTTGGGGATGTTTTCAGATCCCCATCCTGGATTTTGACTGGTAAAGACAAGTCATCACTGCATTCTCTTAAGAAGACCGCTTCTTTTTTAGTTAATTTTTCTGTAAACTGTAGAAAGAACTGAAATCATCTCCACGGGCTGCATGGCTTAACCAATCTGTGCCCAGAGGATTGCTGGCCCAAATCAAGCTGCATTCTCAGCTTTTAAGCTTTGTCTCACGATGACCTGAAAGCAATTCTCACTACTCCACCAGGTTTCCACATCACAAACAGACAACATTAGTGTTGGGTAAGTTCTCAAACACTTCACTGGTTATACAGCCTATACTGTATTATAAAAAAAATTGCTTCAGGTACTGGGGAGCTCTTGCCTTGCTGGAAGGCAGTAGGGCATGAACTCGTAGATCACTGGGGGAGCATGTTTTTCACTTTGTTAACTCACCTATATAAACCAGAGAGAATCCACCTTAATCATCCATGTAGTAGACCCATCCTTTCTACCACTGCCTTTTCCCTGAACCACCCCCATTGCTGCCACATTAACTGGAGAAACTACTCAGTTCTAGTATTATTATTTGTGATAATATTTATTCCTCTTTAACAAGGTTCCCTTTTTTTGCCCACAAAATTGTGTTTGTACCCCAGAGGGAGCACGAGTGGGAAAGTCAGTGGTGTGCAACACAGGGTGGCCTGGATTAGAGCTCTGTATTCCCCTGGACTCAAACCAACTCAGAAAGTAAACTGCGTGATTTCTGCAGAAGTTCACAGCAGAACAGACACTATTGCAAGCTCCTTGGCAGGGCAGCAAGCAGCCTTCTGCAGTCCTGTACATTCCTGGGAATTTGGCTTTTTTAAATGGTGGAAGAGTCTTAGGCCTCCTCTCCGAGTCTGAGTGGGCTCCTGGACCAGAAGCGCCCGGCCTTCATAAAGCAGATTAAAACTGGAGAAATTATTTGAGCCATTACAGGACCCAATAAAGATGAAATATTTATTTCAGGCAGGCTGTTTTCTGGGCCATCTGACTCACACACTCATGAAAAGGTAGGAAGCAGGCAGGGGAAGGAGGGCAAAGCAAGGCGGGGAGGGCAATGAGCATATGCACAGAAGTGGTGCATGAGAAACCACTGCCAAGGCCAGCAGGGCAAATGTCCCCAGTGTGCTGAAAACATTCAGTGGTGTGCTCTCTTCCTGACCTCCTTGGCCGTGGGCTCTGTCTGTTCCAGTAAACAGAGCAAGGCCAGGACACGGGCTGAGAGCTGGGCCACAGGCGTCTTTGCCTCCCTGCTCTTGGCGTGCTCCCTGCCACGGCCGCGGCTCCCTCGGAGGCTTTCCCTGGCACTCAGGCCTTGGCCTGGGTTCAGGGGCAAGCTCACGCTCGTGCTCAGCAGCCACCTTGTCTGGGGGAGCCTGAGCCATGGCACGGGAGCAGGGATGAGAGCTGACGTGAGCAGAACCAGCCACTTGGCCAGGAAGCAGCTGGTACAGGTACAGCCATTACCCAAGCTGGGAGACGCAGGATCTTACGCTTTGGTCTGGCTAAATTCAATTTTTAAAAAGTGATAAAGCACGTGTATATCCATACATGTGTCAAACAGAGAAATATCACCGGGGTGTGGTGTTCTGTCACTGTGCTGAAACAGTCTGTCAGCAATCACTGCATGATGTGTCCACCTTCTGCCTCTCTTGGCTCCAGTGTGGCTCTGCTGCTCCTAAAATACCGTGAGCCTCCACCCCTGACACCAGAAATTAGTAATAAAGGGTTGGAAGGCTTTTCCAGAGAGGGCTTTCCTCTTCTCCAGAGCCTAGTTAAGGCTTGCCCTCCAGTGCCTGTGATGCACTCTGGATTGTGGAGTCAGAAAAGGAACTGGTTCTTTTAAGCAAATATGTGCAAGTAAAGTGGCAGAGGGATTATCTTCTAACCTTCCTTCTTCCCCACAGATCACACTGAATTGTGCACTGTGTGTTTTCCTGTTAATGCTCAGGGCTTAGAAAGCCTTGCAGGAGGATTTACTGTGAAATTTATACCTTTATTTAGAGGATTACTCCCAGGTGGTGAACTGACTGAAATCTCACCGTGCTGCTGTGCACTGCTATTCAGAACAGCAATCTTGGCATCAATTTAGCTTTGCATTTTGCAGAGCTCTTTCTTTTGCATGTTTGTTTTCACAAGGTGCCTTATTCTGACTTTCCAGCTCAAAGCACACTTCTTACTCATTGCTTTGCTTGCAAAAGCATTGTTCAGCTGGCAAATTAATATGATTGCACTGAAAAACAATATCCCACCAAAACTGCCCATAGGCTCTTCTGAGGAGAATTCAAGCTTTGAAATATATGTTTTATTTATAGAATGCCCATTAGAAATCAAGCCAGCAAGGTAAAGCCGCTGAAATGCTAGACGTTCTGTTTAATTTTTAAGCAAAATTCTAAACAATGTATTCTAGTATAAAGGAGGCTTTTATGAACCGTGAGTCATTTTCTGTGTATGGAAATACGATTGGTATCTCATAACTTATTACTTCCCTGTCCTGCCCCTGCTCCTTCCTATTGAAAGTATCTGACAATCTATCTTTGCTATTTATAAAGCACCTAAATGGGCTGATAACCAACGAGAAAAGAGACTGTTTGAAGTTACCATTCAAAAGGGCTTTCAGTGCTCTCTAATTCCTCATAACCTGTCACACACCAGTCTCACACTACCAATAAAAGCCAAGCAGGACTGATTTGAACGTGCACACCATTTCCCACATTTTCCATCCTTTGCCTAGGTGCCTTAGTTTCAAAACATGAAATATGTTGTAATTTCCATCCTATAATTTACTTTTTTACACTGACATTCCTCAGCAGAGCCATCTTTTTCTGTTGAGTCATGGCACCAGATTTACAGACAGGTTATCTGTTCTTCTTCACACAATTGCCTCTCTGCTGGTTGACTTCTACCTCAGGAGAAGACATTTTCAGACTCCTGATAAATATATTTCATAAAAAGAAACATTCTTGGAGGCATTCTTAGACAATTCTTATTTCTGAGTGCTCCATAAACATAGTAGACTAAGAAAACTCCTTGAGTTTTCCAGCACCTGGAAGAAACCAGGTGAAATGTTGCTACTTTCCAGGTTGCAATCTATATGACAACATATAGATTAAAAGCCAAATTTTGAAACATTACAAACAAACCAGGTAGAAAACAGGGTAAAAATCTACTTTTCCAACTGCAAGTGCTTGGGGTGGGCTGGCCCAGCATAACAGCACCTTAATAGCACTGCCTGATTTATGAATTGGTTCCTTGCTTGTATTTGGAGGGTATAGCAGGCAAGCTAAGTAAAAGAAGGGTCATATCTCTCATGATACAACATACCCTTTTGACTGTTTTCATAAAAAAAAATTAATGATATTAATCATAATAATGAATATTTTTTCAGAGAGAAACTGACCTTGTGTCCTATTGAAGGACTGTTTATTACCTGTAACATTGAAAGGCATATAAACATAAATAGGTACCTTTGTTAAAAAGATTTTTACTCAAGGACCTTACTTCCAAATGTAGTGGCAATTTTGGTAGCTCCTCTGGCTGTCCCAAATTTACAATCTGTTTCAAATATTCCCTTTGCAAATCCTGAGGAGTCCAGGAGAATCCTGTCCTATCAAAAAGCACTTAATAGCTTTTAGAGCTACACAGATTCTGTGGATAGCGGCGTCACAGAGAAAGTAAATTGGGGAAAAAGAGAAAAAAATAAAGGATGCCTTACTTCCACATCTCCATGCAGAAGGGAGGAGTGAGGTAGTACTTCACAGATGTCACCTGGGCATCTCCTTTACCTGCAGCTCTCCCTGCAGGCATGCCAAACACACAGAATCTACTACAGTGCAGTGTGTGGCCATGCCTATGATACTAAAATGAAACGGTCTCCCCTCAGAGTACCAGTCTTCCCAGGTGGAAATTCAGAGAAAAATTCTCTGGTCCTTTGGCTGAAATGATCTCAAATCAGTTACAGCAAGCAAGCGTGGCAGGAACCAGGGTACAGGATGATTCCAGGGCTATAAACCACTTTGCCACACTTAAAGGACTGGGTAAACATTATTTTAGGGGTTAAGAAAAGAACAAGAATTCAACAGATATAGAAGGGATGTGGTAAATGTGAATGCAACATGAAACCTGCAGATCAATGAAGTAAAAAACAAGGGATAGAGCATGCTGACAAACACTAAAGAGGCCACATATGGAAACTGAAAAAAAAAGGAAGAAACAACAAATTACATCCTCCTCTTCCTCCTGGCAAAGGGCTTGGGGTGCTAATCACTTGCTAAGCCCTGCAGCTTTGCCAAAATGAAAATTTTAAGCCCTGGACCCAGAGGGGCAGTGAAAGGGTAAAGGTAGCGTGCAAGAAAAGGATAAATACCACAGAGTTTGTTTGTACATTAACCACATATAATTGCAACCAGAAGTATTAGCAGCATTGTTATTTGACTAATAAGTATTTAATTAGACTGTTAAGAATGTAATTAATTTAATTAGATTAACAATGAATTTTGTGTTTCCTCTGTCCTTAAGGAGATGTGAAGAGGAACAAAGGAGTGGGAATTCGAGCAGCTGCTCTGAGATTTACATGCAGCAGATATCCCATGCAAGTAAAGGCCTGGGAATGCAGATCTGCAAACAACTTCCTGGGGGAAAAAAGAACTCCTTGCCTGTTTTTAAAAATAGTGTGTTAAGGAAAAGAGTTTCCTATAATATAAAAGATTAAGTGCACTTATATGGAGGAGAAAAAACCCTGCAGAAACTGAAATCTGCTCCTGCTGGGTTCAGTAACAGCCATGTTAGTTGACTCAGCAATCTGTGATTTTAAGAACTGCAGTAATTCACAGTTTTGGAAGCCACGATTGAATATCTGTGCTAGGGAAGCTCTGGAGAGGATCCTGGTCTCAGCTCTGCTACTCTCACAGCTCTTGCAAAATCCCAGCGATGCTCAGGGTGAGTTCAGCATCAGGGAGAGGAGTGGAGGCTGTGCTTTGGGAGAGAAAAGAGTGCAGCTTCAACAGATCCTGCATTTGTAAACGTGGGAATTGTATCAAGAAGTGTGTGTGGAGGAAACCAGCAAAAAAGAAAGAAAAAAAGAAAGGAAAAAAAAAGGAAAGAAAGAAAAAAGAGACGAGGAAAGAGACGAGGAAAGGAAAGAGACGAGGAAAGGAAAGAGACGAGGAAAGGAAAGAGACAGGAAAGGAAAGAGACAAGGAAAGGAAAGAGACAAGGAAAGGAAAGAGACAAGGAAAGGAAAGAAATGAAATAAAGAAAAAAGGGGAAAAAGGGGAGGGGGGAAGGGGGAGAAGGGGAGGAAGGAAAAAGGAAAAAAAGGAAAAAAAGGAAAAAAAGGAAAAAAAGGAAAAAAAGGAAAAAAAGGAAAAAAAGGAAAAAAAGGAAAAAAAGGAAAAAAAGGAAAAAAAGGAAAAAAAGGAAAAAAAGGAAAAAAAGGAAAAAAAGGAAAAAAAGGAAAAAAAGGAAAAAAAGGAAAAAAAGGAAAAAAAGGAAAAAAAGGAAAAAAAGGAAAAAAAGGAAAAAAAGGAAAAAAAGGAAAAAAAGGAAAAAAAGGAAAAAAAGGAAAAAAAGGAAAAAAAGGAAAAAAAGGAAAAAAAGGAAAAAAAGGAAAAAAAGGAAAAAAAGGAAAAAAAGGAAAAAAAGGAAAAAAAGGAAAAAAAGGAAAAAAAGGAAAAAAAGGAAAAAAAGGAAAAAAAGGAAAAAAAGGAAAAAAAGGAAAAAAAGGAAAAAAAGGAAAAAAAGGAAAAAAAGGAAAAAAAGGAAAAAAAGGAAAAAAAGGAAAAAAAGGAAAAAAAGGAAAAAAAGGAAAAAAAGGAAAAAAAGGAAAAAAAGGAAAAAAAGGAAAAAAAGGAAAAAAAGGAAAAAAAGGAAAAAAAGGAAAAAAAGGAAAAAAAGGAAAAAAAGGAAAAAAAGGAAAAAAAGGAAAAAAAGGAAAAAAAGGAAAAAAAGGAAAAAAAGGAAAAAAAGGAAAAAAAGGAAAAAAAGGAAAAAAAGGAAAAAAAGGAAAAAAAGGAAAAAAAGGAAAAAGTAAAGGAAAAAGTAAAGGAAAAAGTAAAGGAAGGCTCAAGTTATTGCAGCTTTCCAGATGGAGCAAATGCAGAGTCCTTTAAACAATAACAAAATTTACCCAGGTCTGAAACCCGGGCTACAAGCTTGCTGCAGTCAACCCAAACGAGTTTATCCTGATTTTTCTATTGGGGTTTTCTACTCCAGAAACTGAAACACACAGGACTATAACAGCAGCAGAGCTGCTCAGCTACAGCAAAAACATCTTAGCAACAAAGGAAGCAAGTGAGGATTTTAAAAACAAATGGGTTTTTTTTCTTGCTTCTTACGGAACAGACAGAAGCAGAAGAAATGGGCTTGACAGCTTTACTGGTGTTTAATGGATTTTCAAGAGGCTCTTGGCAGTGCAGTGTATTCCTTCCAAAGGCCCGGTGAGATAGGAGGCAGCTAAAACCTTGCAAATGCCTGCACACCAAGCACGGCCTGAGAACAGCAGTTTGGCAGCCAGAGGACACGCTCTTTTTTCTACCCAAAGTTAAAATAAACTTTGCTTTACTTTCCCACCCAAATTCTATAGTGAGTTTTTGAAAGAGCTGGCCGGGGTGAGCGGTATCCATTTGTCATCCTTCTTGGAAGAGCACCCAGAGCACACTCAGTCTGCTCTCCCCCTTCAACCTCTATATTCATATTAACAGTGGATTCAGTGCTTTTGTTTCATTTTCACTCTTGTCCTGTACTGGCCTGTTTTTCCAGGCAAGAAGAAAAAATGGAGAGTCCCACTGAATGGAAACCAGCACACCACAAATCCAGCTATTGTTTGTTCTCCTGAAAATTTTGGATTAAAGAAGGCTTCAACTGGGTTAAGATTTTTCAAAGGATCAACAAAAGAAAGAAATTTCTTGGTGCATTGGTAGGTGTTTCCACCTCTTGTATTTTGAAGGAGTGTGATCATTACAAAAATTATTAAAGAAAAACATAGCCCTAAAAAGAAACCAATTGTCCTGCTTAATTTCACTAGCTAATAGAAAAAATTGGATTTTCTCCACATATGCTGCATTATGACCTACATTAGATTTCTTGTTGCAGTTTGCTTACTAACAAAAATTGTGCATTAAATGTTTTTTTACTATATCACTTCTATCACCCCAACCTCATCAACAAGACTGTGCAAACATTTCAGCAAGAAAATAATAATTAAAAAAACCTCTCCTGACAGCAAAAATAACACTATGAAATTATAAGTCAGTGGAAAGCACCTTCTTTCCTTTCATAATTTTGTATAATCAAAGTGTGTAAAAGCTGACACAAAAGTTATATGCACATAAGCCTTTACAGTCTCTACAGTAAAGTCTTTTACTAGCATGTAAAAAATTCAAATATCCTCCAAAAGACTGAAAAAATACTTAGTTTCAAAATATTTACACAATACAAAGAGAAACAGCCAAAAAGTTACAAATTAGAGTCACCAAATAATTTTATCATTATTGGATTTAAAAAAAAAAAGTGTTACCAGAAAGTTAAAATCATAATATATTGAATATTGAATAAAGATGGTTCTTTATCAAACAACAATATTGAATTCATCTCTAAGAAGTATTTTAATTAGACACTTGAAATTTTAGTATTTGTAAGCTGGGACAAGAAATTGCCACTGAAGTTTATTTGGTTTAGACTTGCTGCTGCTTACCAGGATGCTGATGGGTGTGGAACTCCTACTGCAACTATCATGCTTATGGTCAAGGGGCTTTTTCAATTGTTTGATTTCAAATTTTTAAATGAGTTCTAGACGACAGGAAAATATTTTTCCAAAGATCTTAACTACCATTTTTGGATCCTGTATACTGGGAAACGTAATGGAAATCAATATTTAAAACTTTGCAGTATTATCTTCATGCCTATAAAGGGGCACAGGTTAAGCTTGAGTGAAATATTTTTATTTTCTGAACGGACAAAAACATTAGCTCAGGTGCAGGCTGTCCTTCAAATGCTATTGGGTATAATCAAACTCATTTTAGTCACTGAAGATACGGCTAGCAACCTAAATGAAAATTGCAGAAGTGCAGATTTGGTGCTGTAATTAAAACAGAAAAAAAACTCTGACAGCTCTCCATTTGCTAAAGAAATCTGAGCTGTGATCTTAATAGATTGCATAAATCTCTCACTAAATGTTTGAATACAACAAAACCCAAAAAACCCTTCAGCCAACAGCAACAACACCTATGGAAGTAAGCAAACAAATTTAATTGTCTTCTGAAGTTTAATAAGTTTGCAGAATAACAATGGTCACTGGACACCTGGGGAGCACTTTAGTATTCAAAATTTTACAAGTATCTCAGGAGACTTTGTTGTCCAAGAACACCAATGCAGCCCAGAGCAAGTGCAATGAACTGGGTTTGGCTCTAATCCTGTAACAGTTTGGGCCTTAGGGCTTCACTGTGGTTTCCTGGAGTTTTATTCTCTCTTTCACATCAAGAAATGAGCATGCACAGTCTCCCCTCTGCACGGGGGATACCTTCCACTGAAATGCCCCTTGAGATCTGTTCCTTCCCCCTCTGTCACCAGCTGGTCATTTTGACTGGCTGAAAGGGATCAATTCATTGCTCTTCCTGTCAGTTTGAATGAGATCCAGTCAAAAACCAACTTTCCTGAGGTTTCTAAAGTAAATCAATAGTATAAAACAGATCCATCCTATTTCAAGATCTGACTGACAGAGAAATCATGCAGAACCCGTTGACCAGCACATTTCTACCCTAATTCTTCAGAACAGAAGCTGGCCCAATGTCTTTAGAGCATTTAAAGATTATGCACATACTTAATTTGCAATAGAAAATAATTTAGTCCACACTGTTGATCACTATTACAGTAAGGACAGTTTAATATTTCAGTGGAAGTGCCTGTTGCACCTCTGCAGAGGGCATTCTCAGAGATATGCTTTGTAATTATTTACACTTTCCCATGTCTTAACATTGACTTTTTGTCAGGGTTTTACTAAAATTTGTATTTTCACCAACATGCAAACAAGAGGGGAAAAACCCCTTACTGAATATGGTATTTAAAATTTGCAAGGTGTTTTCATCAGCATGGTTATTATCCTGCCTTCGAGGTTTCATTAATCATTTTTGCTGCTCTTCCTCATCACTAGGCCTACTCCAGCTAAATTCCTGCTCCACCTTAGCCTAACAAACAGCATTTCTTCCTCCTCCAACTTCACCAAGCTTCCATGATCAGGCTAGTATTCTTCATTTTCTGCATGTTTTTGCCTTCCCATGTATTTTCTCCCTAATTTCACCAGACAAATCCCCTCTCCAGGAGAATGGAATTCTCTACCTGCACTTCCAGCTGTCCCACCTCTACCCCATCCAGCTGCCTGACTCAATGCCTCAAGCAACCTCTTGCTTCCTCAGCCTCATCAATTTCTTCCAAGGAAGTGGTGATGGAATATGTTATTTCACCATTCCCATTTTTCTTCTCTCTTTTGGATATTTTTATTCATCTGTATTTTAGGTTCTGAGCTGTTGCTAAATATTAGAAGCAGTAACATTAGGAAGACAAAATATCCTTCAGAGTCCTGCAAGACATTGGATTGCATCCAGGAAGTCATTAAAGCTACCCTGGAGACTATAGTTTTGGAAGATTCCCATACATCAGTGCATTTTGGGAGATATGACACAAGGGTCTTATAGATCATTTTGGTAGACTTAAAGAAAAATTTTAATAAATCTATCACAATCTTTTTTTTGCATAAAGAAGCGTGCTCAGACTGTACAACATTGTAAAAAGGGGGTGCCAGTCTGTGAAGAGATGAAAAAAGTTGAAGTATAAAGGAACTTGAGAAGGTGGGAGAAATATCTACAGTAAAACAAAAATGTTTTAACTGATGGCTGGTAAGCAAAATATACTTCATGAATTAAGAATTTTGAGCATTGTACAGTATTTGTAGGATACCCTACAAGCACCAGCTCACCGCAACACTCCGTTTTTGGGGGGCACACTCTTCAGTGCAAAACCAGAAATATAGGGCTGTTAAAAGTTTTACAATATCATCCACTAATTGGTCTTTGTAAACTCTTAATGAGCATTAGATGCCACTTTTCATTTTTCTTTCCTTGCTTGCTGAGAAGCAGAAAATCATGCAGCTGTGAAGGGATGCCTGGAGGCCACCTAATCCAACCTGCTGCTCCAAGCTGCAGCAGATTCCTTTTTCTGTCAAGTTTTGTCTATTGCCAGGAATGGAGAGCTTATAACCTCTACAGGTACCTGTAGCAGTGCTTAACCATCCCCAAAAAGTTTCTTCTCATGTCAAATTGGAGCTTCCAATGCTCTCACATTACAACTGTTTCGATCTCTCTCCATATCAATACACAGATTCCCAAAAAACCTAAGTGTTTGGGCTCCTTGAATAGAGTAAATTTAATAAAAGGTTTCCATAGTGTACTGCTCAGATGAACATTGTGCTGAAATATTGTATGAACTATGTGCTCCTATCTTTGAAATTTATAATTAAATCCAAATGTCAATATGATTTATTTTTAAAACATCTCTCTAACACCATATTAGGAAAAGACAATTCTACAATACACAGTGGAGGAAAAAAGCTAGATCCTTAAAAGCTGTAGACTACAGGCATGCTATTTTACATGAAAGATAGCACTAGATTCAATAAACTTCTCTGGGTCAAGACTATTGAAGTGATTTATAAACATGAAAATGACAATCTGCACCTATTCTTTGTACATACCCTCCAAAAATACCCTAAACTTCATCTCTGACTTTCCAACAAGTTCATAGGCACTCATAAGAGCACAACAATGAAAAAATATTATTTTGTTTTACGTCAGCAGTACTCACAATGCTTAAGAAAATTGGCTCTGACACCATTCCCATTTTATATATACACTCCACTAATTTCTGCACTGTCTTTGCCCTACCAACTAACCTTAACATTTAAAGGTAGGATAAAGTAAACCATTCTTGTATCCCCTAAAACATCTAGCTAACCTTGAACTTATTGATGAAAATCAAGTTTCCCAAATGTCTTAGTTTCCTATAAAGTAAACACAATCCTTGCAAAGGAGCATTTAGGCCTTGGCCTAAACTCAGAGAGTTGCAGGCACAATGTTGTGCCTGCCCTGGGCCAAGCACGAGGAGCAGCTCGTGCTGCAGAACCCAAGCCTTGGCAGGAAGAGCCTTCCACAAGGAAGGCAATTTCTTCCAAGAGGATGCAGAGCTGCTTCCCAGTCGCTTCTCAAACCCCAGACACCAGCTGGTGGCTGTGCATGAAGGCTGCCACAGCTAAAAACCAGGAAGACCATGGGCAGAGTGGCCACTGATGGCACTGGAGAGATGGCACCAAATGGGGAAGCTTAGGGAAGGCGTCTGACAGAAGTGTGGGACAAAAGGGATACCAGGAGGCTCTTTGGAACACAAAGCAGACAGCTCTTTCTAGAGAAGCTGAAAGAAGATTTGGGAGAGTTAGGCTGTAGATTGCTGAGCAGAGAAATTATTTCAGCCAACCCAATGCTTGCCTCTCCTCACAGGTTCTTTAGGCGCTGTGCTGGGCCTTGTTATCTCCTTAAATCTGTGCAAGACACGTAGAGCCCACTCTTTGAAACCACAGCCTCTCCCTGTGTAGAAGGAGAGGCTGTAGAAGAGGAGCAACTTGATGGGTGGAAAGTTTAATGGAATGCTGTCGTTGTTGAGATGGTCATAACAGGCAGAAGAACACCGTACCACATCAGAAGGCCTCGATGTCTCTTTATTCTCACTGCTGGCTCTCTTTTACCCATGCTCACAAAGTTCTCACTTATTCATTGGCCACCACAAATCAGCACAGAATTCACTGGTACAAGACATCTCCATCATTCTTTCACAACCCCTCTATCTCTTCTTTTTGCTTGCCATGAAAACAACCTTGGAAAGATTTCTTTCCACAACTCTTATCAGCTTCTTCTCCAACAAAATTTTCCTAGCACACAAACCAGCTGTCAGCCATGCCCACAATTCCCCTTTTTGTTTTTTAAGCCACAAACACAGCTGCTAAGGATGTTTGCAGGGCCCTTTGCAAAAATCTGAGCAGACAGGGGAGACACAAAGCAATGATGACAACCACCAGTGAAATTAAGAATCCATCTTCCAACAGAATGCCTCTTAGAACCTCCACGTCTGCTGCATCACTCATGGAGTGACTTCATACACACATCTTTGTTTTCCACCTGCTCTCAAAGCCCTAATTGTGCAGTCAGGATGGGCCAGGTGCCTCTGTCTGCCCCCACTACCTGGTGACACCTTTCCACCCCTTCCCAAGACCAAGTTAAAGTGCTGAATGAGAAAATGTTCTATTTTCAGCTCTCCTGGGCAGTGTGAACCCATGGAAACGCTGCTGCTCTGCCCATCCTTGGGACAACCTTCACAGGAACACCCCTTTTGCTTTGTGACAAGCTATGACAAGGCCTTCAGGTTGGTCAGGAGGTTCCCCTCATTCCCTCCCTTCTCCTCTACAGGATTCTGGAGTTGCTCAAGCCTGTACATGAACAAAAGGCATTTGGAGCTGCTGCATCTGAATGGAAATTGGACAGGTTTCAAACAAAGGAGAAGACACGTGCTGGCCTTCATGGTAAGTACATGGTGAAATACTGAAAGCTAGCAAATTCTCTTTGACTCTGTAAGCTTTGAAATCACCCTTTTTAATTTTCTTTTCATAAGTATTTTTTTTCTCTCTAACCCCTGTGCAGCTGAGTTAATACAGAACTTAAGGAGAACTTCTCCTTAAGCAATAAGGAAAAAACCAGCTTGTGTAGTTTATAGAGAAGCTCAAATAAACTTACAGACATTTAAGCAGAAATTTTGAGTGTCCATTCTGGCAAGGAGCAGAAAGGTATTCTGAGTTCTTATTGCCACCAAAACTACTACAAAAATCTTAAATGAACAGAGTGAACAATAAGTTACAGTGTGAGATGGAACAGAGAGGTCGATGTGCACACGTGATCACAATATTCATGTCACTGAAAGTGATGACCTCTGTTACCTGCTGAGTTTTATTGCCTTAATTAACTCCTTTAAAATATGAAGTGCACGAATTGCACCCACAATGATAATTGGAGCACTAAGAACAAAAATCCTCAGGCAAAGTCATTGTAACTTGACCACTGTCAGTGATGTGGCTTATAAGCCTGTCCTGGGGTGGTCACATACCAACAGCAAGGAGGAAGTAAATACCCAGTCACTGCAGAACTCCTCAGAAACCCTAGAACTGCTGACTTGAGCCAGAAATAGATTTCTTTAGTGTGTATTACAGTGTACATGGATACACCAAACTTAGAGATTTCCTTTTAAATTCACGCTTCCTTAAAGAACCTAAAGAAAATTTTAAGAGTACCTTCACTTGTTAATTCTTGTTGATGGTTAAATAAATGACTACATCTTGCCAAGACACCCTTGTAAAAGCAGCTGTTGAAATCAAGTGGTTCTTTCCTGACTGTTTCCAAGATTTAAGTAAACAATGTTTTCTCAACAAAGTAGCCTCATTTGAGAGTTTTGGACTGAGCTGCGACAAACTGAAGACAAAGATCTCAAATGTTCCTAGGGGAGATTCAGTGGAAGTGCAAAAAGGTAGTGTGGGATGCCCAGGTCTCAGCCTGTATTAATGCTAAGGTAAATACTGTTTACACAGGCAGTGTGATGATCACAAAACCTTGTTAAACACTAGCTAATAATTATACTTTGAACTTATTCAGAACCTTTCATCTCCTTGTCTCAGAGCCCTCTGCAAACAAAAGTTCATTTTTACAACATCGTAGGAGTAGCTAAACAATTACTAAGGATGCCAGATCTGTGGATTAGAAACCATAGAACCACAGAATGGTTTGGGTTTGAAAGGACATTAAAGATCATCTTGTTCCAAGCCCCCGGCAAATGGGCAGGGACACCTTCCATTTTCTCAGATTGCTCCAAGCCTTGTCCAACCTGGCCTTGAACACTTCCAGGGATGGGGCAGCCACAGCTGCTCTGGGCACCCTGTGCCAGGGCCTCAGCACGCTCACAGGGAAGAATCTTTTTCTCATATCCCATCTAAACCTACTCTGTCAGTTTGAAGCCATTCCCCCTTGTCTTGTCACTACATGCCCTTATAGAAAATCCCTCTCCATCTCTCTTCTAGGCCCCCTTAGAGTTATCCAAAGTCTCCCATTCTCCAGGCTGAGCAATCTCATTACATCAGCCTTTCCTCATAGTGATGCCCTGTGAAGGCTGACCTGGAACAGAGGCTGGACAGAGTTAAAGAATAAAGCAGGGATTTATTAAAAGGATATCCTCAGTGGATACACCTTGGGCAGCACAAGAGCCCAGCCAGGGCTGCACCCAAGATGAACCCAAAATGGTCACAAAATGGACAAACAGTCATGAGGTCTCTCACTTTTATGAGTTTTGGTCCATTTGCATATTGGAGTTAATTGTGCAATTATGGCTTTAGGTTATGAAGTCCCATCCTTCTCATTTTTCCCTCTTCAGTCCACATTGTTCATGCTCTTGGGCCTGAAATTTGGATCAGTTGTCCTTGGTCCTAGCTAGAGCAGGAATTGTTTTGTCTGGCTACTCTGTGAAGAGAGCTGCCATCCCCTAATATGAAGCTCAGAACTGCACACTAAAGCAGCACAGACTCTGAAAAATATAAAAGCTGAAACCTGAGGCATCAATAGCAGAGGTGCTCCATCCCTCCCATCCTCTGGACTCACTCCCACAGCTAACTCCACGTCCTTCCTGTGCTGGGAGCCCAGAGCCTGATGCAGACCTGCAGTGGGTTCTCCCCAGAGCAGGGCACGGGGCAGAATCCCCTCCCTGGACCTTCTGGTCAGGCTGCTTGGGAGCAGCCCAGGACACGGCTGGCTTTCTGGGCTGCCAGTGCACACTGCGGGCTCCTGTTGAGTTTCTCATCAGCTAACACTCCCAAATCCTTCTCCCCAAGGGCTAGTCTCAATCCACTGTGCTTGGCATTGCTCCAGCCCTCTGCAGGACCTCACACTTGGCCTTGTTGAACTCCATGAGGGTCACTCGGGGCCACCTCTCAAGCCAGTCCAGGTCCTCTCTCTGACAAGCAGGACAATTCTCCACATCCTCACCTGGAGTCAAGGGCAGATCCCAAAACTCTGCTGCAGGAATCAGCTACACTGGAGTTTTTACATTAAAGGTAGCAGAGTAAAACTGAAGCTCTATTTTCCTTGGGCTCTATTCGTAAGAACAACAAAAAATTATTTCTCATAACGAAAGGTCAGGCTCTTAAACCAGGGGCACGAAGACACCCTGCACAGCAAATCACAGACTAGGAAAAGTTTGCAGCACAAACATTAGGAAAGCCAGTCAGCCATCTTAATCTGATAAACTGGTTTTGGCAACAAATTAGAGCAGTTGTTTCATGTTTGTGGGCAGTTTTTAATGGCTTGTTCTTGCATTTTAAGGTACTGGCTCCAGATTTCAGGTTTATGACAGGAAATGTATTTAACTGTTTTTCCTTTAGGCTTTTGCTCTAAAAGAATAACGATGGTGGCAGTGAATACAGCAAGAGATAACTTATATCCTCATTGAATCAGTAAAGAAATGCCTCAAGGTGAGTGTCTAGCATAAAACCTAAATTACGTATCAATTTTTGTGAACAGCAACATGGAAGTTCCCCAAGAAATCCAGAAGGCTGGCAGATGGCATGGGCTCAACTTCATTAAAAAGCAACATGAAAGACCAGGCTGCAGACTGAGATTTCCTCTCTAAAAGCAGTATAGGGAAATGAATTTGTCCAAATATTCATATAGCCCCTGACTAGCTGCAATCAACCCACTATCAGTGTCAAAGGACACATCTAGTTTTCATGTTGTTATGGCCAGTGTTTTGATTCAAGAGGCATGGAAAGCAACCACTGGGGTGGGAGATGTGGCAGAACAGAGATCTGTTCTCCAGCAGATGAGCACAGCTCCCCTTGCTTTCCCTTGCCAGGGGAAATTGCAGATACCAAGGACCTCAGCTGCCATGAGGATCAGAGGAGTGATTTTCATTCCTTCTGGATTCCTGATGTCAAGGTCTCGTCCCTCACATTTCATAGAAAATCTCAATCATCTGGAGACTGACCAGTACAATACCTGCTGGTAATATCATGTGTCATGATGTGTTCAGGAATTTTCCTACCGTTTTTATTCCATATATTTCCTCCCAACTTTCTTTTTGACACTTCACTTTAGCCCTTAGAGTACCTGCTTGCCTTATTTCCCTTTCTTTTAGCCCTGCTGAATTCACTCCAGTGCTTCCCATCTCATCTCTCCTGCTGTTTGTTTTCCTAATCAAATAATCTCCTTCCATTTTTCACTGAGCACCACTTACTTAATATTTAAACAAATTAAATAT
Organism: Promerops cafer; assembly: GCA_013398275.1. Taxonomy (NCBI): domain Eukaryota; kingdom Metazoa; phylum Chordata; class Aves; order Passeriformes; family Nectariniidae; genus Promerops; species Promerops cafer. The sequence goes on along the minus strand of VZSE01006895.1, from coordinate 2,410,242 downwards.
ACCAAATCAAATTAAATGAACCAAATTTAAAAAATCTGCTGTCCCTATGTAATGTTTATCTGCTTGTTTAATAAAATATATTGCTCTGTGGGATACTGAAACTGTGAAATTCTCAGCCATGGATTGCCTTAGCCTGTTCATATAGCATCTAGTGAATCAAAATCTTATTCATAAATGGCATTGAGTTCTTACCATAATAAAGACAATTAGTTGTATTGCTGGTGGTTAATAGCACCAACAGTTTAAATGAGAGTTCTAAGCATACAGATTGAAATAAATCCAAAGAAAAGTAACACACTAAGTATTGTATAATAGACTAATTTGAAGTATATTCTAAGCACAAACAACCCTAAAAAAAGAAAAAAAAAAACAACAAAAAAAAAAGAAGAATAAGAAAACCAGTAAACCCCCTTTCCTTTCTTGGAAACTTCCCATCCAAAGATAAATTATCTCTCTTTTGAGCTGAAGTTCCAAGAAGTTTGAATCAATATTACATCTCCAGCAGCTAATGAAGACTGGTTATGAGTAGACAAAACATTCTGCTGCTATCTCAGCAGGCAGAAAAAACCAAACAGAATCTTTTATAGCTTAAAATATTTCCCCCATAAAACATTTTTAATACCATGTGATCCTGCTAGGAAAAAATGCCAAGTTATCATGTCATTTTGGTTTGAAGTATGTAGATGGCTCTTCTATCACTTATCAAAACACTAAACTAATTTTTCATTGCACAGACAAGCAGCTGGGTGTACACATGGTTAAACATGCTAAATATTCAGTGTTTTTAGAAAAGTCACCTGAATGGCTAAGAAAATGCTCCTGTTGTGTGCCACCAGCCTTTGAACCAAAGCTGACCAGAGCATTCACAGCACAGGCCTGACCATTAAGGTGAGGACAAAGGTTTATGCTTAAGCTGTGGATTCTGGCCAGATAAAACAATGACCCTGGATTCTGGAAGAAATTCCCATTGCAGATTTTTGGGCCAGGCAGGGCCATGGGTGCTGCAGTGCTGCAGGCAATGAGCAGGCATCCTGCCCTGCAGCACATCCCTCATCTGGGGTGCTCACCCCTCACCTGGGGTGCTCACCCCTCACCTGGGGGTGCTCACCCCTCACCTGGGGGTGCTCACCCCTCACCTGGGGGTGCATTGCTTCTCCCTCCTCTACTTCCAGGTCACATCAGACCCCAGCCTCAGCCCCCCTTTATGGTGTTTTCTTGGGTGCACAGATTAATTCCTACAGGAACCAACCAGAACCACCTCCTGGAATTTTGTTTCACACTGTGTGCTGATACTTTAGCTTGCTGAGCCTAGCATTAGGGTGCTAAAGATTTTGATTTTCCAGTGAGGGTAGGGGTATTGTATTTTATGCTGCAAGTAACACAATGGAACTCTGTAATGCATCTCTTTCCAAGTCAAAGTAACACAAGGTGTGATGTTATCTCTTACAGGCATAGCAAAACAAATTACAAATAAAGTCTAGTGATCCTTCTGTAAGATAATGATACTATTCCAGTTAACAACTGATTCAGAAAGAAATAATTTTCAGAGAATCAAGAGGAATCAAAGAAAGGAAAAACCCATCAGATAATTTCCTCTACAGAATTTTCTAATGACATTTACCTTCTAAAAGACAACCTTTTTCTCCCTCTCCACGAGTATCTGGTATCTATTATGTCAGCAGAAAAACTTGGAAAAAAAATTATCCTAGACCAGGACCTCCCACTCTTTAATTTAAATCCATGGTGATGTAATGGGGAGGTTTTTATCTCCATACCATAAACAGGCAAGTGACAAACAGGGAAGGGGGATGGCTTGCTTGTTGGCACAGGAAGAATTTGCACTGAACACAGGTTTACAAGAGCTCAAATCAGCACAAGAGCCTTAGGTGTGACTCTGGGAGACCATTTTTTTTTTTTTTTCAGCCAAATAAAGAGCAGGGGCACAAGCCCTGCTGAAATAGCTCCAAATGGGTTGATCCTTCCTGCAGTAGCCACCTCTTTTTGCCTTCTCCACTGTCTCCCTGGGGGCTCTGGGGCAGCATCTTAGGTCTGATCTTTCCCCTGCAGCTCCAGTTCTGATGGGTGTTGGATTGGTTTTGCTCAGGTACAAGAAGGAACTCCTGTGGTAGTGGACTGGTGGTACGCAGAAATCTGGTAATCCAGCAAGTTAAATAACCATTGGGACTAAATGTCTGAGCTCAAACAAAACAGCAGTTCTTATAAATAACCGTGGGGTTGTCACCCATCCCCTTTCCACCAAATACTCTGGATCAGCCTCTATGGAAAAAGGTCTGTAAGCATTCCATGTTTTAACTTTGATTCACACTGAAGGTTTTTATGTTCTGCTTCCAGGGGAGACCTGGTAGTCCTAGACAGCTAATTCAAAGTGAAATTTTGAGCAGCAGAGGCCTCGGGTACTTTGACCTCAATATTTTGAAGCAGAGGACATAAGGCAGTTCAAATGGCCTATGGATTTAATCATTTTGCCATGTTATCTTGTACTGAAAATATGATTCAATTGTCTTGGTGATTCAATCTATCCCTTGATGTCACAAGTGCTTTAACATTTTTTAATCTACTTGTTCAGTTCTGCCTGCAATGTATTGTACAGCCAGAAAATAAGATCACTGTCAGTGCAAGCCAAAGGTGGAAACATTTCTGGCAAACCTGGGCAAGGCAAAATCAAGGTTTTGGGGATATAGTTGTCTGGGGTTTTTTGTTTGTTTGTTTTGTTGGGTTTTGGGGTTTTTTTTAAGATTAAAAAAAAACCCCAAACCAAAATAAAACACAACTGTAGCACCTTAGTGAGCACACCCTCCTGAAGAATAAACCTCCACTACACATCTTCTTATCCCAGAGAGTTTCTGGGAAGTGGCTGCTGAAAATTATATCAAAAAAAAAGGGGATGACAAAGATGCTCCAGACAGAGCCCTTGCACAGTGTCATACCTGGATTTCACACTTTGAAAGTAGTAGGAGAAAAGGGAAAGGGTAAATTATAAACCTTTAGATGGACCTATGAGCAGAAGGCAGCACTGTGCTCATCTAATCTGACTTCCTGAACAACACAGAACACTAATCCAGACATTTCAGAAAGGGCCATACCCCAAAACTCTTTGCACAGAGGATTTTTTTCCCAAATTAGACAAAAGAGCCAGCATTAAAGAAACATTTAGGCTAGAAGTGATTATAATACAATTGGAGTTGCTTTCACATTTCTTGCTGGAACTGCTTCACAGATGGCAAAGCAGCTTTAATTAGAGTTGAGGACCATCAGGAGCAGAGCAATATGCATTCTCTATTTTTGTACAGAAGAGCTCTGGGGTGCAGTGTGCCAATTACAGCTTGGTCAGGGGGTTTCTAATAAAATTATTCCTTTTGTCACAAACTCTTGACGTATGAAGAGCAAAACTTTTCGTGGAACAGCACCAGGCACAAAGCAAGTTTCATCAAGAAAAATGGAATTTCCAGTCAAGAAAGCAAATTAAATAAAACACAGACAGGATGAGAGGCACAGAGAAGAAAAATAATAGCAGAGAAATTCAGTGCTTAAGGCGCTTCCATAACACGAGCAAGTTTTAGTTTCCCCTTTTCCTGGACAAAAGTCAATGTATCCACCGAAATTGCTTTGATGCCAGTGTACCACGAGGCTGAGGTGACCATCAGTCTTACTGGGGGGCTGCTCTCTCTCTCTACTGCAGACCTTTTATCCTGTGTGAACACTAACACCCCCTGGGCCTCGCTGGGAAATGCTCCCACACTGAAGTTTCCATGGAATCCTCATTTACCTGGGACATTGGATCCCAACCCTCCCCTCCAGGCATTGCATCAAATTGAACTATTTTAAAAATACTTTTTAAAAACATGCCAGAGAAGACAATAGTACAGCTGATCCTGGCATTCACCCTGGATAAGGCAGACAGGTTGAAGTCTTTATTCTTGTTCTCTTGTCCTTTTTCCAGACTCCTTTTGTCCCTCCCTACAATTAAAAAACCAAACCAAACAAACCCCTCCAGAAAAAAAAACCAAACCCCCCAAAATTCCCCATCGCAATTAACCAACCAAAACTCACTAAACCCTAACATAAAACAAATACATAAAGGTAATGGGTTTTATCTCCCTGTGAAACTGGATTCCCACCCCTTTAGCTGCCTCCACTTCAATCCAGCAGCAAATAACTTTTGTGCCAAGACCTGTTTCCTGCAGTTTTGTTTGTCTAGAGCAATGCTACACTTGCTCTTAAGTAGCAACCACAGGAAAGCTTTTGACAGAAATTCCTATAAATGACTCAATAATCTGAGTCAAGCAGGTTTTACATTTAGACTTTCAGCTGACAACTGAAAACTCAGGTTTGAATTTTGCACATCACCTCCGAGCCCAGTTCTGTGCTCACACAGTCCAATATCTAATTGGTTTTTAGAAGACTGGAAAACCTTCTCTTGTGATAATCTTTGTTGGGTAGGCAGGACAGAGAACTTTGTAAGTATGATTAAAAAACCCCAAACAAACAAACAAACAAAAAACCCACCAAAAAACCTCAAAACACCCCCAAAGAAAGTCTAAACTAAAGACATACCAGAAAAGCCCAACAGACCTCCCCTCAAAATAGAAAATAACCCCTTCCCTCCTCCATCCTCACCTCTAATTAATGTTTTGAATAACGGAAATTAAATTAGAGCTGGGATTTCAAGGCAACCACCTCTGTATTGGAAATTGCGTGCATTCAAGCAAGAGGCATTTGTTTTTCCGTGGATGCTTATCTTTTTCCAAATGATGGATTTGCAAAAAGGGCAGCTGCAATGGCTGCTAGGTTGGTTTTGTGCCTTTAACTGAGTCCTGTCTAACTTGCACAGTTTGATTATGATTAACTCCATGATTTATGCCTTCTTAAAGTGCATAACTCTCTCCTTGTGACAGTTTCACAATCAGCTGCAGGGTCAAGGAGGAACCTCATCTGTGGGCTTATTGTAGATAAACCCCAAATGGTCTAAAGGTCTCATTTTAAATAGAGAAGCCAACTTCTGGCAGGCAGTAATTGAGGAGGGGAAGTCACATGTTTTCCTAAGGTTGTTGAATATTTCAACATAGGTTTTTATGGGAAAAGGACTTTGGTAAGAAAAATTATGCAGTGACAGCCTTGAGAGTGGTTTTGTTTTCTTACCAGTACAAGCAGAAGGGGATTAGTGAAATGTAACAATTTGGAAAGCAGGGAGGAAAAATATCATGTGTACAATACATTGGGTTAGACAGGGAGCACAGGAACATCAACGGAGTTCCCTGGGCCTGGGAAGGTAATCCCATAGGATTACCAGAACACACAGCTGCAGGAATAAAGATGCAAAAAGGAACCAGCATCTTGAGACCGGGGCACTGTGCTGAAAATTCAAGTGTGACCTCAGCTGCTTGCTTGGTCACATGTCCTGTGAAGGGTCCCTCAGTTAAACCCAGCTTCAACAAAGCATGAACCTCTGTGCCTAAACTCCAAGCCCTGTGCAAGGCACCCAGGCTGCTGCAGGGGTGCAGTTCATGCTGAAACGTGGCTCTCCAGCAGCACTTCAGCAGAACTGGTTAGGTGCATGTGCTGCTGTCCAAAAAGGCTACAAATGTGGAATTGCCCCCTTCTCAAGCTGCTGCTTTTGTTGTTCCTGAGCCTACGTAGCTCACCTCAAAGACCTGCCTCAGTTATGAGCTCCAAAGACACGGAGAAGCTAGGGAGAAACGACCCATAAAACCAAGTTTTAAGGATACAGAGCTGTGGGGAGAAGCACATTTGAAACAGCCCTGCCAGTGATGCAGGTGTGCTGGGACAGGCAGCATAAAGTGACATCCTGCCTAATAATATGAGAGCATGGTGGCACCGAGAGCACTGGTCACACACACTGGTGGAGGGGGAAGCCTAAAACACTGAACAACTCTGCTGAGAGGGGGCAAGGCTGAGATTTAATGATCTGGCTGAGATAAGAAATGATCAGATTCCTCCAAGGCTGCTCAGTAACCTCAGTTAAGCCTAGGCTGCTGCCCTGCATGCTTGGCTCCGTGCCAGCCCCAATTTATTCTTTATTCCTCCAATGGTGCCCATTGCAAAGCAGAGGCTGTACAGAAAATTTGCTGTTGGTTTTGTTGTTGAACACATTTTCAGCTGGATTGGTCCAATGATCTTGTTCAGCACACAGACAATACAGCCAACACAAAGGGGGATTTGTGCCTAGGAGTGGGGGAAACCCACACCTTTTATTGACAGGCCCCAGGGATGCAGGCTTAAAGATGAATGCAAAACATCACACTGCAAGGAGAAACAAAGGTGGGTGGTAAAAATTAGGTGGTCTGGAACACCCTTCCTCAACAGCTTTTGCTTTCCTGGTCTCAGCTAGACCAGGAAAAGATGGTCACAAATTCTCAGTCACACCAGACTGGGGTGGACACCAGAGGACATCCATCCAAAAGAAGGCAGAACTGGGCTGTGTGCTCATTTGTCTCCCAGCAGACAGAATGAGCCTGTCACTGCCTTGAAGGAGTGCAAGGAAACACATCCAAAAGGGTTTCCAGCAGGGAGATAAGAGGTGCTTTGGGCACAGTTATTTTGTCTGCTTCCCCGAGGGAAGAGTCAAGCCTGAGCGGGTAATGAGTAGCTGGAGGCTGAGCAAGCTGTGCAGGGCTGCTGGGGGCTGACTGTGTTTGAGGGAGGATTATGCAGCTCTGAGAAACCAACAGCTTTTACTCCCACAGCTTTTATAGACTTGCTCTGTTTTCTCCAGGTTATAAAGTTGTTTTGAAGCCTGGGTCATTGACGTCAGCACGTCACATCCATTCAGCCTTGAATCTTTCCTGACTGTGTTTTAGTGCACCTGTGAGCCAGCAGCACATACAAGCACTAGGAAACAATGGTGAAAGAGGCTTTCATTGCCACCACGACAGCAGATGCAAGTGTAGCCCCTAAGGAAAGGTTAATTGACAAAAATACTTGGATATGAGAGATCTTTGAGACAAACTGCAGCCTCCAAAAATATAAAAAAAGTAACTAGAAGGAAAAAAAAAGGTAGTATTTTTTTCTTTTTTCTTTTGTAGCAGGGCAAGAAATAATGAGCTTAAATTGCCAGGAAGGACAGTTCAGTGTTGCCAGAAGATTAAAACTTTCTAACAGCAAGGAGAGTGAAGCATGGGACCAGTTTCCTAAAAGAGAACTCTTCTTCAAGAGCAGATGAGACAACTCTGTCATGGATGATTTAGATTAGCTGGATGGAAAAGTGAGGAGGAAGATTTCCAGGATTCTGAGTTAGCCATCAATATGCTAAAAATAAGGATCTTTGAAGCATGGGGAGCATCACAGTGCAGCCCAAATCATGACACAGAGCACTGTCAGCCTCAGCTTGCACTGAGGACATTTCTCCTTGTGACTTCAGGCACTCCACAGCTCTGTCTCCTTTCTGCCACAGTGAAGCTGAGTTCACTGCCTGGCCTCAAATTGTAGGAAAGAGATTGATTAACTGGAGACAAGAGCTATGAGGGTCAAATTCACTACTTGGGACAATTGGGAAGTGATTTTCTATGCCTAGGAAGAGAATCTATTTCATAACATTACTTGTCTCCTCTAGCTTATAGTCCATAAATCATTACTTAAAAAAAAATTCATAGATACATGAAAACAGCAAAAATATGGAAGGAAAAAGAAAGAAACTAGTCTTGCATTAATGATTCTATATATCAAACAGTAATTAACAGTAGTTAACACCACACACAGAAACTGCTTTGGTCCAAATTTGGTACTTTTTAAAAAAATTCCCCAAATCCCCACACAAACCCCTCAATTGTTACTTGTAGCAGCTGGCATCATGCATGTTCACCATTTGTTTCTTTAAAAAAAATAACAAAAAAGCACACGAAAGCTCCATTCTTCAGCTTCTTAAGATTTACATTGCTTTTCCTTGGTTCATACCAGATCAACCTTTTGAAGGCCAATGGAACAAAGACTATCTACTATTTTTTCAGCTAAATATCGTGAAACGCTAAATATTCAAAATATTTCAGCTAAACATTGAAAACGCTGCTTTTGGCATATTTTATATGCTATTACTCACGGTGTAAGACTCTTGTTACTACAAAAAATGGCCAATAGGCCCAGGCATTGTGCTCTAAAGAGGTCCAGGAGCAGCTGCAGAAACCTCTTTGCTTCTGTTATTTGCGTACAACAAAATATTTTTGGTTCTTTGGTTCTGTGTGGTCCATACACAGCTGTCCTCCCCAGTGCAGTAGCTGTAATTACTAGCTAAAATAGACACAGGGTCTGGAGACAGGACTCTACTCAGAGGCCTTTTCCCCCACAAATTGGAGTTTGCCTTTTGCCCATCCCCAAGTGGTTCAAATCTGCATTCAAAAGTAGCGATGTAGATTTTTGGTACAAGATGGGATTAATGCCAACAGTTAGGTATGGATCACAACAACAAAAAGAGTTTTATGGACTCTGGAACCACACTTACACTAGAGGAGATGCACATTTCACCAGGAATTTTAAATTTCATATTGCAGAGCTTCTAGATCAGCTGAAGGAGTTGCCTTGGGATGGTCAGGGTACAGTGAGCTGCTGGAACTCCCTGACATTCCCTGTGTCTGAAATTTGATGAACTGAATTTTAACAGTTTCATTGCTTTGTTTAGGTCTTGTCTAGTCCTAATTAAGCGTCATCATATTAGAAACTAGCAAAAATCTGTCTGCAACACAAAACCATGATGCCCAAAAGGTGGGCAAACCTTCAGAAACACAGATGTGGTGAGGGAAAGGCTGACTCCCAAAATTCACTGTCTTTAACAAAGCAGCCTGAAGTATGTGACCATCAAGAGAAGGGGTAAAACAAGGGCAAACTATTTGCAAGTCCTACGCTTTCTCTAATTGTTGATAAATGCTTCATTTCAAACAAACCCTCTTGGTTACACATTATTTCTCATTCACCTGCTGCAGTTTTCATCAAAAAAAAACAACCCTCAAACTCTCAAAAACCCTATAGGTTATGCTGATCAAAACAAATTATTGTAACTTTTTTCTGCTATACTAATATTCCCTCCAAAGCCAAACAAGACACTATTTTGATGTCTGTTGTGGGAATGATGCTGCAACAAAGATTTCCATACATTCCCCTTCTGGCTCCAAACCAAATTCCCTGGAATCAGCATAATACAGACACAACATGACTGATTTTCTAATATCACAAGAATCAATCACACATCTAAGACCAGCTGATGATATACTTGGACACAGCTGAAGAAAAACCCAAGCTAAGTGTTTTTATTCTTTTAACTAATGCATTTTGTTTTTTAAAAAAAGTAACAATTCACCTCATAGCGAATGGTGTATTACTGGGAGTTAAGGGGGAAAAAAAAAGACTGATACAGATAATATTTTCCAGATGTAGAAGCAAATACAAAAGACATTACACCTTGTAAAGAATTCATGGTGCTATGGACAGGCTGAGTAAATGCTGTACATTTTTGAGAACATGCCTGAGAATAAAATATATGTGAAGAAATATTTTTAGGGGTGGAATGCTGTTCTGCCAGGGCAAAAAGCAACAGATATTTATTTCCAGTGTTTAGTTTAGAAATATTAACTCATACATGATGACAAAATGCAAATTACTCTCTATGATCATCAGAAAAGTAGGGAAAACTGTCTGCCACTACAGAGCAAAAAACACACCAAAAATATAATTACTTGAGAAGCGAGTAGCAGTTGTTGAGTAGTCTACTCAACAATTCAATTGAGTAGACTAGTGATAGATGAGCTCTCCATGCCTAAAATACTCCCAGATATTCAGAATCCACACAGTTTACATGACAAGTTTGATAATATCAGTTTCTTAAACTATCTTTGAGATGGTTTTTCCTGGAAACAGAGACATTGCAGGCAGCCAGGTAACTCACAGAAATAACACTGCCATGGTCAGGCACTGTCAGGAGCCTGATTGCTCTGATAAAGACCAGGTGAGTCACAAAGAACAGTCTGCCTCTGCAATTTTTCTTCTAGCATTTTTCTTCTAAAATAAGTATCCAAGTTAAAATGAAGTCTCTTCTATGTTTTATGTAGGTTCTGGAGATTCAGATTCTGTGGTCACCATTTCTTAGTGGGAAAGCATTTGTATGTCAAGTGTTTAAAATGATATTTGCCTGTATTGAAATGATTTTAATTGTGATAATATTAGTACATTTGATATTTTAAACTGCTTATCATTCTGAAAATCCAGAAGGAATATTTGGTTACTCTTAACAGAATTAATAGATGATATAATAAAACCAAGCTCAGAAAGAGCCCCTTGATCTAATTCTAATCCTGAAGGACACAATAATGAATCTTAGGAATAGCTGGATTGGTGTTTCCATACTTTTTCTATAAGATGCCAAATTAAAGCTTCAGCCTCTTGCACTGAACTCTGGTTTCTTTGAAATTCTGATCTGAACTCCTATTTAACTCTCCATTATTAGGATCAGTCCTTCCAGAAACGTGCAATTATCCTGATACTCAGAAAGGAAATAAAATCATGTCCGTGTTTAAGCAACATCCCAGGAAATTGCTAGGGGCTTGTTCACCATTAGTTTGAATTTCCCTTCATCCAGGAGTACTCTTGATTGTCCCAGGGCATGGACACCTTCTCACATGAGCACATTTACAAGCCAGTAACTTTAGGAAGTAGATGGCTTGTAAGATTCATGGTGTCTGGTCCGTGATGATCCCCGGACCTTCAAGAAAAAGGGATATGCATGACACACCTGATCTCACTGCCAGCAGCCTGCCTTTCTTTAATTCTTATTTGAAAACTTACTGCACAATTACATTCTAAAGTGAATTCTAACCCCTATTCTTTCCAAAGAATTTCCCTCTTCTCTGTTTAGAAAATAAAAGTACACCCTAGGAGTTGCAGTGGCTGGGTGCAGGAGAGGCTGGTGTTAGTGCAGAGGTGCCAGAACAGCAACACACAAAAATGGCAACAGCCTTCGTGCTAATGTAGCTGAAAAGACTTTTCTTTCAAATATCCTGAAAGTCATTTTCAAAGAAAGGCACAGCCATCCTTCTTAATGTTTACATACACTTATTAAAAATATAGAAACATTCACCTATATATTAAATCAACATATATAAGGACACAGCCTCATGGCTTCCCTGAGGAAATAGCTAAAGAAAACACAGAAAGAAAAGGAGAACAAAAGATGTCTAACCACAAATGCAGCTTTTCTTCCTTCTGATGAAGCAGCATGTCTGAGGCATGAGCAGAAAGCTCAGTGAGGTGCTGCTTTCCTGAGATCACTGTGAATGGGAATCACCTGTGCTAGCTTGGCACACCCAATCAACTCTGACACCAGATCAGCGCAGGTACCTCCAAAGGACACGGTCTCCATGACCAGCTTTAGTTAAGGACACAAGACTCAGCTGCAAATATTTCACTAATTCTCAGTTTGTTCACCTGCTTGGGAATTAGGATCTGTTTCCCTCACCTGCCAGGTACTGCGGCTGTGAACATCTTCAGCAGCTCCTGCTTTCTCCCGAAGCTGCAGAAACCAAACGCTCAGGACAGCTCCACCTGAGGCTGGAGTTTTTACATGACAATGCCAAGATCACCTCACAATGGCCAAAAGCTCTCCGTGCCAAATCAAAGTCTGCAGGAGTTCCCCCGTGGCTGTTTTCTCAAGCTTTCTTTTTATGTGGCTTGGAACACCTCCTGACCAATTATCTAATTACAGCATCAGCTGCCGATCCCTAAAACCTCTGCGTATCCCACGTTACATCCCGGTGGGACATTTTGGTCCCACATCCCCCCTGGCCGAGTGAACTTCCAAACCTGTACCTAGAGAATTAACTTTTCTCCTTCCTTTGGGTTGGTAAGGCAATACTGAGGATGTTATGCTGTAGCAGACATTTAGCACACAAAGAAGAAGGCCCCTTCTAATGACTTTTTTGTCCCAGATGAAACATTCAGGTAAACATGATGCTTTGTTTTCCCTGAAGCACGTGGTTTGGAAGCAAGGTGATTTTGTTACACAGGACTCTAAGCCCACGGGAAATTCACCTGTCTAATAAAAGAACCTCAGTCAACAAGGCTCTGTTTCAATAACCCAGGAATTTTGATTTCCTAAAGGGAGTCTTTGATGCTCAAATGAAGTTTCATTGACGAGGGAAGTGCACACACAGGTTAAAAAAAGGTCCAAGTAGTCAGGTTTAACAAGTCAAAACAGAAAACAAAATGTCATACACTGCACATTATTGCTTCATTCTACATCTATTCCAGACTACTCGAGGTAATTTACTGTAAAAGGTTATCAGATATTTAATTACGCATTTAATTACGCATGGACTAGTGACTTTCTGTTTGAGTTGAATCAACATGCATATCCTTACAAAAGGACCACAGAAGGAAGTTTCCTGTGATCTCAGATGCCTGTGCTGTCTGTTTGAACCTGTTGGGCTGAATGATTTGTACCCAAGTGTACAACTTGTATGATAAAGTGTGGACAGTCCATCCCTTTCACCCAGCCCGTCTCATCGTGGCACACGCTGCTGAGCAGGAGCCTGCACCTCGTGATGAGTAACACAGGTGTATTTATGGATTCAGCATTCCAGGAATGTGTGCCACAGCATGGTGCTAACACACAGTGTTATGTCAGCTCCACAGAGGCTGCAGGGCACTAACAAAATATCTGTTAACAGATCAATAGCAGCCACTTACACTGCGAGTACAAAATCCACCCTGCTCCAGCCAGGCTGGGGAAGGAGCCCAGCAGCAGTGTGGTGGCACTTCTGTGGTTCCCATACAAGGGATTCTGATTATTTAGGATAGTTTTAAAGCCCAGGTCAAGCCAGCCATGTCATCATACCGAATTGGAATAGGTTTAGAAAAAACTTGCTGACAGCAGTATTTTAAATTCTGCCAATAATCAAGGAAAAAAAAGTAGGACCAAACATGCAAGTTACTACAGGCCCATTTAAAGAACAACCCTGGCTTTAGAAGCATTTATAAGAAACAGAGGAGGAAAAAGGATTATGTATAGACAAATGTTTAAAGATAAGACAAATGGGAACAGAAGGCTAAATTACTGTGCTCATTCTCAGGAAATCCATGGCAGACCCAACACAGCAAGCAAAAATTCTTTTTTTCCACCAGACTTTGGCTACAATCTATAGTTTTAAAATATACATCATTTTATGAAGTGCATCAATTTTTATTATCCAGTACATCCTATAGAACTGGTTTATTAAACTGAAACACCTTGAGACATTCTTGAAACACCTTGACACATTCTCCTGATTTCCAGTAAGTTTCAGTACATTTCTTTCATTTAAATATACAATACTCATTACATAGTAAAAACAGTAAAAACTTCAGCTTAATGTATTTAATGAAACACACACACATATTACACACTAAAATTCCTGTTATAGGTAAAATAGGAACTCCCTATATTATTAAAGTTCACTGAACACTGTTTCCCATTACTTAAACACAACTAAACCAACTGTTCTGGTTGAAAGTTTCCAGGCTCATTTTCTGCTTCAGAGTGACTTTTTGTTTTAGTTAAATGGGAGGGAAGAGGTAAGATTCCAGCCAAAGCTGCCCAATCATTACTAAAAACTAGAGCAGAAAAGAAAGAGATTTATTATTCTTTTTAAGAACAGCTTGCTTACCTTCTTCCCCATCGAGAGAGAACTTGCTTTTGGGAGCAGCTCTTTACATTGGTCTTTTATTCATGCTCTGAAAAGTCCCCTAATTTGGCCAGGTGATAGCCATTTGGAAATTCACAGGTAATAGGGTTCCTTGCGTTTTACCAAATCAGATTCTTAAAGACTCACTCTCTGCTAGATATTTTCCAGCTGAGAGCACCTGATTGCACAGCTGCTGAGGGACTAAATTTTGTTCACCTCACCTGAAAGCTCTGGACCTTTGGCAACCACTTTGTTGCACCTCAGAGCCTGATTTGATTGCTGAGTTAAACCTGCTGTAACCAGAGAGGAACGAAAAGTGAGACAAAGGAGTGGAGACTAAAGAGGAAAACAACACTTGGATATTAGAATGCAAATAAAGAAATTAATCAGAGCAGGAATGGTTCAGTAAAGAATTTCTGATTAAGACAGAGAAGACTGGGAATAGTAGTTACTGGAGAAAATTAAATGAGTTCATGATGAACAAAGGGAATTTGGAATTTAGTAGATAAATAAATGGAGGCAGCTTGGAGTGCACAGGAATACTTGGAGCAGCAGAAGAGGGGGCAGGTGAAGGTGGAGGGTCAGTTATGAGCTACCAGCTGCAGCCTGGAAAAGTGCATTTACTCTGTGAAGCTGCAGAAAGGTGACAGGAGTCAGGGAAGAGCAAGGTGGGTGCTCGTCACCTCTGGGGAAAGGACTGTGACATTCAGAGCAGGTGCTCTGGCAGGAGAAACTTTGGGTGACTGGGCTGGATTACCCTGGGCATCCTGCTCCAGAATTAAGACATGAAGACGAGGTAGAAAGAAAAATGAGAGAGGTGTAGAGCACCTCCTTAATCTTCCTGGGGACATCTCACTCAGGACAATTCTGCTAAAGAGCAGAACAGCAGCAGTAGTTGCTGAAACCCTAAACTGAAACCAGATCTGACTGATTCACTCAAAACAGAAAGCTGAGCACTGAATTCAAGTACTGTGACAGTAAAAATGTAAATTTTTATAAGTATACATTAAAGTATAAATCTTCCAAGTATCTCAGAAATCAAACATCCCTTTGCCAATATAGTAAAAAGTTCATTTTTTCAATTCTTCTGTGAACAAATAGCATTCTCTAGAGAGGTTAGTGCTTTTTATGTTAAAATTCATACAGCTTAATTACTCCAGTTCCATTTTTCACATTATACACCTAGTGTTAATCCATTTTGCATCTTTGTGTACATGTGCATGTATAGAGACATGTATATGTACGTATGCTTTTTACCACTAAGAAGTGGAAATGACTCCAGTTTGAAACAAATGAAAATGTTTTTGTTCCAGAACTGTGATAGGAAATATTTTAAGCCTAACAGCTATTGATTTAGATAGCAGCTTTATCTGCTGAATGGACAAAGGAAATGGGAGTGGTTATGAAGTGAATAAATGTGGACTCTGTCTTGAAACCCACAAACTAATTCCCTTCCAGCTCTCCATTATCACAAAACCCTAGAGCACACCTCAGCTTAACTCTTTTTGTCTTTCAGACTATTCACATTCAGAATACTTAAATGAAATCAGGAACGTGCCACTCCACACCATTTTTACTCCAGTCTCTAGTGCTGTGTCCTTTATTAAAACCAAAGACCTGAAAAAGCAGTTGGTAGTTTGCAAAAAAAAAAAAAAAAAAAAGAAAAAGAAAAAGAGTTTTCTCCACTATGAAGCACTTAAATTCTATTTGGGGCAAGCAGGATTGTTATTTCCCTTACAGAAAGACCTCAGCAACCAATATCTCAGCAATGAAGAACACTGCATGATATGAGGGAACTTGCTCAGAGCCTTTCTTAACACAGATTCTGGAAAGAATAATCTGTTCCTCCTTTGTTTCATTTCTGGAAGCCTTTCTGAGGAGGAATTTTTGCATCAAATATTGTTTTTCTTCTGGAGAGGGAGGCTGCCTTGTAATACAAATTAAAGTCTACAGTGCAGAATATTTTTTAACACTAGAAACTGAAAACAAAAAATAAAAATGCCATGTGCCTTGCTGTCAGCACAAGTAAAAGTTGCACAGTCTCACAGTTATGATTTGGCCATCAGATTAATGTGTAGTCTAAGATCCAGAAGGAGGAAAAAAATTCCAAAAACCAAAACCACAACAATCTTCTTAATCCTCACAAATCTTAGGAGGCTGTACTAATCCTTTACAGGGGCTTGACTCCCAAATGACTGGAGAGTCAGAGGAGTTTAGAGGCTGATGTGATGGTTCATAGATGCCTGTACTCTGGGAAGAGCTGTTTTCTGTCCTTGATGCATTTTTTCTTTAAATTTATTTGCTTTTAGGCAGGCAGGGAGAACTGTAATAGTTTGCACCCTATCTACTCAGGAACCTCTTCCTGCAAATACAGCTACTACTTAGATTTTGTAGGGTCTGAAAGCATCTTTTCTTTCTTATGCTTACATTTTTAATCATTAGCAATCAGCATCAGCAGGTCATTAGCAATCCAGCCAATATTCATTCCTGGTTTTTTGCAAGTGTTCAGCTGCAATTAGATGATATCTTCAGGGGGTTTTTTATACACAATTTTTGGTTCAGGTGGTTTTGTCTAATGCCTTATCCCAGCTCTTCAATAGGACAGGTACACAGGAGGCTGCTCTGGTCAGTGTATTAAATGGATCTTCATGGATCCTGCTCAAAGGAGTTTGGGTCTGGTTAAAGCTCGTGTGGGTGGCCAATTTTCTAGAGAAAACCCAGCCTAACTCCCAGAACTGAGCAAGATCAGCCTCTAGGGAAATTCAGGTTTGCCCACTGCACAGTCCCCCAGAATCAGTCAGGAAAAGGTGCTGAGCTTTGCCTGACTTGTTTCATTTCACTCTGTAAGGATTTCTCAGCATTTAAACAACCAATATCATTTCAAACAGAAGCAGCTCAGGCAAAGAGCCCCTGCAAGGGAAGCTACAGAGACCTCCAGTGTAAAAGCTGAATTTACCATCTCTAATGAAGAGTTGCTCCTTAATAAACAGCCTGGGGAAGGGATCAGACAGAGGCAACCCCAATATGCTCTCACTATTGGCAAGTCCACAGCACACCAAAAGTTAAGTCAAAGGAAACACAACAATGTTATCTAAAATACACAAAGGGCATGAACTGATACGGATAATGGCAAATAGACTATATAAATAATCTTAAGAAGATGTTATTAAAAGCCAACACTTCTATGCAGCCAATGAAATGTGAGATGCAGTGTTGTTTGCCATTCCCTTTCAACTGGACTATGATGGAAACTCCTGATTTCCCTGCTCTTTCCCTCGACATCAGTGACAGAGGTTGCACCAGGGCAAAAAAACTTACAGCTGGTGCTGGTGGGCACAGTGTAATGCTTATTGTGTAATGGACATTTTCAGAGCTAATAAGTGTTACCTGCCCCAGAACTCGACCTGAATAGCAAGAAAAATGAGCAGCAAGCTGCCCAGCACTTGGGCTGCTGGACGTAGCAGAAGTTTCCATTTTGTGGTGAGGGTTTTTCAGGTGCTCTACCTTCCCTGAACACTTTGAAAAGGAAAATTCTGACACTAACATCTTCATTTTCCTCACTTTTTTCTTCTTGCCAATAGATCAAATCCCCTGATTTTTGATTGCACGCCCCCTCATTGTGTCTCTCCAGGGAGAAATGTGTGCCAGGTAAAGTTTGAACTCAACTATGTTATAATGTTAAAAAAAAGTCCAAACCCAGAGATATAGAGACATTTTTGTTCCAGACCTGGCAGAAATTGAAAACATTTCCTCCAAGAGAAGAGATTCAATTGTTTGCCACTGCTTCTGGAAAACAAAAATGAAGCAATACAAACTGTTCCCCAATTTCCTGTCTTTTATGTCCTTTCTATGAAATTGGGCTCTCCAGGTTTCAGGTGACATTTGCATAAAAACCCCAGCAATAATTATCATTTTAAAAGTAGCTCTCAAAACCATTGACTAGACAAAAACGCATGTACAAGTCCCAAGAAGAAAGAGAATGTTTCAAGGAATTGGAAACAATTCTTTTTCAAAGTCTAATATAGAAGCCTAGCTCTGCTCATTGTCATTCCTCCTCTGGAGAAATATAATGAGCATTTCTCTCTTCTTACAGTGACACAAACAAATATCAATGGACTGACACTAGAAGAGGTACTTCCAGGTATAAGACTCAAATCAAACCCAGCCTGTGCTCTCAAAGTATAATGAAGTTCTCCTTATTTTTGCCTAGAACACAGACAGAGTATCAATTACCACAAGTGATGTGAATTTTAACAATGAGTATTTACACATCTTCAGTTCTCTCTCCCATTTTGTGACTGACAGAGCAACAGTGAGGCAAACAGCAAGAGATTAATTTCCTCTTCTCTCAGACAGAAGTCCATTGCTATAGGACAAAGAAACACTCCAACTAGGAGGGCCACGCAGAGAAGAAAAAGTGTTGGTCTGTGTGGGTTTTCTTTTAAACAAGCTAAAACAAAATGCAATTGCTGTTCTGTTCGTGGATTTTTATTAATAAACTGTGGCTGATACTGCTGGCACCTTGCTTCTGTTACTGAGATGAGCCCTTCCAGCTTCCAACTGTGCTGGTGTTTTCTCTTGGGGAGGGATATGGTCTGCAAGAGTTCCATTAGTCTAAAAGAGAAACATCTGCTTCGAGTATGGAGCAATCTATTGGCCGAGCTAGCAGTAGGTTCACTGCAGCTGGTCAGCTCTGCCCTGCCTTGCGTGCGTCACGGAGACCAAAATGAACCAGCATTTACTGGTTTTCAGTGCATTCTCAAAAGGAGATATGATTCAGATTAAAAAGATGATTATGTTGGCCATTTTCCTTTAATATAGCTTTGAGTTACAAGAGTACGTTTTCCAGAAAGACAATACTGTTGAACTAGGAAGAAGGAACAGGCAAGTTGTTATTGCCTCTTTTACTGGATGTGGAATTCTAAGTAGCTGCATCCAAAACCAGGCTAGAAAATTACCAGGGTGGGACTACTCGAATGCTGTTTTGGCTTTAAAGTATGCCCGTGGCCACTTGTTGTAACACTGAAATGTAACTTTGCCAGTAAATCTAGAAAATTCTGTTCACGTAATTGGAATTGCCTCCACATCATGAGGTGCTTAATAGGTTCTGTTCCACATAAAAAACCCCTATGGCACAGTCTCTGCTTCCTATGAAACATTAGTCAGACTGAAATGTGTTTTTTCAAGGAGATTCTTTCTAACTTAACAGTAGAAGTAGCCCTTAAAGTATGAGCTACATAGAACTGCAAATCTTAATTCTGTAATTCATAATTCACAAATGTGTCATTCAATTTTATAACAGTGAAAGTCACTAAAAAACAGCTCTGTTGAAAAAGGGCTCGATTCATTTCTCTATTACACTGCTTTAACTGCTCCAGACACCCCTGTGTACAACCCAGACTGGTAAATCTGATGTTACCTCCTTAACTTAGGTTATTCTAACAAAATTAATTGGCAAACCTCAACAATTCTGGTGATGGCTGTGGTGCATTGATAATGTAGGTTGTTTTAATAAGGATAAAAAAGTCTGGGAGAGGAAAACACTCTTGTGTCTGCAAGTCTGCTCTGCAATGGTTATCTAGGTGGTTTATGCTGCAGCCCATACAGAGGCATATTTGTTTTGCTACAAATGTATGCTTTTACAAGGTGTTTTGGGATCCACTGGTATGGAAAAAAATATATTACTTCCTGCATGGCTTTTTCCCAAAACTTATAGGAGAAAGAAATTTCTGGTGGAGAGCAAAAGTGAATTTCCACACACTGCCATCAAAATCCTGACTTTGCTTATGTAGAGCTCCAAGGATTTTTCTCCCTGTGGATGCAATAACAGCATGTTACCTCAGGCCAGCCACGCACAACTTCCACACCCAAACGAACCTTCCCTAATTCTCTGTCAAATCACACAAAGGATATAGTACTACAAACAAGCTCCCTCTTCTTTGCACCCTGTAAACATTACAGGCCCACTAGGAGCAGCAACAGGCATATAATGAACTAGGAGTGCAAATTCACACACATTTCACAGAAGAAGGTTTTGTACGCAGAAAATGCAATCAAAATAACCTGTCATAAAAAGATACTTTGTGAGTCAATCCAGTAGAGACAAGAAAAGCTCCCTAGTGGAAGGAAAGACCAGCACTTGTAGTCATATTTTCCCTGTTACTGGGGGTTTCAGGAAGAAAAAATATCACTTCAACATTGTTTTAAAGGTTAGTATTAGTGTACTTTAATTTTTTTTAATATTACCTCTAGCACATTGAGAGTTGCAACACCCTCACCATCTGCTGTAAATTCAGTACTTGGATGGCTTAATGCCAAAGCCTCAAAGAGCCATCAGTTTGTGTATCAGTCTATAAGCTAAGCTTTATAGTTTTCAATTTCAGAACCTCGCTTAAAGCTGGTTTGGATTATTCTTCAGGTCCCAGTGAATTTGCTCAGGCTTGTCAGCATCACATTAAATATGTGTTAGACCCAAACTTCCCATTTGATTTTATCTCTCCTTCAAACATTTTTTTCCTTTTATTTCATCGTGGATACACATGGTTCCAATTAATAACTCCTTTGGTTTGTCCAGTACACTGCTGTTGAGGAGTTTCCTAAAAAAGCTCTCCTGTGACATTGCCCTTGTCCATCCATCACCTCCCTCAAAGCTTCAAACCATGCCACTGCAGTATTGGGTGATAACCACCCCTGCCCTCTCCTGGATTTGTGACTCAAGGCACAGACTCCAGAAGACAGGACACCACTCTGTTCTTTCACATGTATCAGGAGACTAATATTAATTCTATAAAGGATAATTCTAAGCAAAGAATGAAAAAGAAAACCCAACCAAGAAAAACCAAAAGAACCCACAGTAGAACTAACATGTTTTATAAAAGAAAAATGATTTTTCCTAGCAACATCTGGGTAAAAAGAGACATTTTGTACTATCCAGCTGGAATAAACAACTGCCATTCTCCCACACGGGTAACCCTGAAAACACTTGAAAGCAAATTTCCATTGAGTAATGTGGCATTAAAGTTTGGGGTTTGTTTGCCTTTTCCCTCCTTGTACAACTCAATCCAACCCATCCAATGCAGTGGATGGTCAGAGAAGACACTCTCACAGATTACAATAAAAAATTATTTACCCCTCTAGGGACCCCTGATAGTTTTTGCCCGGCATGCACATAAGCAAGCTCTGGCTGAAAATCCAGTTATTTTCTGAGTAAAAAGTGAGTGAGGGATTCTGTCACATTCTGTTTGGCTTTATTCTTCTGACTTATTTTTTCAAAACTGTTGAGAATCATGAACTGGGCATCAAAAGCTAATTTGTAAAAACCTCAAGGCTCCAAGATCTGGCTCAGCTAGAACAGTTTTCATCCCTATCATAGACTTTCTATTTCTACTTTCAGCTGTGTTTTTTCTAGGCTGGAGAAGACATTGTCCCCATGTTACACAGAGGTGGAGTGCTGGGAGGAGATTTGCCCAAGTCCTCACAGAAAACCATCTTCAGGACTGAGAATACAGGTGGTAAAACTCAACTTTTCTCCAAAAAACATTTCTCTGCCGTTAATAAAGCTTTGACAATTGGCATCATTCACCAGTCTTGATTTCATTTCCTGTTGGAAAAACACAGGCAAATCATGCTACTAGCAAAAGTTCTTGGAAAATTAATAAACTCATAAATTAAACAAATGCTTGAAAAACAAACTGATTAAAAAAAAAAAAACCTAAGAAGATTAAGAAAGCATGAATTTGCAGGAAAGGGAAAAAATAAAAGGTTCTGAGAACAGTCGGTACTTATTGGTTTTGTGGCAAATCGTTTATAACCAGAAATGGATATCATCAAATATTATTACTGGATGCTGGATGCTGTGCTCACATTCATTGGATGGCAGTCTTTGGCAGGCAGCTCTAGGCAGCTGCCAGGAAGTGTCAGTGCAGCGTGGATGAGAGAAAATGTGAGCATGGGAAGAGCGTGGGGTGGCTCCAGTGTTCCCAGAGACACGTGCCACCCCGCCGGAGTCAAACCACACCAGCCTCACGGAAAGCACCTGGGCCTCAGCAAGCTTGGGGATCCACCTGTGTGCTGGAGTCACCTCCACTGCAAAGGAGAAAGGCAGGAGGGCCATGGAAGCCAGCTGGATGACTTGGAACAGCAGGATAATCCCCTCTGTGCCCCAGAAAGGGACCTGGGGGTGCTGGTCGATAACCGGCTGAACAGGAGCCAGCAGTGTGCTCTGGTGGCCAAGAAGGCCAATGGCTCCTGGCCTGGATCAGGACTGGTGTGGCCAGCAGGAGCAGGGAGCTCATCCTTCCCCTGTACCTGGCACTGGTGAGGCCACACCTCGAGTGCTGTGTCCAGCTCTGGGCCCTCAGTTTGGGAAGGACGTGGAGACCCCTGAGGGCGTCCAGAGGGGGCAACGAGGCTGGTGAGGGGCTGGGGGCACAAGCCCTGTGAGGAACCCCTGAGGGAGCTGGGGGTGTTCAGCCTGGAGAAAAGGAGCCTCAGAGGTGACCCCATCACTCTCTGCAGCTCCCTGAAAGGTGGCTGTGCTCAGGGGGGTTGGTCTCTGTCTCCAGGCAGCACTGACAGAACCAGAGGACACAGCCTTGAGCTGCCCCAAGGGAAATCCAGGCTGGGTATGGGAAAGAGTTTTGTACAGAAAGGGAGATAAAGCCCTGGGATGCTCTGCCCGGGGAGGTGCTGCAGTCACCATCCCTGGGTGTGGGTAAGAACACACTGGATGTGGCACTGGGGCCAGGGTTTGGTTGGGGTGTTGGGGCTGGGTTGGACTCGACCTTGGAGGTCTCTTCCAGCCCAGGGATTCTGGGATTCTGTGAATCTGTCCAGGAAGCATTCTGAAGCACTCTGTAAAAACATGCACTTCATTGGGATAACATTTGGAGAGTGGGTGGCAATCCCCAATGAATCTCTTCACAGCTGATGCTGCATTAAGCCATTTGATTGTAAACAGCATAATTAGGGGGGGAAAAAAAATTGGAATAATTTTAGAGGTGGATGAGTACCTATATTGCTAGCACCAAAGAGAATCAACTTTCACTCCTGTAAGAGTGGCACCTAGAAATCCTGCACACAGATGGAACATGGCTTGTCAAATCTGAAGGTCTTTCTTGGCAAGATATTTATCTTCATGGAAAAAAAAAAATCATTTTTAAGAAATGCATTCAGATACACAAATTTATATTATTATCCACTGTTTTTGAAGCTCAGGCCACTCACTTCAATATTATGTTTGCAATTCTAGTGCCTTAAATTTTATATGTTTTTGCAATATCATCCAATTCCCTTCTTCAATAAACTGCTGAAAATTTAAAAAGATACAGCTTTTCATCTCCAACTAAACCTCACAAATTGGTGCATAAATACTGTAAAAATAGACACTGCAAATGCAAGCAAGCAGGATAATCACAGAATAAAATTGTTAGTACTTGAACATAAAATAACACAAAAGTCAAGGAAAACATGTGAAATGTGGACTATGTGGTGGCGATGACAACATTCACTGCTAATCCATCCCTCTCATATTGATTACCATTTTGATCTCACGAGTAATTTCATGAATCCAGTTAATTTTAATTAATTGTGGGGCAAAATATATTCGTGTGACTCACAGTGGCAGCATTTTGCCCCAGGGATGTGAGGCAAAACACACAGAAGTCAGTGGAAAGATCACAGCTGACTTTAATGGGCTTTGGCCTGCGTCCATGGCGTGAAGCTTATTCACCAAAATGAACTCCAGTCAACTTTGCACAGACTCTTTGTCTTTGGAGGAGCTGTAGACTCAGCCCTAAAACTCCCTTTTGATTAATAAAAAAGACGAAGACTTTACTGAAAAGCTTGCCAAGAACACACGCACACACAAAAAACCACCCCTTGAAGAGGTTTGTCTTCAGCTCCCCGCAGTGTGAGGAGCCCTGCCGGGTTTGCCAGCGATACCTGCAGCACAATAAACGTGTTTCAGCCCAGAAATGCCGCGTGACGCACGAGCCTCCTCTTTCCACAGGTGTTCCCTGAAAGCCAGGGAGTCCTTTTGATGTTTATTGACAGTCGGTCCAGCTTCCAAATGAAAATATGGTTGTTAGGATTAATAAGTTTGCTCTGCCATAAATCTCCGGGTTATAGGTGAGAGAAAGAAATGGCAAACAAATATTGAAAAGGTCAAAAGCCCAAATGGCTGAAAGACATATATCACTTACCTCTGGGTTCACACTGTCAACATCTCAGAGGAACAGTAACTGTGGTAATGCTGTTAATATTTAGCACAAAAATGGTATTTCAGTTTTCCTGGGTTGTAGCAAGGGTTCTGTGAGAATTCACCTCCAGAACTGGTAGTCCAGGCATTTTTGGGTCCTTTAGTTTTGTTACCATTTACCTTTTACAAAACACGATGACTTTCCAGAAGCCTGATTATGTATTGCCCTGAGTCCAGGGACTTTTTCTTTCTGGGGAGCAGGAACACCTACAAGGTCCTTAATCAAACAACCCTTATGCTATCATATGGCAAAAACACAGAAACACTGTGGGCACTTAGCCAAGAAAATGTGCACAATAGATTCCCTTGAAAGGAAAGTGATACTGGCATCAGTCCTAGCTCAATCCAAATCTTTGTAAGCAGGCAGCTAAAGGCTGCATCAGGTGTATTTATGAGGAAACCCATGTTGTATTATATCCCACTATGAATTTTATTTGGGTGAGTTCACATCCTGGAAAGGTACTCTTGACAGAATTCAGAGCTTTCTTCCCATTTGCCTCTGCACAAAATTTTTCAAATCTTCATGTCACCTTTACCCTGCTGTGTGAAGAAAAGTAACAGAGCAGAAAAATGAAGCTTCCCTTTATCATCCTAGCAAGGCTCTGTCACAGACAAATCTATATTTTACAGTCACATACTTAATAGTTAACACATGTACCTTGTTGTCTTCCCACATAACAGGGCAGAAGCAATCCCAAAAAGCCTGAGCTGAAGGAAAGTAATTAGTAATTTGCCCAGTCCTGGCTGTCAGCTCTCTATCCAGGTGCTTGGTGTGCCATGTCTGAGAACCCCACAAAGATTAATGTAGATTTTCAACACTTCTGCTTGGGAGAGGGCTCGTTTTCTAACTGCAGATGCAATCCAAATTGCTCACTCTGAGTCGAGAAAACTTGTCAGAGGTGAAAATTGAGCACAGGTCTCTGAGCTCCAGATGTGGTGCCTTGATGATTCTCTCCTGCAGGACATTTCTCTCAAACACATCCCTTTCCTCATGTCAACAGGAAGGGTTCTGCAACATACAGAAACCAAACAACTGACCAAATTTAAAAATAAACAGCTGCAGCCCCAACCAGTAAGTTCTGAAGTAGGATTAAGTAGTACCATATATTAATCCATGGTTAAATGTGTTTTCTGCTCAGTGCTGGGTGCTACCACTGTCAATGATGTGGCTGGTAAACCACAGTGTAAATCACCTTCTCTCTTTAGGAATGTCTTTGTCTTCCCCTACTCTCATCTCCTTCAAAAGTACAAATAATCCAAACTGAAATGTCTGTTTCAAGCGCTATTTAAATAGGCATTAATTCAATTAAAAATAAAAAGTAACTGAGGAAGGTTAAAGATTCCTAAGGAAACCAGGTATTTAGTGAATCCATACCTTTACCTGTCCTGAGCATTCTCAGAACTGCCAGTTTAAACCTTGGCCATCACAGATAGCAATCAGGCAGAAGGAATTCACGCTGGTCAAGTAACAGGACACATGACACAGCACCCATGATGGTCAGACTCTGCTTTCATTAAAGAAAGAAAATTTCAGTTTCATTAAAATATCCATTTCGATCCTCGCAACAGTAGAGAAACAGCCCTCTCAGAGAGCTGTAATTCCTTACACAGGGATTAACTTTTCTCCTGAAAGACACAGGAAGACAACTTGTTGTGGTTGTGATCAGAAAAAAAAGGTCATCTATAGAAAACAGCAATAATCACAGCAACTCAATCTCACCACAGGTTTTCCAGAGCTGGACTTTCCAGATACCCATCCAGGCTGCAGCTGCTGTGCTCGTTCTGCACTACAGGGAAGTGTTTCTGGGATTTCAAGTAGAACATCCTTGGGAGGAGCACATTTCTCCAATGTGGAGCCCTACAACAGACCTAGGCCACTTGTGTGACTAACAGTGAGAGATGGAGAAATTAACCCCATCCCCAAAATATGTCTCCAAAGTAACATGTGCAAATTGCTCTCTGATAGCTTTCAGGTTTTTTTCCTTCTCTCTGGTCTTTTGACAAAGTTGAAAGTATGGACAGACACCCAGTTTAGACTGAGGCCTAACTTTCAGATGGCCAAAGTTAGGAGCAGTAAATCCAGTTCTAAGCCTTGGTATTTTGGAATTGCGGGCAAAGTTTAGGAAAAATGCCATCAAATTCCAGCTTCCAAGGCTTAGCAGGGACTGTGTCAGGGCTTTAATGCTGGATTTGGGCTGGCTGAGAGCAAGGTGTAGGCAGGAGGAATTAATAACATGGCCATGATCATGGCACTGGGTATCTTATGGACATAACTAAGTTAAATCAAGACTTGTAAAAATCTTATTCTTCCTTCTGTCAGCTAAAACTGCTCTAGCTAGGACATCCCACTGGAGCTGACCTCCCAGAAATCCTGTCAGAAGGAATGGGCTCCTTTGTATCCTGTCAGAATTGCCACGGTTCGAAGGTGACAGGAAAAATGAGAGTTCATTACTAGTAGCTTGATTTTGTTAAAGATGCCAATTCTCCTTGTCCAATACCCATTTCTTTAGGTGTTTATTGGCACATCTTCTCAGGTACTACACTCTGTCAGCAGCTTGGGTGCTAAAACTGTGCAGTGCTATAGGATGTGAATGGCAAACCACTTAGCAGATAGGATGCACCTGTAAATATTCCAGATTAATTAACTGTAAATCTTCATGTTTTCCTGCATCCCATTGAAAATAAGTCCTCCATTCAAGACATCACTGTCTGAATAGGCTATCTAGTTCTCAAGTCCCTCATTTCTCAGGAGGTTACTGCTTTTTGAGAATACAGAACAAACAATCTGCCATTTTCCATTACTCTCTTAAAATTTAAATGATTTGATGTTCTCTTAGAAGCCCAAAATTGATGGACCTGAAATTTAATTTCAGAGCCATCTTTGATTTAGTGATGACAATTTTGTTCACCCTGACCTACCATAACATAACTTTTCCAAATATAATTCTTCTCTTTTTTTTTTAAGAACACGAAGTTGTTTTTATTAAGTTCTAGCACTGTGTGATAAATAACATGTTCTTAATTCTGGCTATTCTTTTTAAGGAACAGAAAGTGCCTTATTGCACTTTTAATTGTGCTTTTCAAGGTTTTCACAGATTCCCCCAGTGAAAATACAATACATTACTTTTTAAAGTTTTGCAGATATTTCAGACCAGAAAGAAACAGACAGAAAAGAGAAACCAAAGAATCTTTTGCTGATGATATCATTCTAATCATTATAGGATTCTTATGCTGATAATTTCTGTCTCTCACGTCAGCTATTTGTCACATTTTCCCTGTTCCTGGGCATTGTTAAATTGAGAAATGTCACTATAACTGTATGAAAATGCACAAAATTTAGATGGCATGACTTAGCTTCCATTTGGGCAGCTAATTCAATGCTTGCATAAAGTGTGAGTTTCCAAATAAATTTGTGAAGGGAACAGTTTTCTTGTTCCATCTCACCTTAAGCTCAAAGCCTGATACCATATGGCAGCCAGATAAAGACAACAATTTAGAAGATTTTTAAAAATACAAGATCAGAGTGGGCCTGACAGTGTCTCCCTTTCCTTCTCTGCAATTAGAGGCAAACACTCACATGATCTCTTTGACAAACAGAAGTTCATGAAGCCCTTGTTAATTATATAAGAA
Source organism: Promerops cafer (assembly GCA_013398275.1). NCBI lineage: Eukaryota > Metazoa > Chordata > Aves > Passeriformes > Nectariniidae > Promerops > Promerops cafer. The sequence continues at coordinate 2,382,675 of VZSE01006895.1, read as the reverse complement.
TCTGTGCCTTATCAGATGGGTATTTTTGCTATTTCAATTGGAAATCTGCTCCATCACATTTGTCTTCCCATGCTACACATTGTCTTTTAATTTCCAGTTAAATTCTAATTACGGGCCATGTGCATTGATTGGTTTCTGTTATCACATTTTCTGGACAGGCATCCTCAGCTACCAACCCCAGTTCCAGGCCCACCAAATTCTGCCTTGGACTTAAAATATAAGTCTTGTTGAAAGTTTTATTGAAACTGGGATAATATTTCAGAAAAAAGAAAAAAAGTTGTGGTTCTGATGAAGTGCCACTTTCCAACACACACATAAACCATTTCAACAAATAATTCCTGACCACATTTATTACATAACTGAATTTTTAAAGGTACCTCAGAGAATAAGTTAAATAGAGTCCAGTTATGTTTTCTGAGAAATCTCCCAGCTTCCTGATTTTCCTGTGGTTATATTCCTAAGTAGTATGCAGCATAATATGGGCTATGGTTTGCTAAGCAACTGAAAGCATTTTTGATTTCACTGTTATTTTTAGCCAATCCATATCAGCAAGTTCAAACATTGCTGCCATATTTTGACTGAAGCAGGCTCAGTTCCCTAGGGACAGGGAAACATTGGGACCATAACTGGGAAATACATGCATTAGGAAAATGGAGAGTAGCTGTGTAAGTCAAAGATCACATCTTTTTTCTTTTTTTTTTTTTTTTTAATGAGTAAAATGATGATGAAGACCCTATTAACTTTACACCCTAACTGGGTTGGCTCTGGTGCTGTATTTTCCTCACGTCGCTTACAGTCTCCAAGTGAAAATGGAGTTTCATGGCAATAGTCCTACCTGGAGGGCTGGATTTGCTACCTGGGGAGGAAAGAACTGCCCCTTTTCCAGGTCTGCTCCCAGCTCCTTTTCCCAAGCCCAGGAGTGGCACGTGGGGGGAACTGTGACCCCATGAGGTGAGGACCAGCTCTCAAAACCACAGTCCAGCCCCGAAAGGCCTGGTGAGTTGCTGGAGAAGTGATGATGAATTTCTACAGAAGTTCCTACGTTTTCAGGGGCTGAGGATTGTTTCCTCTTTGCTAAAGGTCAGCTTTTTTCACCCCCTGTTTGCACTGAGCTGCATTTACTACTGTGAGCAAGTGCAGCTCAAGTGCACCACAAGAGCAAACAGAAGCACACAGAGTGTGAACACATCACTGAGACAACAAGAAACCTTCAACCAAACATTTACAAAGCTCCTGTCCTGTAACTGCCCTTTAAAAAGATTACACTGTGATCAGGGAATGCCTAACTGGGGAGGAAGTTTGTTTTTACAAGCTGTTGAATGTGATAGGGTGTTTTTCTTTAAATCATAAATCTGCTGACTTTTGTGGAAGCTTTTGGAAAGTATGAAACATGCAATTGTTTCAGTGAGGGGTTTGCTGAAAAATGCCTGATGGTTATCTTTAAATTATTGGTTTAACTGAACAGGAGAAGTTGAATAGCTCTAGATGGACAGATATTTTGCAGGGAAATACCTGGCTGTATCTGCATCGTTCATCTACAGTTCTCAGCTCTCCTCAAAGCCCAGCAATAAAACTGCTCTGGGCATCACTGGTTAACAGTAAGGGATTTAAATGCTTTTAAAAGGCCATACTTTGAGGAATCTCTGCAAGTACAGAGTTAATATAAGCCCCTTGTCTGGTCCAAAACCCATGCAGTGAATGATAGCTTTGGCTTATCACTAGACAAGCAATTTAGTGCTTCTCTCTGGCTCCCAACATCCCTTAAACGGTGACTGCAAGACCACAACTGCCTTGAGCTTTTCATTGTTTAATGGCAGAGGAGAAAGAGACAGAGGGTCTAAAGGGCATACAAGGCTTTTTTTCCCTCTGCATATCACAGGACTTTTCTTCAGTTTTACTGCTGGGATCATTTTTTTTCTCCTGAGGGATAAAATTCACCTCATCAGGAAGAGTCAGTAGGTGAAAGCAATACAGCCTCTCAAATCTACATAAGTGCAAAGGGTTAAATTTTATCTTCACTTTCAATTATTCCTATTATCAATTAAGCCAAAGAAATAACAATCACTAATCTACCCTTATCTGACATTAGCATGAACCCAGCTCAATGGGCATTGCAAGCATGAGCTTTGGCTCACAGCTGCTGTGGAACAGGCAGGCTGCATTTATTCTCCTTTTACTGACACAGAAGCTGAAACAAAAAGGAAATTAGGCACCTGCTGATAATAAACCCCCCCCCCAAACTCCAAAGAAACATTATCAGAGATCTCAGAAGGCAAGAAGAGCTGGAAAGGGGAAGGACAGTTAAGGAAAGACCATGGGGTTTAATACACCTCCCTGAAAGTGTGCAAAGGACTCTGAGATAAGCAGAGAGAGATACATCAGAAAGTTGGGTGGTTTTTTGGGTTTTTTTTTGTTTGTTTTGTTTTGTTTGTTTTTTGTTTTTTTTTTAGTAGCCAGGTTGGGAAATCACACTTTCTTCTTTTCAGGAAAAATGTCATACCTGGTTCTGATTCAAGAAGATGAGCAGCAACTTGAATTTCGTTTCAGAGTTGCCCCTTTTCCATGCAGATGAGCACAAAGCTTTTCTGCACTGTAAATTCATCCTAACAGATGAGAAAATTCATCAGGCTGAGGGTGCCAGGGGCAGCTCCTGGAGGGAGCAGGGGCCTCACAGCTCTCACCAGGTCTGATCAGTCTGAAGCCTCCAGCCCAGCACAGCAGGGTCATGAGAGGAGGCTGCCAGCATCAGCCCAGGACAAGAACTGAGGGGACGCCTTGGGGTCTGCAGTGACAGGCTTTTGCCTCTTTGGTTCTCACACCTGTAACACTCAGTTCCACCTAAATACAGGAGGAAAAGACCCTTCTCAAGCCAAACAATCTGCTGTTTCTCAGGCAACCCTTACTGCCACTAAAATAAACATTTATTGTATTTACCAATGCTATTCCCAAATGATGTTTTATGAACTTTGGTATAAAATCTGTTTTTTTTTTTCAACATAGACCAGCAATAAGTTCAAACTAAATGCATAATCAATGAATAATTTTATGATGTGATCAAAACAATGTGTTGAATTTAGTCAAACTGGTTCCTGTGAAGTGACCTGAAACTCTATCCAGGATATATAATTTCTATAAATTGGCAGTGGTAGAAGTCAGCTGAAAAACATGAAACAATTGAATGCTTTTGTTAAAAACATTTAACACTATATTTCTCATTTCAATTAAACAATCATAGCTATAAATTTTCTGCAGGAGGCATTATTTCCCACCCAGTCCAGAAATTACCTCTGGGATTTCATTTTCCTCCAGACAAAGCATGAATTCTTTTGCAGTGTATGTGAATATCTCTGTGTGAGAGTGCAGTTTATAATGCAAGAGATTGTTTAGCCTCCTGCAGTTTACAAATAATAGAAGGAAGTTCCTTTGTTCACTACAATGGCATCTTTCTGTAGTAGAGAAATAAACCTATTTACAATTCGGAGTAGGGGCCAGCATTTCATTAACTACTTTTCTAAGAGCAGAATCAGGAATATTTATGGGCTTTAAGAAAACAGTGTCATGTAAGTGTCTCAATAATGAAACTAAATGCTTCTAAAGGGTAAAGAGGTTGTGTCTGAGGCAATGGCTTTATTCACTGTGGTGACTACAAGTGGATTTCAGAGCTGGTGCTACAGGTGAGAGAGGTGAACCACCACAAGGAAATAAACAGCAAATTGTTCCGTTTTTACTGCCTCTCACTTGCTGCCGCCTGTGGCAAAGCTCCTTAGTGAAAGAGGATATTATTGTGCAGGATATTATTGCTAATCACCCAGGGATGGGTCACAGGGTTCAGTTTCTGGCTCTGTCCCAGGGTTAATCGGTGACTTCAGTGTGTTTATCCTAACGCCATTAGCAAAATGGTGACATTAACGTTTCTACCCTTCCTCTCTTTTGTTTAGATTGCCAGCTCTTCCCAGCAGAGTGTTCCAGAGAAAAGACCTCTGGTAACATACTCAGAATTTCTTTTAAAAGCTGGGAGAAGTGGGAAAGGACAGGCTACAGAGTCAGGATGAAATTCCTTGTAAATACAGACAGTTTTTCCTAGATTTTCTTGCTTGCCTATCAGAATTCAGAAAAATAATGGAAAAACCTCTGTAAATGCTGATAATGACAATTTTAAAACGATCCATTTCCCTGGGACAAATTATTAAAGTTAACATGCCAATTCTAATCAAATTTCAACAGAACAAAAATTTCAAATGAAAGAGTTTTTTATGTCTTTGTATCCCTATTTGGCCTTCCCAAAAAAAGCACATAGTTTGAACTTTGCAATTTTGATCGCTTTTATGCTACCACTTTTTAAAATAATATTATATTACATACAATACTATGTTGAAAAAACAAATCACAATGGAATGTGAACATATGCAGACTTTTTGTCATTTGGGGAATTTCTACAATTTTACATTTCCCACCAGAAATTCACTTTACTGAGATTTTATCTTAACTTTTTGGTCCTGGGAACCAAACAATGGGAAACTCAAGAAAGTGATAATTTGTGGACTGAAAAATGAGAGAAGCTTAACAAAAAAGTTCACAAAAAAATCACAAAAATTGTACTATAAATATATTGAGACACATCAAAATTGCCTGGATAGCTGTAATTAATTCTTTCTGATAGAGGCCTGATGTGGAATAGTCAAAAAATCCCTCAGTGGGAAGGTTCTTGGCAGGGAGCACAAACCCTGTGTGGAGGGGAGACAAGAACTTTCAAACCCTGCTAATGGTGCATGAGCATCACCATTTTTTCCACATTAGTGTGAGCACTGTCTTATCACCTACCCACGTCAGATCAAAACTTTCCCAGGACATTGCTGCAACAAGGAATTACAGAAATGATGAAGGCACAGTCATAAATGCAGACAGGGAACTGCTCCTTTCCTAGCAGCTGTCAGAACCAACTGTTGGAGCAGATGAAATGTAAACTGCAGCTCTGTCACACATATTTTGAGATGTGATGTCCTGGCCAAAGAAAGATACAAACTTGTTTATCTTTAAAAAGAGACAAGAACACTGACCTTGAAGATCAGATCAAGTATAAAGTGGCCTAAAATAACAAACAAAATGTGTATGTCATATCTCCAAGATTCATTCCTCAACTTTACACATGAAACTCATAAGTGATTCTGGAGAGGCTGATCCTGAGAAATGCTATTGAGAGAACTCAGAGGCCAAGAAACTGCCAGTGGAATTTTGGATGCTCAGCACCTTCCAGGATCACTCTGATGGGAAAAAAGAAAAGAAAACCAAAATGCCCCATGAGATTAGAATCAAAGGGCTTAATACTGATGGGAGGATGCTGCTCTATCTTGCTTTTAATGGACTTATTTTTGGAGCAAGAAGGACTTGCCCTCAGTTGAGGAGGGTGAGGTTAGGAAGCACTTAAACACACGGGGCACACACAAGTCCATGGGATCTGATGGGATGCAGCCATGAGAGCTGAGGAAGCTGGCTGATGGCCTTGAATGATTATCTCTGAAAGCTTGTGGCAATTGGAAGAGCTTCCTGATGGGATGGAAAAAATAAATGTCAGATGTCTTCACAAAGAGAAAGCAGGAGGATCTAAAGAACAGCAAGTTGTTCAACCTCACCTGCATCACTGGGAATCTGGCGAAGCAAATAACCCTGGAATCCTTTTTCAGACACGTGAAGGATATGAAGGTTATCAGGAGCAGTCAGGGTGAATTTCCAAAGGGCACATAATGCCTGACCAAGCTGGTAGCCTGAGAGGAGAGCAAGAGATGGTATTTATTTGACACTCTCTCGTAACATACCCCCAGATAAACAAATACAGGTTAGGAATGTAACAGGGAAGTGGATTGAAAACTGGCTGAATGGCTGAGCCCAGAAAAGTGTCATCAGCCCCAGAAAGTGCAGCTGAAAGCCAGTCACTAGTGATGGATCTCAGGGGCTGATACCAGGTCCTTACCTTTTAACCCTTCCTTAATGCCCTGGGAAATGGGGCAGAGGACATCTGCAAGGAGTTTATAGATTACATGGAAAGTAGAGGAGGGAGTTCTGTACAAGATGGCTCTATTGGTGTCCAGAGGGACTTGAACAGGTTTTGAAGATGTTGAAAACCTGACTACATCAGCATCATGCTGGGCAACCTGCTCTGAGTGACCCTGCTTGGTCTTTTCCAACTTTACTGAGTCTGTGGCTCTATAAGCTGAGATTATTTTGGATGTATGTCTTGGTTTGAAAAGCCAGGTGTGTGCTAAGGAAGGCAGGAGCCTCCCTTGAAACAGAAAATGTAAACCCCCTCCCTCCAAATTATTATAATTTTGAAAGTAAGGGGCTCTCAGGCAAAGATATGGGAATAGGAATAACAGTTCTTTACTAGGAAAATTAAAAATACAAATGCAATGGTACAAAAAAGAAACCTCTGGCAGAGTCAGAACCCCCCTGACACCCTGCTGGGCAGGGGGCTGGCACAGCCCCATCCCATGGGGGCTGCAATCCCCCTGCAGGGGCAGATGTGGCTCTGCTGGAGCAGGGTCCTGGCCAAGGGTGGAGTTTTCCTCTGCAGCTCCAGGGGTGCTGTGGATGGGCCTGGGCTCCCTCTGGGAATGCAGGGCAGGAGAAAGCTGCTCCTCTGGGAATGCAGGGGGAAAAGGCTGCTGGGGTGTGCAGGGTCAGATTCCATCCAGGTAGGAATGCTGGGCTCCTCCCCTGGGGGAGCATCTCCCATGGGATGATGGAATTGGATCAGCCCTGCAGGGAGGCTCCATGGCCATGGACAGAAGAGATTTCCCTGAGGGAGGATTGGCTGGGGGAGAGATAAAGAAAAGTGCCCCAGCTGGTTTGATCAGGTGGCAATGAACAGGAGATGACTGCCCCAGCTCTGACAGGTGCCAGTGGAACACACAGCCCCAGACACAGCTTGTAAACTTAATGTAAAATCCAGCCACAAACAAACAAACAAACAACAACAAACCCCCAGATAATAGGAGAGAATAAGTAAATCCATGACAATACCTTCATCTTCTAAATTGTCTGCAAGACCCAGGCAAGTAATGTCTATTTTCTGAAATATTTGCCTGTTGGTTATTTTTTTAAATTTATTTATTCCAGCCAGCTTGGCAATCCTGCCATATCCAACTCCTAAGTAAAAGTGTGCATCTGCAGTTCATTAGTGCACATTTTAATCTCAAGCTTAAATACTAATGGAAAACAAATTTTAAATCTTACTTCCACAAGCAGTTTCTCTAGAAACATAGGACCAGAATTAAGTTTGCATAGTAAAAGATATAAAATCTTAGAGATTGTGATCAGTTGTAAACCATAAACACAGCTGGAATTCCTGAGCTTTAAGAGTAAAACAGCTGACATGGAGAAAACAGAATTCATCCCAAGTAGAGGTGGCTTTCTATGCCTTTAGGAAAAAACTCCCCAGCAGCTGGTTTTGTGTATCACATTTTATACAGCTGCAGATGCATTAATTAATAATAATTTATTACTAACTAATATTACTCTATCTGTGGCCATACTAGGCACATTTTTATGCATGTTATTGTACATTTTCCTACCTACAGAAGTTGTGATTCACCTCAGCCTCACACAAACAATGGCAAATCTGCACTAGCAACATCTTGTCTAGCAAGTCACACTTATTTCTTTTGAACTTCTTTAACAAATTGGTGTTATGATCACTGGATAACAAAGACTGGATTGCAATACCTGTACCTGCACTGTTCTCAACTTAACTGCAATTAAAGTTCAAAGGTCTTTCCACAGATCACACCTACACTCAACACAAGGTGTACCTTGGGTTAGGTAAAATCTATCCCCATAAAAAGAAAATTCATCTTTCCAGGATTTATGAGGCACTTATGTCATAAGGTTTGTGCTAAGCCACTGTACAGGAGTTTGTTTGAACCTTGGTCTGCTCGAGGGCGTGTGCTACAATTCAGAAATCTCAGGTCAGTGGTGGATTTAGTTTAAGGCCTTGTCTGCCTTGAAATCAATGGCAAAATAAAAATATCTATCCATACTTTGTTTAACTCAGAGAAAAATCACACTTGGTCCCATTGCAGAAAAAATGGAAGAGAAGATAAATGATGGTTTTTTTCCCTGTGGAGGTTCCTTGGTATGAATACCAATGGCATAAGAAAGAGAGAAAAGAAACAGTGCATGGCAAGTTTTTGAGAGTTTTAGATCAAGGACTGCAAGCTCTGTATCAGTCATTCCACAGCCTCTCTTCTGAGGGATACCAAAACTTGCTCTTGTGCTGCATGTCTGCTTCACATTTTACATCCTATAATTCTACACCATAAAAATTCAGCACACAGGAAAAAAGGAGTCACAACGAGAGAAGGGAACAGTGCTCAAGGATTTCATTAGTGTTGTGTTGATTTGATTTACACAGGGCAATACAAAACCACATGTATTGCTCATCAGTTCACAAAGGAAATAAGCACTAAACCCGAACCACTGCTTTGTCAAAAAGCAAAAATCAAATGGCAGCGAGGCAGAAGAGTTTTGCAGTATAAAATGTTTGTAATGGAACTTGTAATTTTCCAAAGATCTTATTTGTTTGCACGTACTCCAAATAGAGACTCTGCAGGAAGATATACAGCTTCCATCTTCATAGATTTTTCTATGAGACAAAAGCAATAAACTGGAAGGATCTGTAGACTTCTGGGTAGGAAACGTGCACTTGTAGCATTGAGTGAGGATAATTAGCACAGAAATTCTTATTAAGACCAGTCTGGCAAGCTGGGTTTTTGCCAATATATTTATATTTTGTTCCCTGATAGCACAGAGCCTGCCTAGTGAAATAAGTCCCTGAAAATAATCAAGATTGAAAAAGTAAACTCTAATTCACTTACCACATTTTTCATTAAAAAAAAAAAGAAGGAAAGCAGAAAAGTGGACATGATTGCTTGCTCTACTTTCTCATTCAGGCTGATGTATTACTCACACAAAGAATCAGGAATTGCTTATAGGGATTTATCTTTACACAGAAAGAAACAGTTAATCAGTATTGTTTATCTTGTTGGAGAGAACAGTTAATTGTACACTTAATTGTAAACCAGCCAAACCTCTATTGTGTTCAGCTATAACAAAGTGTATAAAAACCACACCACAAAGTTCAGGCAAAGACGTCAGCAGAACCACTGAGGTGTTATGTGCAATAGATCTGGAAATCAAGAAAGCTGGGAGCAAATTAAGCTCCCACTGAAGGCATGTTCTTGCCTCAGAACTTACAGTCCAACTTTTAGTTGACTTTACAGTACAGCTGGTCAGAACTGAGATAAAGTTCAAGGAAAATTGAAATATATTATAGAAAAGTGATTAATATCTATATTTTGAAAGCATTTGTTGCTTCCAAAAGGAAACAAATGATAGTTCAGGCACCATCCTACAAAATTTTGCTGGTAAGAATCTAAAGAGATGCCAAAAGAATCCTTGCAGCATCTTGAAGGATTGCAAGTGTTAGAACTGCATGGTTCAGGTACAGTTTGTCCTACTAATTTTTCTTCAAACATTGAGTTAAGCTTTACTTGCTTTATTAATTAAATCTTGTTGGCTTAATTTTTAATATACTCAGCCATATGCTCTGAAAGATTCTAGTGTTTCTCTAATAATGATGTTTGGCATCTCCTAGAAGGGAGTTCTACATGTGTGTAAGCTTCAATCGAGTAAAGATGGGGCCCTGTAACAACAAAAAGCAGGGCTGACTGCTTAAAAAAATAAAAAATTACCCCAAGAACAAGACTTGTCAGTTCTAACACATTTATATGCAATGCTGGCAGTCTACAGAATATTCCTAATGCATACAAAAAGGCCACAAATAATTGGTCTAAATCCTGCAGGTTTCTACCTCTACCAGCAGCCTAAATTTTAAAAGCTGGCAATTGAAGAAGAATGAAAATAGTTAATTCCTTTTGACCTTGAAACTTATCATGGTTTTTATTTTAAATTATTCATATCCAACTTCACAGAAAAGCTGAAGTAACTCTGCTAAATTTTTAGTTTAGCTCTCAAATTTTGGAAAAAATAAAAAGTTTTATTTTTAGGAGTAGATGTGAAGTCACATATGAAATTGAGCTAAATGAAAAACCTTTGAAGCACATAAAGGTAAATCGTTCAGAATGATTCAGTGTATTGACCAGGACAGAGAGACTTTCAGAATGAACCCTGGCCAGCTGGCAAAAAATATATTCATTATTCTTGTGATTGGAGGGATCTGTATTGAAAGACATTTATCTTCTCAGGTGAGCAGAGACAGGATCCACTGCCTGGCTGAAAGGAGAGAGGCAAGGCTTGCAGTTCACAGCAGATGTGAGCACAGATCTTGAATATTAAGCTTAGAGAAGGTTGCACAAGCAGCCCAGGTGTACTCATAACAAGGGAATGCTTTTACAATATCACGACAAAAAGGCTTAAAATTTGTTCATTTAGTCCTGCTTTACTACTACATCAGTTCATACCAACAGAACAAGCATCCCATGTAGGGTCCCTTTGGACTGCAGGACAGAACTGGGAACACTCAAGAATCAAGTTGCAAGGGTCAGCTTGCATTCCAGTGAACATTTGGCTGTTAAGAGCATATTACCCTGCAATGAAAGGTGTGAGCAGTTAACATTCCCAAAATGGGTGGAGACCAGTGCTGATAACCATGGGCTCCAGGGAGAGCAGGGCAGAGTTTCTCCAGCACGTGATGCAGGCTGTGCAGAGGCTACATAACAGTCCCAAGGGATCTGGTTTATTCCAGGTGAGGCTAAATGAGGTGCCTTTACATCTGACTGCAGCAAACAAAAGGGTTTAGAGGAGAACCACAGCCTGTACAGTTCAGTATGCTCAAAGAAACCCAGAATCCCACGGAAATGCACAGTGGTGTCTTCCATGGTGGAAGTGTCACTGCTCTAACAGTGCTGAAGCTTGTAAAAGAAAGCTCAGGTGTCAAAGACCAGAAAAAAGCTCTACCATGTCAGCCTCAACCATAAATCCTCCAGCTCAAAGCCCCACTGAAATCACGGACAAACTATATTGTTAAATTGAAATTACTGTTGGACATGGTGGTCAATTACTCCCCGTATTCACAGCAGATAAAAGCTCTCCATTGAAACTGCTCTTTCTACAAAAGAGATGCTAGAAATGTGCACTGGGCTGTTGAAATGCTATTGAAATTGATGCCAAGGAAAACAGTTGTGCCTGGCTGACATGCGAGGTAATTTGGCAAGTTGCTGTAAAGTTTTACTGTATGCCCCAACTTATTGCTGTGCATACAAAGCCACCCCATTAGCCAAAAGCTATGCTGAACTATAACAACCCTGTATTTTCTGCAGAAGAGTAAAAGGTGACAAGGAACCAGTACATTTTTCAGTATTAAAGCGTACGATGAGAAACTATTTTCTACCAGAGTACAACCATTGGAATGCTTTTGTGGTAGAGAACTTTTTGTTTTGGTAAGTTTTAAAGCCTGTAGGTCATCTGGAGACTGTTTCCAGCTCAGGAAGTTTTTGAGCATGTGGTTAGACCACAAAGTGATCTAAAACACTTTAAGAAAATGTGGTTCCTTTTTCCTCCTAAATTTCTTTATGTCACATTTGTCAACAAACGCATCACAGCACAAAAGGCATGTGATCCCACAGCCTGTAGGAGCTGGCATTCTCATCTCAGACTCCCCTAAACCCCATAATCTTCTTGGTGGCCAGCACATCCCTTGTCATGAACCTACATAAGGTTCATTACCTCACCACTCTGAAAGAGTGCTATTAGCCCGAGGGTTAATGAGGCAAAGGCAGCAGGGCATTGTTTGATGAAGCTCAAAATCAGTGAAAGCCTCCTGAATTCGCCCACCAGCAGAGGCACACCAGAACTGTTTCCTCAATACAAGGACGAGTAGAATGCTTGGTACTGCAGGCAGTGTGAGGGGATTTTTTATTTATCCCTTGACCAGAGCACCTGAATTGCTCTAGGAAAGACTGTCAGTGTTCTAAGCATCACAAGGAGCAGAAAGCAAGGAAACCTTTCCTCTGTTGTCAAAACAATTTGGACCTCAGAAATATTCTATAATCATTATCCCGGTGAAAATCCATTTTGCCTAACTCAGCTGCTCCAAAATTATGATCAGGGCTTCTAAAAATTATGGGATTGAAAAATGGCAAGGCTTTAAGGAAAACATCACTGAATACTGAGGTCATGGAAGTTGGCATCACCAGTGCTGAAGAACTGCTTTCAGCTCTTGAGGGAGGCCAGGCAGGTTGGAGCAGCACAAGTCCCTGCTGTCCTGATCACCATCTGGTTCAGCTTCTGAGATCAAATCTTCTCTACAATTGACTCCTCTACTTTGAGAAAAAAAATTCAAAATAACTTGTAATTGAGCTGTAACATTGAAACTAGTGATGTTCTGCACTGAAGCATAAGTAAGATTTCATTCCAATAACAGATAAACAGAATAATGTCAATTTTTCTTTGCATATCTATTTATACCTATAAGGAGTTACATTATCTGTTGTTTCTCATAATGGCTCAAATTAATGATAGATTCACTTTATAAAATGTAACAATTATCTCCATAGCAGAAATTTGGTTAGGATGATGGAAGTTGCCAAACTCAGCTGTCCATACAATCCAAATATAGAATATTAAAATTTTGCTTATTTCAAACAAAGAGAAAATAAAACACCAATAGTACACAGAAACAGAAAACAGACACTGAGTACACAAATGTATTTTACATCTAACCAGCTGTATAATAATTTGATGAATCCCAGATGCTGCAGTAAAGCAAGGCTTAACTATGCAACTTATTTGAAACAGATATATATTATTTAAATTTATTCCTGTAATAACAGTGAAATGGACAGGTTATGAGTTTCAGCCTGAATTTCCTACATACACCAGAAACCACAGCCCTGTCAGTAAGCCACCTCAGTGGTCAAAAATGAAAGGTGCTCTGGTATTTACTGTGAGAAAGTAAGACTTTCCCAGATAGCCTACAAGAAAAAAAAAAAATCCCACCTCTTTCCTTCCAAAGTCCATCAATTATAAAGGGCCCTGAAGGAGGAGCTGAACTCCTGTTTTTGCTCAGGACGCTCTGAGAACTTTCACAGAGTAATCTTCACATTGGAGTTATGTAAACAAATCAAATCCATAAACCACTCCAGGCCTGCCAGGGCTACACAGCCCAGCAAAAGGTTTGAGGAAGGATGGTCAAAGACTCACTCCCACTCAAAGCCTGGTCTAGCAGCAGTAAGGCAGGGCAATAGGAAATAGGAGAACGTGGAGAGTGGGAATGGGGGAGGAAGAACATCAGACTTGTGAGAAGGGAAAGGCTCCAAATTTTCTCTGGGTGACAAAAAGTTAGAGACACCTGGCATGTTCTCTGAAATGAAATGGATTTACAGAAGGACCAGGCTTACCTAATATCTTGTGTGGACATGAGATCCTTCCTACTGCAGTCTGTTTGCCTGCAGAATGCCCAGCTCTATGTGGAGTTCAGCAGCTGTATCAGAAAGGGGGAAAGGAGGCAAAGAAAAAAATGGTATCTTTGTGCTACATCTCTGCACAGATTCCACTGGGTTTTTTCCAAACTGTTCTGGAGGAGAGCGTACAGCTGGGGTAAATCTTAATTCTGTCTTACCTGGAGTTTCATGTAGCTATAGAAATAAGGGGTCTTCTTTAGGCCACTTACCCTAATTTTGGGATTGTGCTGGAAGCAGTGCTGGTGACACAGGGATGTTTTAGTTCTTGCTCACACACAGCCAAGGCCTTTTCTGCTCCTCACCCACCCCAGCAGAGGGGCTGGGGGGGCACAGGGAGCTGGGAGGGGACACAGCCAGGACAGCTGTCCCCACCTGACCAAAGGATGTCCCAGACCAGATGGATCGTGCTCGGCATATAAAGCTGGAGAGGAGGGAGGAAGAGAAGATGTTCACAGCAATGGCTTTCGTCTCCCCAAGTAACCATTACACGTGATGGAGCCTGCTCTCCTGGAGATTGCTGAACACCTGCCTGCCCTTGGGATGTGGGGAAAGAATTCCTTGTTTTGCTTTGCTTGTGTGTACGGCGTTTGCTCTAACTCTTAAATCCATGAGTTTTCTCACTTTTACCCTTCCAATTCTCTCCCCCATCCCACTGGGAAAGAGTGAGCAAGCAGCTGTGTGGTGCTCAGTTGCTGTCTGAGGTTAAACCATGACAGGTCTTTTCTCCTTTAGCCTATTTAATTAAATTAAATAATATCATATGACAAAAAAAAAAATCTAATACCACATCTCCTTTAGGACTCCCTAGAGGAGCAATGTGCTTTCAGTTGTGCTTCTTAACAGATACCTGCAGAGTTGTCATTTCCTCAAGTGCAGCTCACAGATGTTCCTCAAACTAACTTCAACCCTTTGCATCACATTTGGCATTGGGACAACTCCAGAAGTCATCACTCCCTGCCTCCCACTTCCTCCTCTGCCAGGGGTTACCATAATCCCAGCAAGGATGAGGCTGAATGGGACACGTGTTGTACTACCAGAGTCCAGGGATTATTAGCTGAAAATCACAAATGACAAGTCAAAAAGCAAATTGCAGATGCACAGGTGCTACTGTGTGTGCTGAAAATGCTGGGTAAGGACCCAATCAGCTGGCACACACCAAGCTCTTGCATTGCTCCAGGGCTTAAAACAGCAACTGAATACCTCTGTATATCTTCCCTGTAAACTATGGATTACCAGTTCCAAAAGAAAAAAAAAGAAAATGGGAAATTTAGGAGTGAAAATGTAGGGAACTGTAAAAAAAACCTTCTATTGAAATATAAACATTAAAAACGCATGAAAATACCAGTGATTACTCATCATTGCTACATTCTCTGGTTTACAAGGTTTGCTAAAAAGTCTCTGGGTAGTTGAAGAATTCATCTTCATAAGATATAAACCAAGGTCCTGCACATATGTTTATAAGGTGATTTTGGTTGAGAATTTAAATCAAATTTGATTAAAAAATCTAGAAATTCTTCCATAACCCAGGACTCAAAGATGCTTCTATTTCTTAGGTTTATCATTTTGACAGGAAACTGATATCATCTATTCTAGTCATCATTAATTAGACAGGTTCATTAAATACTTTTCTTTATTTCAATAAGCAGTCTATACATAATTTTTAAACTCAGATCATTTAAAATTCAAGGCCTTTCTATACCTAAACCTGCCTGCAGACTCACTCTGAGGCTGCCACTGGAGAACCTCTGCCACAAGGTCCAAAACCTCATTCCCTGTAGTTATCCCATCAGCAGGATTACCCATATTTGTCATGTTATCCACTTGGTGAAGTCTTTTGTAAAATGTGAAAATCCAACATTAAACCTTTCGTGAGAAGTGAAGAAAAAAGATCTCTTCTCAGATGAGAATGAAAAAAGAGATGGATTAGCTAAAAGGGTTAGTGGCAATCTACTATACATCCTACTACCCTAGTTTAAGAACTTATTCATGCTGCCATTCCTAAAAAAAAAAATAAATAAATAGCCCCCTTTCCAGAAATGATTAATTTGGAGTCCTCAATGGAGAAGAAAATATTTGCATATGATTGGCCAATTTTACTGGAATTCTAGCCACGAAATGTAAGACCTTTTTTAATTCAGCCAGGGCACAGACACTAATCTTACAGGGAATGATTAAGTTGTCAGTTTAAGACTACCATGTGAGGGTTTTACAGTTTTCCTTATACTGTGGCATTTGGTTTAATTCTTTATACATGCAATTTTTCAAGACTTTAATTGTTGCGGAGTTGGATCTAGAATGTAAAGCACCAGTGGCTTTTGTGAGCCTGTCTGGGCTATCCAAACAAAAAAATCCTTGTAGTAGGCAAGTTTAAGGCACTACTACTCATGAATATTAATGAAAAGGCCAGCATGCATATGTAACACAGCCCTGGCTGAATGGGCTCGAAAGTGTTTTAATGTGCTACCACTGGCTAAATTCTCAGCAAAGGCAGAGTGGTTGAGACATGTGCTTTAAATCAGAATGATGTGCATTTTCTCCTCACATTTACAGCAGCCTGTTCTGGCCACGGTATTGTGTGTGGCATACAGGGCACCAGGAAACCAAGATGGCCAAAAATCTGACTGTATGAAGAGATTGTGTTTCACAGTCAGTTTTGCCTTTTTTTATTCCATATTCCTAAATTCTAACTGAGAAATGACTGATGAAAATGTTCTTTGCTGTGTGCTGCAGCCAAATCAGCTCAAATGAAAATAAATGTCCATACACTGGATGTCACATCATTTCTTTCAAATGCCATTTCTAAGCCATCTCTAGTTCCAGAAGAAAAAAAAAAAAAGGCAGCAAATCATATAAGGTAAAATCACATAATTGTTTGTTTTTCAGAATTTTCAAACGTTCACAAGCACCTGTTTCTAGCATCTTCAAAAATACTGTTTGCTATATGTCCATGAAGTTAGATATCTCTGGAATACTGAATTCCTAACTTAAGCATCTTCTATATTACAGAAAAACAGTCCCTCCCTCCCTCCCTTCTCCTGTTCTCTTCCCTAAAATTCAACCTCACCTGTCACACATCTGGTTCTGGACTACTAAACCCATGTCTGTGCACACACATTTTCATCATTCATAAAGGAATGATTTTCTCTATATGAACAGGCCTGAAAATACAAGGTGTGCCTCACCTCTTGTGGCTTCTGAAGATGGTCACCAGCCACGCTCAGAGATCATATTATAATTTCATGAGGCCAGTGTTTTATTCTTCTTGCCTCAGCTGAGATGTTCTCCCAAGATACAGAAATTGCTGTATGTAGGTAAACCTGAGAATAAAAGTGGCCAAGTGCCAATGTTTTCTAAAGCAGTAGGAAAGAAGCACTCTGTCAGAATTTCCGTGGAAAAAAAATAAAAATTCCAAAGGAAAAAAATTCAGTCTGGTTTTTTTTTTCAAATTTCTCTAATTCTAGTCCTGTAGCAAAATACACAAACTCAAACCTATTTCTTGAACACACTTAAATCAGAGCATACTTCAGGCCAACTGTTGGATTCATCTGCACAGCCTGACCTGGATCCAGCCTGCACAGCAGCCTTTGGAGGTGAATGAGCAGTCCAGGATCTTTGGATTCTGCTGGCTGAGGGCTGGAATTCAGGAGTGCAGTGATGGGAACTCTCAGGAGTTAATATCATGTCTTGCATGTGCAAGTCTCCCTCAGGTCACTCTCCTCATCACTCAGAAAAATGTGTCTGTTGTCTTGGCCCTAAGGAAATGTGGACATGCAGCTGGGTGGAAGGTGTGGAAAGCTGGCCACACCTGTGCAGGTCCTGTGAACCTGTGCCAAAAGATTCTTGTCCCAGAAACGGGCAAGGAGCTTCCTGAACCAGCTGTGAGACAACGAGCTTGGCTGTCATTAGCAAACCTGTGGCAACACTACACAACTTAAGGTCATTGATACTTTTAAGTCAATTCTTGTGCTGTTTCATCTCATCATTAACTGTTTTTTTTGCAGCTTGCCCCACCACCTCCTTTTCCTCTGGGAACAAGGTCAAGCACACATCCAACAAGCAGCTTGTGCTTGGGCAGCTGTAGGAGTTGTCATGGTGGGGATGTAAGTCAGGCTGAATGTCTCGGGAGGGAGGGTACAAGAGAGGACCCCTATCTTAGGAATTCATACCTTGAACCCTAAGCACTGTGTAATTTAGTCCACATGGCTCACTTCACCTCTCTGCACCACTATCTGTCACGTTAATTAGTGGGGCAAGACAAGAGAATGTACACAAAGGATGTCAGAAAAATGTCTTTTTTGCCTGCTATCAGGTGGGAGTAGAGTTTGAGAAAAACTTCAGGGGATACAGACACAGCTTCCTGGAGAAACCCTCCAGGTTGCTGGGGAAATTAACTGAAAGCAAGGCAGACATAAGCTCACTAAACTGCCTTCATTTGGTGATTAGGTTATTTTAAATCTCTCAGGAGATTCCACAGCACCTAAATGCAGCACGATAAAGAAGGATTAGTGGTTCTCTGAGAGTGCCTGGAATAGCAAGCAACAATTACTGTCATGCTTATCTGGATACAGAACTCTGCTACAGCAGAGGGAGCAGAGAACAGAACCATACTTAGAAAGAGGAGGAATAAAAGGTGGTTTTATTTCCCTTTGTCTCTGGGAAGGAGCATATCAGACCCAGCCTAGGCTAGAAGAGCAGATTCAGGGGCAGAATTTCTGACACTGGAAGGGACTCCAGGATGTCATGAAGATACTGGACAAGATGAAGCTACAAAGAGTAGATAACCATGAAACAAACTGTCCCTTGATAAATGCAAGCTTGCCCTGTAGATACCTTGCCTGAGACATCTCTGAGTGTGGGGGAAGAGGTTGATGGGGAAGGAGAGCAAACAGGAGAAGATGTCTGCCTAGAAATTCCTCAGTATGAGTAGCTCTAGACAGAGGATGCCTCCAGCAGGCAGTATGCAGTAGCCTAGGTTGACTACAAGCTTTTTCAAAGAGTAAAAAACTTGGTAGACAATCCAATCCATATGCACCCTTAACTAACTCAAATTTTCTTTCCGCCCTGCTGAATGTTCAATATGTACTGAATTTAAGTTCTGCAATAAATCAAAGCAATTAAAAATAGTTAACAGTTGCGTTTACATGAGAACAAGAATTTTCAGCTAATTATTCTGAAAGTTGGAAGTGGAACCAAGCAATCTGTCTAATTAGGTTTAAACCTACTCCTGCTTTTTGGACTCAGAGTGGAAACGATTTGAGGGATTTGAATTTCAGAAAGTGTTGCTCAAATACTTCAGCTTTAACACCAGTCTGAAAGTTCAATACGTGCCACAAACCACTGTAATAATAATGATGGTGATAATAAAACTTTGATAGCAGCCATCTGCCCATTCCAGACAGCTGAATCATTTCCAGAGCTCCCCGAGAGCCAGCACTGACATGGATTTTTATACACTATATCACAGACACTATATGCAGGGTCTGCAGCCGAGACCTTTCTGCAATGACGTCAAAGAGGCTGGGCAGCCAGCTTTTAAAATTGCTGCAGGCTCCTCCTAATGGCATTGGGACATAACAAATGGGGAAAGGAAGATGTGCACATCAACGTTACAATAACAAGGAAGGACAGCACGCTCAGCTCGGGAGGCAGCACTTGGGTTATCCTCCACAGAGCTGCTCTCCAAAGCCTGCCTCAGCAGAGGGCTTGGGCTGTGAATTCCATCACTAAGGGGCATAACTCAGCTGGAGAACGTTTTAGCGTGAGGCCTGGGAAAAAAATGAAAAGAAAAAGGCATCAGAATTGTTAAGGCAGGAGTTAAACAAGAAACTGTAAAGAGAAGAGGCTCTAGCAAGTCGTTTTAGTGGTCTGAGGGTAGATGTTGGGGTAAAGTGTGTGATTTAAAACAGTTTATAAGACACAGCTGAGGAGTTTTTCCAAAAGCAAGCAGAAAAAAAAAAATAAATTAATGGAACAAAATATTCAATGATCACTCATAGACTGCTGGCAGGGATGCACAATGAATCAGTTTGTTTCAGCCCTGGTGATAACCCACATACAGCCACGTCCACACGTGACCCTCTCTGAGCTGGAGATTGATGGTATATAAAAGAGGGACATGTTTTTTTCTCTAGAATCTAAAAGCTGCATCTCTTCTGTGATGCATCAGGACCTGTCAGCCCTCTGGGTAAGCTGGGAAGCTCCCATCAGGTATTTATAAAAAGGCATGCAGAAGGCCTGCTTCTTATCAGAGGGCAGAGAAATCTACCTGGACTTGTCACTTGGATTTGTGCAAAGCATGTGGCACTGTCCCTCACGGCCTCCTTGTCTCCAGACTGCAGACATGGATTTGATGGATGGCCCTCTCAGTAGATAAGGTATTGGCTGGATGGATGTCCTCAAACAGGCTGTGGTGAACAGCACAAGTACAGGCTGGGCAGATTCAATGAAATAGCAGAGAGCGAGTCCAGCTGAAGGAATTACAGATTTTAGGATAGATTTTAGGAAGTTTTGATGGAAATCTTTGTATTTTTAAAGTTCAAATCAATAAGCGGTTTACAGACTTCTAGAAAAGAACAAAAAGGTGAAAAACCCCACAACAGCATACTGAATCTCTACCAGTGCTTAAGATGTAAGGTGCAGATGAATTCCTGGTGCAAGGGGGTGCTTGTTCGTTGCACAAAATACAGTTTTGGAATTTTGCTATTCACACTCAATAGATACTCATATTTATGTAAATGAGACTACTGGTATTTGTACAAAATATGCTAATAAATATGTTATTTTCCCTACCTCTAAAATATCCCGTGATTTAGCCATTCATGCTAATAGCGTAATGTGAACATTTAGAATTTCTTTATGCTCTTATTTAATTTATCCTTCATATTTTCACTCTGCTTAGCAGTACTTGCAGTATTCCAGCTGTACCTCTAAGAGTAGGTATACAGTTTAGCATAATTACACTTCTCTATAATTATCAACATTAAAAAGCTTAGGTTTTACTCCCTGTACCTTTACTTTCATCTTATTTTCTGGAAGCTATTGAAAAGAACATCTCTAGTTATATCTAATTGCATCATAACAACATGCTTTCAAAAGTATTTTTATTTACTGTGGATTGTTGGTCTTGAAAGGAGCATTCTGGGGACTTTTAAAGGCTTTAGATCTTTAGATCTGAGGAATAAAGAATTAGGTATTATCACACTGGGAGGTAGCAAGTGTCTCCAGGTCCTGTATTTCAGTGTATGGTGCAATAAGACAGAAGTTTCAGAGGGACAGGGAATTATGAGTATTCCTCTGAGACAAATTTAAGAGTGAAAAACAAAGGGATCTCTTTTGAAGCAATTGTAGTAATGAAGTGCTATGATTACCTTTGATTTATTACTCTATAATGACCATGTTACCTGATGGAAAGATAACGTAAAAATACCTTCAAAAAGTCAGAAAATAGATAAATAAAACAACCCAAAGGCAAAACCTTCCTGGGATCTAAACACTTCAAGTGTTGATAGTTATTACCAGCCTTCCTTTCTTTATAAAGTTATCTCATTCAAGCACTTTGCCATGCTGGTGGCAGGGCTGTGTGGTAGAGGACAAGCAGCAAAACGTCTTCCTTACCTTGATTTTTCTCTGTTTTAGCTGGGCTTGGTCACGATGTGCCAAAAGAGGCAGTTCAGGAAAGCCTTAAGCCCCCTGAGTCTGCTAAATTTTGTGAGGCAGCAAACTTAGACTGAGTTCTTAGACAAACTAGAGCAGTGGCAAATTTGCAGTGAGCAATGATTCTGACGGAGAATAATTTTCAAAGTCATGCAAAGATACAGAGGGATACAAGCTAAAAGCACCAGACTTCAGGGTGAAGATTTTAACTGGGCTTTGCTCTGGTCAGAGGTTATGCCTGCATAGGAACTACCCCCAGAGCTGTGTGGGAAAATGAGGAAGAGCTGAGGATCAGTGAACATCTCCCACATTTGGTGTGCGGGGATGGAGCCGCGGCCGGGCGTGACACAAACCAGAAACTCCTGTGACAGCGTCTCCCTGAACCTCTTCCAGCCCTTTGCTGGAGTCGATAAAGTGACCACAAGGATGAGCAAATGCTTCCATGATGATCCTTCTAGCAGTGCTCTTAAAAAGGGACTCACCTGGAGCTGGCCTGCAAGGAGAGAGAGAACCCAGCAGCAGAGGGTTCCCGGCAGCTACGGAGCTGCTGGACTCAGCACTTCACTGTCGAGGGTCCAGATGTTCTCAGCGTGTCTGGAGCTTTTGCTATCACAACTGCCAGAGTTTCTTCCTCAAAGAAAATGAGGAGAGGAACTGAAGGGATTAGGAATTCCGAGCAGAGGAAACATCTGAGCAGGAATATAAACGCAGAGAGTGAATGGCGCAGTTGCTGACCTAAGAAACATTGAAAAATCCAGGATCACGGGCTTCAGTTATGTTGTTCACATGAAATGCCCTCAGTTCAATGCACAGAAGCCAAATATTATCTCATGAGATGTAACAAACTGGAAATACAGGGTATACACTATTTTCAAAATTTCCAGAGGAGCAACAAAAAAAAAAAAAAGAAAAATCTGATCTTTGAGATACCCCAAACTAAGACGTGAAAGGCTTCTGCATTGCTCAGTTTTTCCAAGTTAAAGAGAACAAATTGAATATTTGACTCTTCAGATCTTTGATCACTCACTGTTCATATGGACACAGGCTGCCCATATGGACTGGGAGAAATCCCAATATCCCTTGAACCCAAAGTCTAATAAAAAAAGAGAGTGAAATAGTCTCTACAAGACTTTCAACTTTACAACAGTGATCTGGCCTTTTAAGTGTTAATTCAGGGATACCTTGAGAATCATCTATAAATTTTAGTAAATTTGAATCCAGATGTAATTTTTCTAGCTAAAAGCTGTCTCTAATCATAATTCTCATAAATATTCATGTGATCAGTGTTCTTTTATTTCTCTGCCCATTTAAGATTCTGATCTCTCTCCTGGGATCAGCTGCCTGCTAGGATGAATTCCACAAAAGAAATCCAAAAACACTGATAATGTATAGGGATGGGATTGCTCTGACTTTATTCAGCACATTTCAATATTAGATGAGCAAGATTTTCTGTTTACCCTTGCGTTATATCCTAAAAAGAATGTTTTAGTTAAGATAGCTGAAGAAAAACATAGCTTATTTCCAAAATTTGGAAACACATTTATTATCTTCCATTACCCAAAAAAGTAATAAATATGAAAAGTGAAACTCCTGTCAGATGGAGTTATGACAATTCTTAGACAAAAATTTATTTATGAACTTGTATAGCTCTTTCTACATGTTGCAACATTTTTTCCATATAAAATGACAGCCAAACCTCTCTTTTTGTTCACAGATTTTCAATGAACAACTCTCCTTTTCAATTTGGTATCAACACCACATAACTGGCACAAGTTTATATGCCAAACCCACAATGGCAGGAATTATTCTAGTCTCATTATTCCTCCTTTTTTCATGACCCATTTTATTTTCCTGCCCCTGGCCATCCATAAATCATTCCTGCTTGATTTTGTAATTTTCCTGGGGGAAAAAAAAAAGGGATATTGGACTGGATTTTTAGAAAGTATACTTCAGATGAAAGAAACCTCTCACATACAACAATGCAGGACAGAGTTCAACTCATGCAAACAAACCAAGCTTCTTAAAGCTTAATTGCACTAAAGTAACCTTGTTTTTGTGGGCTGAAGAATCCCACAAAGGGGAAAGGAAACAAATGTCACCTAATATACATTTTCCAAATTTGTTCCAGCCTGGAGAACCATATCATAGTGTTTCATTAATTGGATGGAAATTTTTGCATAGTAGAAAGCATGAGCTGTTAATTTTACTGGGAGGCTCTTTTGTTCATTGCCATTTCAGAGACCATTTCCAAAAACAAGACAAATCTGAGTCCATTCAGTACCACCAAATCCTCACGAAGTATAATTATCTGACTTTGCATATGAATAAACCCAAATATAAGCCCATGTTAACCCTACCTGAAATTAAGAGTTTCAGTCTTAGTCATCTAGGTGCCTTCAACGCCCAAGAAAATACGATTAGCTTGTGCAGGGAAGAATTTGTTCAGAAGTGAGATCAGGGGCTGGGAAAGGATGAATGATCCTCTGGAGAGTTGCCTGGCTAAAATGAGAATTTAGTCATGTAGCTGACACCAGAAACCCCTGGCTGCTGGGCAGCTGAGTCCAGGTGGAAGGACTAACACCCACAGGGCAGCAGGGGCACAGAGGGAGAAATGTCACACCCAGTTTTGGGCACCTAACCTGAGGTAGCCACCTGAGGTAGCCATGTGTCCGTGGAGCCTTCCCTGAGCTCGGATTGCAGAGCTGGGCTCCACTCTCCCTGCAGATGTCACTAATTCAGGCAGTGTCTTGCACAGCTAGTGACAGGGTGCTGTCTCTTAATTAAGACCTCTCTCTCCACTCCCAAAACACAGAGCAGGTCACATGCTAAGGCCTTCCAGAGGAGGCCTCTTGCCAAGGTGTAATATTTTGCATTATCAGCTCCCCAAGGGCTCAGCTGAACACCTGCCTTACTTCTAGGGATACACAGGGATACAATCAGTTGCAGTATTAACAGGGAAAAAAGGAATAAATTCAAAAAAAGCCTTTCAAAGTTTTGAATAAAGCTACAAAAAAGGGACATCATCTTCATCACCACAGGCAGCTGCAGAATGATGGAGTAAAAATTATCTCCAGAGCAGGTTATCTTGAGAGCTTCTGCCACTATGCTGGAGGAAGGGGAAATTCAGAATGACAAAGCAGAGAAATGAAGGTCTGGGAAGACAGGCTAATATTTCACAGTTTCACACAAAGTATTTCACAGAGTTTTCATACTCAACATGACTCTTCTGCTAGAAAAGCAAACAGGAGGGAGGAAACACTGGCTGGGTTCTGCAGAGAGGACACAGAGGATGTCCCTGCTGTTCCAGATGCATGCAACAGGGCAACACTGCCCTGAAATAGGAATGCAGTGTAGCAAGGTACAAGCAGAGCAAAGCACAGTGCCAATCTTCCCAGGTTATTTAGGGCCAGCAGCCCTTGTCCATGCTGAGCACCACACTTCAAGAAAGAAGTGGGCCAAGTGAGGAGGCTGTGCACAGAACACCAAATAGAATCACAAGAAAATATCCTGTATGGGAAAAAGCTGAAGAAAACTGTGTTTCTCCACCTAATAGGAAAAAAAAAACCCAACCCAAATACACAGGATTTCTTTATTCATGGCTCAGATTTATAGGTTTGAATGACAGTGAAAAAGAATATTGGGAAAAATCAGGAAATAACTCTGTGTGGGTATTCCTGCCTTTGGAGATCTTCAAAGAACAAGGTAGATAATGAGATGAGACAAAAAACAGATGAGAATTTTTACAGTCCATCAAGTCATCTGCTTAAGCAAATTTTATAGTATATAATAGGGGTATTTGTACTAGGAGGAGCAGGAGTGGTGGAGTAAGGTCAGCACAAGATTTTTTCCCCAACCCCTCTGGTTCTACTCCCTAAACTGGACTAAAGTGTGACCAAGTGGTTTTCTTTCCTTTAGATGTTGGTTTGGAGCTGACAGCAGTGAACTGACTGACTGAAACTGCTTAGGGCTATTTTCCAGCATTACAGTACTGGAATATATCATATACCATGAAAATAATTCATTTTATCTCATCCAAGTCAATCTGTAACTCGTTTTTATCTCTTCACCTGCTAGATAATTGGCTCTGGAAGTGCTTCAAAACCCCATTTAATATCTTGGCCCATGTTATGATGAAATCCAGATGAACACCAGCTCCTTCTCAACACCTTTACTCTGGGGAAGGAGGAGAGGAAGAGAACAGATGCTCAGCATGACCCAACCAGCTCAGAATGATCAGCAGATCTGAATGACCACCAGGACCCCAGGGCAGCACTCTGGAGCCCCAGAGAAGATTTAGGGCCCCCCTGGTGTCCCTCACCAGACTGATGGCATCTTGGGGACACACAGGCATCTTTCTGAGCTCCTACACCCCTCATCACCTCCCGTGAGTCAGTGGCAAAAATGTGCATGCATTCTTAGAAACTTTCTTATGAAAAACTCACCTGGACTTACCTGCTTTTGGGTGTCATTTTTGGTTTTTTTTCCTTTGTTCTATAATTTTTTGTGTAATTTTTTTTTACAATTTAAGTATTTACTGGAAAACAAACAAAGAGGAGAAATAATGCTGTATTACAGACTATTAGCAAGACAGCTATAGAAAACAGCAGACCAAAAAAAAATTTATATAGAAATATCTTTCCTTATAAGAAACTTTACATGACATACATCAAACTGAAAAACAGTAAAAAGTTGGTTGTAGCTCTAATTTCATTTTCTCCTATAAAGAAAAAATGAGTTCATTGAAATTTCTGACTATATTATTTCTTTATTACTTTCATATGGCACAAATTCTCCAGTCTTTTAAGAAGAAAAAACACAGTAATTTATAATTATAAGCAAAAATCTTATTAACTTGTCCCCATGTTTGCAAAGGCAACAGGGATCTCCTACAATTTTCTGAGGTCTCGTGGGCATGTTATGGTAAGACTACATAAACCAGAGGTTCACTGTGGCATATGATATCCAGATGAAAAGAGTACACATTAATTCTCAAAACACTTCACAGATGAAGATTTGTGAAAAGAAAAATAGAGCTAAGAGGTTTCTTACTGCATTTCCTGAAAGGCTATGGAGGGATTTTTTTTTCCCAGTCATAAGAAATAACCAATATAAAATATATTTTTTAAAAAACCACATAATTAAATTAGAAATAATTTCAAGTTGTTGCATTCTTGGTTTTTGTTCAAGGGGCACTGAGTCAATAAAGATGAATTACTGATTACTGGGGCTGAATTATCAAGAATGAAACTGAGGGGACTTTCCTTCTGCAGAGGTAATATTAATTGTTGGCAGTTAATGGCAGAATTATAGGTTCATTTTGGTTTTACATAAAACTTTATTGAATTAATTGAACCATGTGCACTGTGTCATAATGGGAAACATCAATAAACTCAAAGGGAAATTTCATTTCATTTCTGCACTGAAGGCTGTGGTAGGAGCTTGTGTTATTCAGTTCAGATACAGCTGCAGAGCATTTGGCTGTTTTGCCTGGGTTTGTTTATCTTATGCCAGGGAAAAGAGACCATTACCCACTAACATTTTTTATAGACCGTTGGGACTCCAAATATTCTATGTCAAATCTAATCTTTAGCAAGCTAAGTTCAGAAGGAGAAGAAAGTGGTTCATGCTAGGAGTGGAGGTTAACACTGGGGGAGCCTCAGATGTCTGTACAGGGCCAGGGCCAGCTGACAGGGGGTTCTCAGAACCACCCAAATCATCTTCTTAGAGAACTTCTGGGCTACTTTCTCCTCCCTGCAAGCCCCAGTAGGTGCCTGAACCTAAGAGTTCTGCCCACCCCATCCTCTGCAAACCCACTGAAGGCATTAAATGATGAATTCTATCATCATGTTTGCACATCATTACTCTTGTTACACGTTCCCTCTGTTCCCCTACTGCACTTGAGGAGCCTGGCACAGGCTGAGGCCATCCACAGCACGTGAACGTGGCCTCTGCAGCATCACCAACACAGCTCCAAAAACCTCTGTGAATGAGGCCCTCCTGGACCTCAGGCTGCTGCTGCAGCACTAGAGACAGGGAAGAACATTCATTAGCTCATTAACCTTCTTTTCATCGAGATAAAACCCTCCTGCATGTATCAACAGAGCATCACAATTCAATCCCTGTCCTGTGCTCCCCCTTTGTGTATATACCAAGAGAAAACAGAGTTACCTGCCAGTGTGCACTCCTGCTGGGATCTTTAGAATGCTTGGCACTTTCAAAGCTGGTAGAGACTCCTATAAGCTTGAGCAAGGCTGTATCAATAAGAGTCAAATTTAATTTGGTCCAGTTTCACAGATTCTTGCAACGCTGAGTTGGTTTACTCTGCAAATACAAAGGAAGTAAAATTACAGAGGTGATTCCACCACTTATTTTTGTCTGTATCACAACATTCAGGCAGAAAGGGCTGACAGATCTGTTGTTTGGCTCAACCTGTCCCAAATTTAGCTCATCTGGGCTCACTCCAGTAGTTGGATAAGAGTAACTATGCCAACAAATGAGGAATAAGCCTATTGTAATCCTTTTTAACATCTCTGACTGAGCCATTTGATTCAGCTGCTTCCCTGCAAAAGGCATGATGCAGTAGGAACAGTTCAAACCAGGCCACTTTGGGGAAAGCCCTTTAACCTACCAGAATTGATGGCAGCTCTGATATGAAATACAGCCTATTCAGTAGCTGTGACATGCAAATAGCTGTGAAAGCGCTGAGGCTGCTGAAATAAATGTTCATGGGTGACAATAAAAATCAGTTCAAGCCAATTTGTAACACTCAGAAATTCTTTCAAAAGGAGAGGCCAGTGAATTTGGTTGGTGACCATATCCCAGGGAAACACTGTGCTTATTGGTGGCTGACACATTCAGCTGTGACCACTGATCCCAGAGCACCACATGCAACTTCTGGGCAATGTTTTCAGATGCACTTTATCTGAATTTGCTACAGATTATGTAAGTGAAATAAAAATAAATGTTGATTTCCTGTAAGAACAGCAAAATAAAAGGTTTTCTTCATAAGCAGACAGGTCGGATTTTTGGGATAAAAGTTATTTCAACTCTATTCATTTACTCTGTTGGCCAAACTCTTCCTCCCCACCCAGGCAAGGACTCAAGCCAAGCTCTAGATAAATCATTGGCAGCCATTTCCATGACATGGTTGGCTTGGAAAGGCTTGGGAGGAATTCCAGCACTGAGAATTCAGCTGCAGGTGGAGGAGCACAATCTGGAATACGCAATGGCAGTCATCTCCACTCACTGGCATTTGCAATCCTTTTTCCTGGCTCACAAAAACTTGTGCAATCACAAGCACTTGGTGGAACACTCCATTACTGCTTACAAGCATCTCTATCACTGCATGCACAGCAATATGACTGAAGCTATTGGCTTGACTTTGAAGTAAATCCTTAGAAGTGGCAAGCCCTTAATCAATTCATATTTTGTTCAGTTGGTGTCAGCATTCCTCAATAGACAGAAAAAGGTGCTTCAGTTCCATCTCTTAATGACTGGCTGAGAATGGCTCCAAAACCACAAAAATATGCATAGCTCGTAATCAGCAAGACCCTCTGTTCATTGTGATGGATGAATGTGGAGTTGGGCAGCAGTTGCTCAATATTTTGGAATGTCTCTGTATGCTGGCAAGCCCCTCTCAGGATCTTCCTTGCTAACAGGCAGCAAGGCATTGCAATGACTGCTGGCTTTTCTAAAACAGTTTTTGCTCTAGTGGTTACAGCAAAAGAGGGGAAGGCTCCCTGCCCTCAGTCCCACTTTCACCAGTACAACCCAAATGCAATGTGCTTGACCTTTTTTGCAAGATTACGCTGCTGATTCCTGCCCAATTTGTTGTCCACTATGACCCACGGGGGGGTTTTTTGTTGGTTTTGGGGGGTTTTTTTGTTTGTTTGATTGGTTTTTTGTTGGTTTTTTTTTGCAAAGCTCCATTGGCCTCCAACCAGCAAAACTACGTGGAGCTTTTCTATCTAGATGAAGTCAGGATGTTTAAATCTATATAATCCTTGTTTCTCATGTCCTACAGCATGGTATTAAGCTGCTAATGTTCTGGTATGTTGGCAGATCAAGATCCTACTTACAGGTTTGAAAGGCAGCATTCATCTTTCTTTGGCGTGCATTATCTTAATGCATATTCAGGCTGATTCCGTGTTTAGGGCCTTTCCTCTGCAAACACAAACATTAGAGAATTGATTTAGCAAAGAGATGACACTCAGATGCCTTGTCGTGGTTTTAGCCCCAAAGCATTTCAGTTAAAATGCTTAGCAACAAAGCACATCTCAGCAAAAGAAGGGAATGATGCTCCCTAATTTTCATTTGTGAAATTGAAAACTGCACTGTGAGAAATGGTGTAGGCCATAAAGGAGCCCTCAGCAAGATTATGATTTTGTTCTTAAGCACAGCAGGCCCACAGTGACAGTATAATGGCACATATATTGGCTCTATAGCTATTTTTTGTCTGGGATTTCCTGTCTTGTTAGCTCCATGATAAAATGAGTGTCCTCATGGTGAGATTCCCACAATCCTGGCTAACTTTAGGGACACTCCTTAGCACGTCCCCCTCAATGGTACGTGAGCTGTCANCACAATCCTGGCTAACTTTAGGGATGCCCCTCAATGCTACGTGAACTGTCGCTCAGATCACCCACAAAGGCTTTATTTCCAGAAACCTTAGAGCTGCACTGAAGGTGATGACTTAGTCTAGAGCTCATCCACACCCTTCCCATGGCGTGGGTGTTGAGTGTGTGCCTCCAGCCCTGAAGGAGCCCGTTTACCACCACCAATGTGATCACCAGCACAGGGACAGGGCCCTCCTGAGATGCCACGACTGCTGCTGCCCTGCAAAGAGACAGTGGGAGGACCTGGCTGTGGTCTGCTGTCTCCACAGAGGGAGGTACAGCATCCTGGGGACACAGGCCTGCCTCCCCAGGGTAGCAGTTGAGACGGCCACAGTCCATGGAGTTTCTCCTGTACCATCAGAAGCTCCTCTCTGTGAGCTCCCACAGCCCATGGAGTGTCACCTGTACCATCAGAAGCTCCTCTCTGTGGGTTCCCACAGTCCATGGAGTGTCACCTGTACCATCAGAAGCTCCTCTCTGTGGGTTCCCACAGTCCATGGAGTGTCTCCTGTACCATCAGAAGCTTCTCTCTGTGGGTTCCCACACTCAGCCCCTCACAGCAAGCCCCAGCTCCCAGCAGACTCCTGCCCCTCTGACCAGCTAACCCACCCTTTTATAACACCCATCCTTACTGGTCACAGCTGTACCTGCTAAGGGCAAGGCTGTTCTCACTCTGTGGTAATTAGTTCAGCTGCAGCTCCTCAGGGGTGAGATTGCCTTCAGCACCATCTCTCTTCTCTTACAATCCATCCTCCCACACCCCAGCAAGTTCACCTGCTCTGGTGCACAGTGAAGGCTTTCCAAGCCTTTGTCTCCTCTTTGTTGAGGCTACAAACTAGCTGGGCTTTCACAGGAACAGCAGTTCTTCTGTTTCATGCCTGACTCTCTGAGGTGAAAGCCAGCACATATAACTGATGGTTCTGCAAAGCAGAAAATGTTTGCCAAAGGCTACTCTGGATCAAACCTTACTGTCCTTGGGCTTGTAGCTACTCACCAAAGAAGCCCAGAAGCCCAGCTGAGGAAGGAGTTGGTGGCACATTAAGGGCTACACAACCTAGAAAACAATGTGACTTGGTAGAAGATCTAAGCCCAGAAACCCGCCTTTATCATGAAGGTTTGTCTAAATGGGAGAGGTCAGTGAGGAAAAAACTTGTCAGATTGCTTTCCACCATCTCTAGCAGTCAGGTTGTTGGGCCAGAAATCATCAGTAGGACCTGTCCTTGATTAATCTCTACATGGAAAAGTAATAGCAACAGTGTAAGTTTTTAGTTCAGGGAAAAAAAAGAACAAAACCAAACCAAAACATTTGGGTTTATGTCTAGACAAACAGAAATACCTTAGAGTTTTTGTTTATTTTTTCTGAATTGCAGAGGATTAAGAAGGACTGTTTTTGTGTTGTTTTGGAAATAGCAAATCTTGTCAGATCTTATGTAGACTGCTGGCAAAATTTATAATGCTTGCTGTTCTTAATGTGTAACTTCAGAACTTCAGAAGGGGTATAAGTGTTTGAAAACTAATGCTTATCTAATACTAAAGTAAAATTGAGTTAACATTGAACCATTTTCAAGTCTCACTAGCATCTCAGTCCTTAAATTGTCTTTCAAATTAAAAGAACTTTAACTGCACTATGAAGCAAAATGCACAAGAATTTGCTTCTACAATAAGAAAAGTAATCTTTAACTTTTAAGAGAGAATACTGAGACCTAGAAATGATACAGCAAAGAAATTATGTTATCTCTGATAGGAAGAGCAATCCAAGAGAAGACCCTCAGTACAGTTTATAACCATGACTAAAATACACACAAGAAATGGAACATGAGAGACATAATAGTTCTTTTTCCTGCTATACATCCTGCTCTGACACAAAATTGACATGACAGACTAAAGTACAATTCACAAGAACTAATTTCCATCTGCTGAAGAGTTACTCTCTTTACAGCAACTAGTATTTTTATTTCACCTGTTTGCCATGAACCAGGATTTCAATGCAATCTCTTACATATTCCCTCTGTATTAGTGATAATCATCTCCCTTCCCATGAAAAATGGACCCTGTCTTCTTAGGATCATGCAACAGAGATAGGGATAGGTAGCAGGCAAAACACAAAGCAAAAGCCCATGTTCTTTGCCCCAGAGTCAAATACATGACCCAGGGTCATGTATTTTTTGATTCATTGTGATTTATACTGCTCAAACAACTCATCAGTACATAAGAAAAAACCAAGAAAGTAGCTACAGTAGGCCAAAACCAGGACTCCAAGAACAAATTCCTCCAGATTATTCAGATTCCAGTCCCTGAATCATAAACCAGATTCATGGGTTTGGCCCTGGCCCCTGTGCAAACAATGTGGAGGCCCCTCTTCCAGTGAGGTTCAGCTTTGCCAAAATCTGTAAGGAACAGTATGTCACTTTCTTGAGACTGAGAGGAGTGATGAAACTTTCACAAAGGAGCAGCTGACCCACATCACTCAGGAGGAGCACTGTCCTTGGAGGACATGAGCAAAGGAACATCACTCCATTTTGGATGAGAAATTTCATCAAGAAATTTGCCAAGTTCTTTGACTCACACGAATCAGAATCTGTCCCTGGCCCTGACCTGGCCACCAAACCCCCATTCTGACATATGTTTAGTGCAGTGCTGCCCACTGATCCTGCCTTTATACAACACATTTATTGCTTCTGGGTAAGCTATGGGAACACAACTGTGCTGCTCCTTTCCCTTGTACGTAAGGTAACAAAAAAGGAGGATGGCAAAAAGAGTCAGAAATATGTTCTGGCTATAAATAGACTTCTTAATTGCTTAGCACGCTTCAATTATTTCATTGCACAATTACAGTTGTCAGTTCTTCACTCCAAAGAATCCTTCTTAACTGCTAATCCAGAACTATGATTTAAACAGAGCAGCATTAGGAATTTCTGTGTGCAGCAAAACACAACCAATTATAATCAACACTGGCAAATTCTAATTTGACATTAGACATAATTAACTCCATGAGGAATTACCCTTATAATAATATTCAACAGGAAGCAAAGGCATCTTCAGAAACTCATGCTCTCTATTAGGTGCAGTCACAAAGTTCCTGTTGGCTTCTTCATTAACTAGCTGACACAGAGACCCAGGATTTTTGGGTAGCCCAGGTATCCGTGGTACTAAATTCTTCCAAGTAAGAGACTTCTTCTATCATCTCCTACTGCTGCAGAACCTAAGAGGATCCAGAAGATTCCTAGAATACTAGGGGAAGACTGAAGAGAGCCTATGTCACAACATAGACCTTTCATTTTGGACTCCTAAGTCCTTGACATGAAAGAGAAAGGATAATTCAAGTATGCTCTTGAAGTTCTGGCAACCTGTTTCAGCCTAACACCAGGAACTGAATGTTCTCTTCAGTTTTGAAAAACCTTCTCCAATTTTAAGGCCATCTTGTTTCTTGCTTTACTTCTGTCAGAATGGTTTAATCTTGGTTCTCTCTGCCTGAGGATATGGTCACTCAGAGGCATCTTGTCAGAGCAGCTTAACAATTCTCAGCCTAGGTTGCTGAATGAGGAGATTGATTTTGTGGAGCAAATAGTCTCTCTTGTACCCAGGTTGTCTTCCTGTTATAATCTGAGCTATCCTTGCCATAGCAACATTGGGTTAGAGGTCTTATTTTAGGTGAAAAACGTAGCATGAAACAGGAACTGTTCAATGGGCTTGTTCTGTTCAGTTCACAAATTGAACCGTTCAACTGTTCACTCAGCTTTGAAAAGTCAGATAACCCAAATCAAAGCCAATGGGGGCTGTTGTACTCTGTGGGCTGTCCAGGCAAAGCCAGAGGAAGATGGAGAATTACATCAGACAAGGCAACAAAGAGGGAAGGAGAAGGGATGCAAGAGGCACTACTGAAACCTGATATGCCAGATTTCACAATTGTCCTTGCTTCAAAGAGTGTGACAGAGAAAATCACTCCCATGTGGCAAGTCTGGTGACAGTGACTCTCAGTGACACAGAGAAATCTTCTTGAATTTCATTAAATACACTGCAGTTCTTGGCATCCTCCACTATTGTATACCATGGATAATAGTGTTTCTTCACACTTACATTCTATAGCTCAACAAATATTATCAGAAACCTTCAGGATGAAATCCTGGGCCCAGTGAGGTTAATTAGAGTTTAGCCATTGGGTTTAGGAGAGCCAGAGGTCATATTTATAATCTCATTTTCTGTTATCATGCATTCTTTTTCAAACTTTCCTTTTTCCATTTAGAAAGTGCTCTTAGGATAACAAAGCAAATATCCCGTGGATATAGAAACTTGACAAGGAATAAGCCTCTTGCACTAAAAGCAATCCAGACCACTAAATTTTTCATTAATTAGTATTTCTCAGAAAGTTTCTGATTAGCCTCCCAGCTGTTTCCAACACTTCAGTCTGAAACAGCCCAATAAATACAAAAACAAGTTTTCACATTTTTAAAAGCTAATGGCTCACAGCTTCTAGCTTTTGCATAGGCCAAGATGACCAGAAATAAACTGGGAAAAAAAATGAGCAAGGGTTAGGTTCCATGAGGAACCGCTTCAGAAACCACAAAAGAGAAAAAACAAGATAAAAATTAAAGTGCTGTAAAACTGTGCCCATCATCCTTCTTGATGAAGGACTGCTTTTTGCTGGCAGTGCTAATTTTTCTAAGGTTAAAATACTGCTAGTATTGTTATTACCATATATCCATATGATATCTTAAGTGTGGCTACTGAAGGTAAAAGATAATCTATGATCCAAAAAGCATTTTGGACTCAGATAATTCATTAGTAAGCAGACATGCCTGTCTGTAAGAACAAATGTAGAAAAACAAAACACTGCAGGAAGCTGTAAAAAAAGAAGTGTGACGTCATATTGATCCTACAAAATGAAGTCTCTGTGCTAATTTTACTCACAATATTGTTATCTGTAATCAGGGCTGAGGGGAAAATGCATCACAAACACGCTCATTTTTTAGTCCAAAAGTAAGGCCCGTTCCCTGACCTTGCCTTCTTTAATAAATACACAACAACATTTGTATTTAAAATAACAAATTAACAGGACACTTCACTGCACACACTTCCATCCCTGCGGAGAAGAAGCGAGTACAAACAACATGTGACAGATGTTAATCACATAACTTAATGCACTATTGAAAGTGGGTCAGCAACAGCAATGAAGAGCAGCCCATTGGAACCATAAAAGGATGGAATAGAGCTAGAATAAATTTTAAGGACCTGTAATACAATTGAAATGGGAATAATGAATTTGGTTTGTTTCTGATGCATGAAAAAGTTTGTTTTGAACACGTGTTTGCAGTGTAAGGCAGCTTCTCTTTTCTGAATCAGAGATTCTTATCAGAATCAATATTTGACTTTGGAGATGGCAATTAACTAGGCATGTCTCACATGGAGATGTGGTTAAAATCAATTGGAGAGGGAAAGCAAATAAGAAATTAATTGATCTTTCTGATTGCATTTTTTCAAACAAATGCCCTTGGTATGGTCATTTTCATAAACTCATAGACCAAAACCAGGCAGTATCTTTTCTGTAAGGGTAAGGAAGACCTCAACAAAGAAATGTCTGACTTTTTGTAATGATGTAGTTTGCTTCTCACTGATTCAGCAATTGAGAGACAGGAGTTCACACTTACTGCTAAAAGCCTCATAAGCAGCACTAAACCCCCTTACCAAGGTATTAACAACAGAGGATGGTAGGGAGGATTAGAAGGATGATGTTTTTATGTCAAGTAATTTTGGTCAAAGTAGAATTCTAGGCTGCACACTTTATACTCGCTAATCTCATCTCCATGACTGCAGCTACATTGAGATAACTTTGACTTTTGCTCCACTGATCCACTAGAATTTTAATTTCAGGTATCAATCTTGTTGCAGGAATACTTTTTGTGCTGCCTTTTTGCAGTGAAGATAAAATTCAGTCTGTCTGCAAAAGACTGGATAAAATATTTTCTTCCCTTTTATCTATTTGCTTTGCCTCCTAAATATAAGTTTGCTGAGCAAGAACTGCTTCTATGTATTAAACTAATGCCTAGAATAACATGACTAAATTTTGCCCGTGGCCTCAGACAACTGCAAAAGAAATAAGAAACAACCATAATAAGTTCTTTGGAAGAGCCCTTCCTTTTGCAATCTGTCCTAAAAGGAAAGGATTGTGCAATTAGAATGACATTTTATCCTTCACTACTGTAGAAAAGAAAAAAGAAAAGAATATTGACAGAATCATTGGCCTCCTAAACTAATTTTGATCTGTACAGCACTATGATTACAAGACAGAGATAAGTAAATTTCTGTAAAATTTGACCAAATAAAAATTGCAATTGTTCCAAAGTTCTTCAAACAAATAGGAAAAAAAAAAGAGCAATAACCAGGTCTAATTGCAAAAGGACTAAAGAAGAGCAATCTAAACATATCAATTCAATAATGAAATACAAAAAGACAAGTGCATAACCTAGGAAATTAGGAATGCATTTTAGAAATTCTTTTATTTGGAGAATCAATCAACCAGAAACTTAATAAACAAATTATTCTTTCCTCCCACAGTGTGGGGAATTAATATATCTATATTAATTAATTAATATTTATACAATATCTATTGTATATATTTTATATGTACAATATGTATTG
>VZSE01006895.1:2236561-2346246 GCA_013398275.1 Promerops cafer | reverse complement strand
ACTTAATATATTTAACTAAATAAACTTAAATATATGAAGTACATTTAATTAATTTACTTTATATATTAATTCATTAATTAATATATATACAAACTTTAATATATATACAAACTTCTGTGACTGGAGCTCAAGAAAAAGACTGCAGATGACAGTAAATATGATATTGCTGATTCCTGCTGTGGTGAAAAGCAGAACCATTTGCAATGCCTAAACCCTTTTTCTCACAGTAATTCCTGCAGAAGTTCCCCTGAGGGGATCAATGCACCATAGAATAATTTAAGGCCAAGAGGCCTATGGAGGTCATCAAATATTCTGTTTAAAGCACAGCTGATGGCACTGTTTAAACTGCTGCAGTTTATCAGTATCCCTTTTACAAAGCTGGACACGGCCCCTCAGATGGAGCTGCACAAGAGCCAAGCTGAGGGTTGTAAGAACCTCCCAAAACAATATCCAAGCCACTTTCCTAAGACTTTAAATATGAAGGCCTTTAAACGAGGGGTTTATTTTGCAAAAGGCGAAAATGCGTCGAAGCGGGGCTGTCCACAAGCGTCCATTCAGTCTTGGCCACGCTTTCAAGATCTGTCCATCAGGACATCTGGGCACAGCTCTCTGTCTTCCCACAGGAGAAGGTCTCGGAAGGGATACGGCTGCTGAGGGATTTCATCCGAGAGCTGTTTGCACAGTCAACATTTTTATTCTAAGAGGTGCAACACTCCAAAAATGTGCTCAGGTTGGACCTTGTGGAAGGCAAACCTGGCGCTCACCGGTCGGAGAGATGGAGACCCAAAAAGCAGATGTCTTCCCACAGCCACTTCAGGGTGACAGCTGCTTCCTGCTCCCACGTTTGGGAGCCAGCCCTCCAAAGGCTGGGAAGGGGGTAAGTCGTGAGCAGGAAGCAGCACTGCTTGGGTTGGCTACGCAGCAAGTGACTCTGTGTTGTGCTGGAATGGATTTGAAAGATTAAGCAGCAAAAGAAGTCTGGGGGAGGGAGATGCTGGGGGGAGTGGAAGGGAAAAAAGACTGGTTCATCTTGTAGAACTGCCAGTTGTTTTAGACAGCTTTTCACCTGCAGGACAGCTGCTGGTCTTCCCCAGAGCAAACATGGTGAGACTGATTTCAGCCTTAAACAGAGCTGAGTGTGGTGGGGTCTCCCACATGGGCTGCCTTGTGGAGAAGAGAGGAGCTGTGCCACAGCAGCACCTGTTCTGCTAGAAGAGCTCTTGCAGGAGGGTGGCCCATCAAAAAAAAAAAAAAGCCCCAGTTTGTTTGTCATATTGTCTAAATAGCAAAATAAAGCATTTAAAGATGCCTTCTACATTCAGTACTTTATACTTCATGGTCTGGAATCATAACTACTTTGACTAAATGCAGTGTAACAGGTATTGAAGATGAAGGCAACTCCATTTTGAAAATGAGTCCAAGCTCTCCTGCCATGACATGGTTAAATATTCACTACATAGCTGTTTATGTCATTTAAATCTTTGGTGTATTTAATTTTGCATCACAGTTTTGGAGTAGATTGAAACTACTCATATTAGTCTTGGTAACTATTGAGAAAAATGTCAAAACAAAATGTGCTGGAATTCAAGAGGGATTATAAATACACAGAGGGATAAGATAGGAACTAGTTTAAGCTTTAACTATCATATGTCAAAAGTTATTTTCTAGCGGGTTTGAAATATGCTACTTTTTGTTTTTTTCTTTTCCTTTTTAGTCCAGTATTAACAAAAGGAAAATATCAGAGTGGACAGCTCAGGTTGTTTAATGGCAGTTCTCTACAAGGTTCATAAAGGGAGAGAATTCATCCACTAGGAAAAAGCCTGAACCCAAAACCTCAGATAATAACAGGCTGCATTCTGGAGAGCAGGTACGAAATTTAAAATGAAATTTGTATCCAAGCATAGCACTGACACTGTGAATCCTTCCTCAAAGGGAAGGATTTTTAATGTATTGTGTGCCAAATCCCTTATCTGCCAGTATCAGTGGATGCAAGCTGTCAAATGCCAAGCTTAGAATTTATTAAATGACTATAGTTCAAAACATAAAGTGCTGTCTTTCTTGAGATTGTGTGAGGAAGTGCTTAGGGTGTTTGGGCTGATGAATGCTTTTTCTGCTTGTATCCACCTAAACAAATGCTAGACAGAGCACAGCTCCCATGCAAACTTCCTTGAGTAAAAATCCCTGAAAAATCTTCACTGCCTCCAACATTTGGGGTTATGTTATGAGAGAGGCTGGAGCTCTTGCAATAAAGCACGGTAAAGTCTTGCAAAAAAGCACATTTTCATGATGTTAGCAGGGTAACCTCATAAATCGCTTTCTTTAAAATGACATCACAAAGAAAAACCCCTGTGGGAGACTAATTGTGATTCTAGATGAGTAATTTGGAAGAAGGGGGTCTTAACGGTGAGCAAAACATTCCAAAAAATGATAATAGCCTCAATTCCTCCCTAAATTAATTGCAAGAAAAGACTCACCCAAGAAACAATGACTTGTATTGTTATTTCACTCTATGCTGAAGAAGCAATTTAAGATGAAATCATGCAGTTCTAAAAGACAACCAATGTTTTTACTGATCCAGATATTTCAGTTGCAAAAGATACTATCCTCTGCTTTTCTTATCTGGAATTCTTATGAGTGGTGTTGGTAGGGTCTTCAGTAAGTGGTTTTCTGTCAACAATCTCAAGCAGTTCAAGAAAAAAGCTCAAAAAAGAAATAACGTTAGAGGTTGGAGAGAGAAGCATGAATGTGAGAGTTCAACATGGAAATAAGCTAGGAAACAACCTCAAAACAAGATGTCTGAGGTGGCAGCGGGGGATTTATTTGTAGGTCTTGACTCTCTGTTTGCAACAAGAAATTGTGGTGGGAGGGATTGATAAAGTAAGGGGCAAACTGACCTGGGAATCATGAACTTGGTTGTAAAAACATGTAGTGGGTATGACTGAGCACATTCAAATCTCTTCTATTCTCAAAACAGCAAAAAATGTGTGGAAACAGTGAAAATATGTTTTTATGGAACGTGCCAATTCATAAGAGCCCATGTGAACCACAGTGCCTCATTTGACATATTAACAGGCAATTTTTCTACCATATCTTAAGCACTTTTTTGCCTCAAATATCACATAAATTTACCAACCACCTAATAATGAATACTCACCTAACTGTTAGGTGTTAGGAGCAATTCTCTTTCCCTTCTTTTATCACATGACCCTCTTTCTTATTATGTATGAAAATATTTGTTCTTAAGAATTATTTTCCAATTCTCCCTCAAAAAAGGAAAGATGTAGAGAATTGTCTGCAGCTCAAGTAGGTCAAATTGCTGTAACTTTAAACAAATTAGCTCCAGTACCACAAATGTAAATACTTGGAAGACAAGAATCATCAGTAGTGCCTGCACATTCATGCTTATCCAAAGTTTTCAAATGGAGCAACCATTAAATATAAATAATGGACTTTGTAAATATGCCTGCAAGTTAAAAGGGAAAAAAAACACCCAAATACGTGGCTGTTCTATGACAACAATGAATCAACAGAAACTTACCTAGATAGCCTAGATGAAGGCACTAGTCCAGGTTTATGAAAGCATCTGAATTGGCAATTTAATACATCATAAGGCAACAGGATTTTGGAAATAAGGATATAAACACAGGACTTCTCCACCATTCTGTCTAATTGGCATGAAAGAAACAAGAGATCAGTTGTATACTGAGGTTGTGTAGTTTCCATTCTCATAAAATGAAACTTCCACAAGCTTTCTTCATAAATCAAAACACCATAGAAACATGGAGCAGCGTTTAGGAAAAACTGACAATTGGATCCCATCACATTTATGATCACTACCAACCCCACCAGACTGCTTGCTTTATCTGGATCTAGTTTTCACCAAAAAGATTGAGTATTTTTGCCCTTTCCTCCACTGTATGCTCTGAGGACAGAAGCTCCTCTACTGAGTCCAAAACACATCACAATATATCACTTAATAGCTGTAAAATCTGATTAGGAGTCCGAACTCTCCTAATCTCACTTTTGTGACAAATCCCAGTGGTTTCTGTAGGTCTGTCAATGTAACTGCAAACTGAATATGCTCTGAAGTCACAGCATACTTTTAGTTCTACATAAAATTATTCCTTGACCAGTTTCCTGTACCTGTAGGTACTCTTTACCTGCTCATATCATGTTCTAACTCATGCAAAGCCCTTGATTCAAGTCACTGGGTCAAATGCTGCAGAAGAAATTAAAGGCTACCAGCAATACTCTGCAGATACACAGTGTACTCACTCTCTCTTCAAAAGGAGACCTCGAGCTTGTACAGCCTTTGTTCCACTCAGCTCTGGAATTTGTCTGGAATCCTGACCTGCACAGTCCTTGTCCAGTTTCCATGTCTGAGTCCAGCTTTTGCTCATCTGGAAACTGCCCTCATTTTGCTGTTTTCTAAAAGGTGTTGGACCCCAGCTCCTTGGAATGCAGGAGAGTTTCGAGTGATCAATGAAAATAATGCATAATTTGGCTTTACATTTTTGATGAACTCAATAATGAAAAATTATACAATATCAGTTTCAAATGCACTGTTTGGCTAACTCTGCAGCTGACCTTTTATCTTTTCTTCTGCAGGGAGGCTTTACTGACCATCTCCATGGAGAAACTGAATGACAGAGATAAGTATTTCACATAACTGAAAGGCAAATGTCTAGGCTTTGACCCCAGTTTGTTTTATTTTAATACAGTTATTGCGTAATTGCTTGCAAATATCTTTTCAGTTCTCATAGCTCTAAGATTTATATCACCCTGGTTAGCTGACATTCACGAGATACACAATGCTCATAAAAGCTGATAACAATATGAACAAAAAAAAAATGCTGGGGGGAAAGATGATTTGCAGACACTATCTGAAACTATTGATTAATATCTCTGTATTGATATCCTAATATTCAATGAATGTGCAAATTTTGCACAGCCAGGAAATGGCAGGTTTATTTTTAAAGCAACAATAGTTTCTGTAAGGGGATTCAAAGCTCTTCTCTCTCAGGTGAGCTCCTTCACATGAATCCCACGTGGGGAGTAGTACAGTCTGGTGGTGCTGAACAAAGTGTGCTTTCTCTCCTTTCCAGACACAAGATGTTTGCTGCCCTCCATCCTCCCCACCTGCTGATCTGAAAAGCACTGGCTGCTTTTCATCTCATGCAGAAGTTCTGCCTCTTCCTCTGGGTGTTAGACATGGAGCGTGCACCTCGGGCCCTCTGGGAAGAGCTGGATGCCTGAGGCTTTTGGAGCAAATCCCTCTGTGGCCTTGAGTCTGAATGTGTTCCAAAATGTTCTGAAGATAGGACTGCAAACAAACAGCTTGGATCTTTTGGCACCAGCAATGGCCAAGTGTGCTTAGTATGGCCTTTTGAAGGCAAGAGAGTTTCTCCACGATGGGCTTTTGATCAAATTCTCTAACTATTATGTGCAAAGTAAAACCACTAAACTTTTTATTTTAGACTAATGCTAGAAGATTGCAGCTTTCACCTATGCCTGTTTATGATGTAATTTATCGAGGTGAAAGCCATCGGGGTGAAATTAATTTTAGAAAAAGTCTAATAAAGTTACAACCACATGTTAAACCAAGCTCAGACGGCCTGATGGCAATAAAATAAAATAAAAATGTGCCGTGATTGAAAAGCTCTGCTCTAATTTCAAGAACACCAGAGTGGGGAAATCCGAGATGCATCTCCCACAGCTGCAGGAGCTCAGCTCTGTTACACACGTGACATGGGAGCACAACTCCCACTGAATTTAACTGCAGAACATTCTCCATCTCTGTCTGTGACAGGTCAGATTCCCGACTGGTATAAATCAACCCATTCCAATAAAGTCCATGACAAGCTGGGCTGATTTACACCAGTGGAATACTTGGTCTGACCTCTTTGCTGTCCTGCAGCGACTGCATGACCAACTTTTAATGGCTCTTGGAAAGAAGTTGCTTTTGTGCCTTCAGCTTCCAGGCAACTGTGGGGTCCCTCTGCCCATGGAGGCAGTGGAGCAGCAGGTCTTGGAAGGGGAATAGAGGCAATTAGTGGCCCAGGTCTCTGCTCAGACCCAAGAGAAGGCCCTGTTCTCCCATGGAGAGTATAGGAGCTCCTCATCAAAGAGCAAAGGCACTGCAAGACTGAACAAATAAACATATGATACCCTCCACTCTCTCTACAGCTCTGTTTTCTGGTACTCAGATAAACAAATGGCTGCAGGAAAAGTGAAGCCATCTTTGCCATTTACAGTTTGCAGCTCCATAAATGCAGTGCAGAGCCATTTGTAATGCACAAGCTGTTTTGGGTAATGAAT
The DNA here is from genome assembly GCA_013398275.1 of Promerops cafer. Lineage (NCBI taxonomy): Eukaryota > Metazoa > Chordata > Aves > Passeriformes > Nectariniidae > Promerops > Promerops cafer. The sequence goes on along the minus strand of VZSE01006895.1, from coordinate 2,339,928 downwards.
CATTAATGGACAAAGTAAACACAGCATTATTATAAGTATGCTGGAAATGTTTTTGCTCATGTTCAGCATCCTTTGGGAACTTCTTGTACTTTGCTCAAGATTGCATCTCAGGAGGATTATTTTTTTCCCCCTTAAAAAAAAAATTGGAAAAAAACAGTCATTTATTTTGAAAGCTACACTTCATTGTGTAGCTGCTAGAAAGGAGAATGCTGTCCCTTTCCCTTCCTTCCTGTTTCTTTCAGGTAAAGAGCAAACAGCAGCATTAGCATCAGAAATGCAACCACAATTAATTCCACCCCTCTGAGCACGAGTCACGGCCATGGGCAGTGTTTGATGGGAGCTCACATCCCTTGGCATCACAGGGGGATGGAGGGCATGCTGAGGGGGCTGCACTGTAAACGTGGACACCCAAAGCCTGATCATGTGGCACTGGCTCCACTTTCAAGGCAGCCTTTCCTGGTTACTTGAATAAGTTTTACACGTAGGAGACAGATACGTCCATCCCCAGTCATCTCTCGTGCTCTGTTACTACAAAAGGAAGTTTACATGTGCAACAAATCAATTGTCAGGAAAAAAATATCCACCATGTGACCAGTATCTTCACGACCATACCCTACAGAGGCATCTTTCATTGGCCATGTTCATCCTGCTCCTTCCCCCACAGCCCCCAGTGTTTCTTTGGCTGGTACCCAAGGGATGTGCCTGCAGACACATGGTGACACACTGAAGCCTGTCACGAGCTGCCTCTGCTCTTGACACAGCCCTCTCCTCCTCAAGCCAAAGAAAGCTTCTGAGCTAGGACATTGAAGGTTATACAGGGAGGCAAGGAAAAGCAGAAAAGGAAATTAAGCCCAGCAATCCTCCTCAGAACGTGTCACGCAATTTTAAGTGCTATTTTTTATCACAGGGGGTTGTTAAAGTGGAGGGCTGGAAGAAGGCAGAGGGTAGAGAAGGGAAGTAGGGTTTTGTTTTTGTGAAAGTTGCCTAATCAATCTCTCTCTTTCAGCCTGCAGAACAACATTCTTCACAGCTGTACTGCAGCATCTGGCCCTAAGTACAGGGAGAGTTCCCTTGAAACAAAAAGTCCTTTAAGTATATTTTAAAAATATAATATTTAGTAACATCTAAGTGCTAAGGAGGATTAGAGCTGAACTTTTTTTTATACAATGAAATAAAAATTATTTTCTCTAAAACAGATTTTCCCTTTTATATGGGAATGGGACAAGTGAATTAAAAAATCCACCTGAGTTTGCTCATATCTTCTTACAAATCATATTGCATGTTTTTAAGGTGACAGACTGACCAGATGCAGTCATTTTAAAGTATCTGTCAAAATTTCCATTGTTACATGATTTTGTTTTACTTTTTTTAAGATCAATTGAACTGTTTTTTATTTAAAGCACTGTGCCTTCAGAAGGAGTAGAAAGAATTCCAAGATGTTTTTAGAAATAATTTTGAGATTTCCAAAAATCTAGTTGGAATACCTACAGTGAAAAAAAAATACACTCCTTTCTTAAAATCCATTACACTGCTTTTCTCTTTTTGTCAAAATTCTAAAAGCTAAATTATTCAGTATTTCCATGCTGAAGATTTAATCTTTATTACCAGTCCAAGTTCAAAATCTATCACTTTAAAAAATATTTCACTTACTGTACAGCAATGTCACAGGGGAGCTTAAAAACCTAAAGCAATACTAAAGCAAAAACCAGGAAATTACATGCTAATTTTAAATTTAGCAAAAATGCCTTTATAGTTTTGCTGTTTCTAATAAAAGTATGTTTCTAGGTTAGGTTAATTTTAATGTTGAATAAAAATGAGCAAACCCTAAAACCAATCTTTTGTAGAGATTCACTACTTAGGGTTGTATTCTGTAAAAATTGGAAGATTAATGAGTACTGCATTGCCCTATATTGTAATGGGTGACATTTTACACGAAGTTTTATAAAATCTGGTAGTTGTGCAGGCTTCAAAAACACGTTCAGTAAAACTGCAGGAAAGAGCCTTAAGAGAACAGGGTTGTTATATATAAGGAGACCTCCCAATTCTTCATGTTATATGCATCAACCAAACTGGTATACTATATTTATCACCTTACTTAAATAAACACAGCCTTTTTGTAAGCAAAGAGCCTAAGACTTCATAGCCTTCCCCATTCTAAGATCTCTTGAGTAAATCTGCTTCTTTTAATTTCTTTGATTTTTTTCTTTTGCTTTTTTACAAATACTTGCATATTGTGGGTAAACAGTCATGTATTTATCTGTATTATTATTCTTTTACCAGAAGCCAAAATCTACAGGCCTATTTCATTGCTTAAAATTTGCAGAGTTGCTTAGATTTTTGAAGATTTTGAAGAAGATAATATCTGAAAGCATATTGATTTTATAATCTCAGTGAAGGCAAACCAGACACTGATTTGAGATGCTGCATTTCCAGGTCTGAAGAGCTGAGTTCATGTTGCCTGTCCAGAAAAGCAGAACTAAGAATTTTTCCATATGAGCACTACTCAGTGAAGTACTTAAAAGTGCAGGTATCCCACCTTGTGCTCCTCATGCTGCAAAGATATTTGTCTCATTCTTTAGGGCTATCTGCTTCATCAGCACGTAAAATAACACTGCCAGTTTGTTCAATTTTTATATAGTAGACCTCACAACTGGGAATAAAACGGGAAATCCAAATCTCTAAAACATCATTAAAAGAGGGGCAACACCCGTGGAAATGGAAATACCAGTTGTGAATCTCTCTACCTGTTAAAATATGTTTAGTCCAAACAACTGCTGCCACACTCTGCCTCAACCTCCTCCTCAAATGCCACGGGTGCTTTTCTCTGATGTTTCTGATGGACACAACAGAAGGCTTGCACAGAAGGCTAAAAGAGAGAAAAGTGTAACCTAAAAACCTGTTAGAGTTGCTACTGTAGGGCTAACAAGAGGCAAATCTAAGCTGTATTCACCTGAAGGTTGTGAACAGCAGTGCCTGCTCCTCTGGGTGAGCAGCCAACACACAGCACTGACAGCAGTGGATCTGCACCAGGATCTTCTCTAATGGGCTTAAAATTGTGCATTATCAGCTCTTTGCACTCAGAACCAATACAGCAGGAGCCTAAGAGCTAGTGCCCATCGTTTTAGAGGCAATTTCAGAAAATTAAAGGGTAGTTGAAGGGCAGTTCACCTTTCACGAAGATGCACCAGCACTATTTGTTCTTTGCTGAAAGAAAAGCACGTTTGCCTTCCTCTTTTATTGTCTTTTATTGGGGGGTTTGTTTTCTGGTGTTTGGGCTGTTTGATTTTTTTTTAGTGAAGCCTAAATTTCCTACAGAAAAATTACCCAACGGGTTACCCAAACAGTAGTGGCAGCTATAGTGCTCATATCCAGAAAGCAATTACAGACAGCACCTCATCATTTCTTCTGGTGTTAAAAAACAAGCATTTCCTTAATTGGGCTTCCCATCCATCTCTTGCTTAGGGACATTTAATACACACTCCAAAGAACAACCTGATTATGAGATCTCTGCAGGGAACCAGGGCCATCTACTCAGACACCATCTGGAGCCCAACTTCTGTTCACTAGGATGTATCACTGCCATGGAGCCATGCTATCAAAAAATCTTCCACAGGTATTTTCCTTGAGATTGTTAAATGGGGAATTATTTAGCTCCCTTCAAGGCCACCACGAGCCAGGAAGGAGTTACTAGAATGCTTTCTCTGCCTGTAAGAAAAAGCAATTATTTGGGATTACTTTTAGCACAGCATCGGTTCGAGTAGACTGACTCCAAAAATAGGAGGTAGCTGCAGCTGGCCTGCTTCTCCTCCCAGTTTGTCCCTGAACCAGAAAACCTGTAACCAGCAGCAGTGATCCAGCATTCAAGCCTTTTGAAGAGGTGCTGAGCACAGCACAGCTGTGCTGTGCTAAGGACTCACCCAAAAATTGCCTGAAAAACACAGAGGGAAGGATGCTCAAGGGCCATCACTCAGACCCACCAGCTCAGAAGCACCTGCAGCTCTGCAGATGTTTGAGCAGAGCAGCAGAGGGATTTTGGGGATGTTCAGAAGCTTCTCTAAACCAGATGGAACTGTGAAGACTGAATTTTCCCTGTCCCAGCTTTTAAAGTAAGTCTGGGCTAAGATGCTCTACCCCTGCCACGTCACAGGAAAACTTTTAGACCTCAATCTGCAGAGTTTCTTAGAAGCTATAACATTTTATCAGAGTGCCTTACTGACAGAAAGAACTCCTGGTGCACTGACCAAGCAGCACAGCAACTCACTAAAACTGAGAAGGACATTACTTTGCTCCTTGTATGAAAATGGGAGAGCTGGGAACAGAGATGTGCAGACTCTGTTGCTCAGTCAGCTAAGAGAAAATAGAATTTCTGCCCTAGAATCAGCATTCAGCAACTTACAGGAACATAACAATACACAACAATAACAAAGACATTCAAATTAGTGTACAACAGTAAAAATAATTGTGGAAAGGACGAGACTGGTTAACATTTGGCAACAGTCAATTAACGTTATTGTTTTAATTAGTTTCCTTTTCAGTTCATGAGTTGACTTCATAAAGCTGTTACTCTGTTTTGATAGACAAAAACATTCACAAGTGCTCACATTCTGCAAAAGCAACAGAACATTAAAAGTCTTTTCTCTTAAAAAAGATGGGTTTATTCATCTAGCTATAAACCAGCATATTAGCTTAAAAATAACCTAGGAAACTATGTCTTTCTGAATTGTGATTTTGCCAACACAAAGAAATAGCTCATATATTTATCTATCATTACAGCCTGGTTGTGGGAACTAGAAAAAGGAATGCAATGATAGGAACATTAACCTTTAACAATGGTTGAGCTATAAGCCATTCTTGTTCCAAGAGCCCAGTTGCACAATGGGCCTTTTTATGATAGTTTAAAATGTCTTTTCTGATAGCAGTGTTTATAGAATTAGCTTGAGATGACATCTCCTCCTCTATTTCTCAGGGCCCTAGTAAAGCAGGGGAAAGAATGCCTCTGCATGGGGAAAACTAGACAGGGGCCAGCTCCATGGCTATCAGAGGAATGAGTGGCCCAGACATTTTGTCAAGATTTCCACTGAGCAAGTCAGCATTCCCTGTCATCTCCTTTCTAAACACAAACACTCACTGCTGGGCATTTGCTCCCCGTTCCTCAGGGCAGAAAGGAGCTCAGATATTTTTCTATCCCACTTCCCACTGCACTTTCCCCATTTGCTTCTTCATGAACCTTGCCCTTCACACTTTTATCTCACTTCCTTCCCACACCCACTAGGAATTACACAGCAAGCTCTGATTTGCCATCTCCAATCTACATACTTTATATGTGTTTTCACACACGGAAACGTGAAGGACTCGTTGTTGAAGCAACAGTTCTTCATTTCCAAAAGGCTGAGTTGCAAACATTTCAGGAGAAAAAGAAATCCCTACTTGTTGCAATGGGGAATGAAGTAAGTTGCACAAAGTTAAACAAAAAGAAATTGTATCAGTTTTGCCAATTAAAATAATTATTTGCATGTATGATCACTTGCATTCAGAAAAGTAAAACAAATTTGAAGACATGTAAATTTTTCCCATTTAGGCAGGTCTCATGGTTGTATTTACATATGAAGCACATTTGAGATTAATTGCAAAAGTTTTCTTTTCCTTTTTTAATATTTTTTGGTCATAGGGTTTAGCTGGGAAAACCTGATGTGTTCAGTGTTAGATAGGACTTATCTATCTAGCATATGAGCCAATAAAATTAAGTGCTAGTTTTCAAATCAGCTATGAAATATTGCCTGCAAAAAAAAAATTATCCTGTTTAGTCCTGAAGACAGAACATCTTTACCAAGTTCCCAATGCAAAGCTCATTAAAGGAGAGAAACTATGACACCCACATTTGGTTTGGTTCAGAGCTGTGCTGCAGTTTTGAGTTAAATTCCCCAGTCATGGCCACTTGCTGGCTATTAGCTGGATTCACAGAGTTATTTCACCACACACGGACTAAATTAGGAGGAAACTGAACGTGGTTGCAGATGTGCACCAAATGTCCACACCAGCTTTGACCAGGGACACAGGCCCTGGAGGAGATTGCTCCTGTGAACAGCCTCAAATGGAGCCCAGCTGCTTCCTGCATAACATTTTAAGATGTTCTTCTTTCTTACGAATCAAAACTTTTACACAAAACAACACCAACGTGCTGGAGAGCTTTTTTCTCAGGATCAAGTCTCTAAGAAAAAGGGGGTTAATCATCTTGGTTCCAGACAGACTTTGAGCTCTGTGGACTCGTATTACTGACAATCAAACTCCTGCCTTACGAAATGGTGATATGCAAAACAAATCGTTTTTATATCTAATACAGTAGCTAATATTCTAGGACTGATTTACTGTACTCAAGGTTGCTAATTTGGAGCATAAAGATATGTTTGGGATAGGTGTTTACAAATCCAGAAATAAAACACGCTGTATCTTGGATTTTGTCATTAATTCTGTGACTTTTGGACTAGATGTGCTAGCCAAGAATTGTCAAACAGAAACACAAATTCCCTTTAAATGTCACTGTGCTTTCACTGGTAATATCTCAAATAAGTTGCATTTAGAAAAATACATTATAAAATCACATTTTACATCTACACACCCCAAGGTCTCCTGTTCTTTTATTGGATTCAGCTGGCATGGCTTGGAATTTCTCACAAGAAGTCAGCTTTTGAAATAAATCACATCTCAAGTATTTCTTGATTTTTTTGACATCAAATGTCATCTCTATTGGTACTGTATCAAATTTTACCAGGGGACATTTGACTACCTACTGGTATTTTACCTAATTTTTATATTAAGGTTCATATTTGATCTGGATTGAAAATGTGTCCACGCTCCTAATATGACTAAAAAAAATTCACATGGTTGCAGGTTTATGACCTGTCAAGCAATTCACCAGAAAATCTGCCCAGTTGCCAAGATGATTTCTGCCTGACAGCATTTTAAACACATCCTGAGATAAAAATACACTAAAATTATTGAGCATGGTAACAGTGCACGTTAACAGACAATGAAACATTACTATGACTCGAGGTTTTCCCTCCATGCAAATTTGTTTGAATAAATTTTAAAAAGAAAAAACTATCCACTTCAATATCACTCCTGTTTCTTCTTGGGGACATGCTGATACAGACTGTTTATCCTTTGGTTTATGCATGCTGCAAGTTTGGTGCATCATCAAAGCATCAGACTACAAAATAAGCAAATTATACATCAGAATCTTTCTACTGGTTGGTTGGTTTTGGCCATAGCTGTGCTTAAATTATTCTGAAAGAGAAGAAAATCTGCTGTGTTTTTCAGCTGGGGCTATTTGCTGTGCTCTTTTGAGCATAGCCACGATTCTACATCTATTTTGTTGTGATTTATATTTTTATTTCTCCGTGGTTTTGTAACTCATTAATGGAACAATAAGGGATCTCTCTAGTGTACAAAATTATCATTAGTATGTGTGGACATTAAATCCAAATTATTAGCTATTTCAAGTGTTTAAGAAAATGGTAGGTTTCAGGATCAAGGCCTTCAGGTTTATCACTGTATTTTAACCTTAAAAAACTCAGTCCTTCCAGGACACTTCATGGTCCTGACCAGTACAATTCTGGTGGTCAGGAGCACCATGAAGTCTTAGACAAGCTGAAGATTTTGCATCATTTTTTTCCCCCCTATCTGTAGCATTCCAGTCCACATTTTCAGGTATAAATTTTGGCCCCAGGAGATACCAGCTGACTCACAAGGAAAAATATGGCTCTTAAGGACAAAATGAGAAATTAAATAGCTCAAGAGCCCCCTTTTTATGGGTTCCTATATTCATCTTTTTGTAATGGCTGGACCTTTTCAGTGGAATGTGTCCTGCTGTGGAATAGGTTACCTAATGATCTTTGTTCTCCCTGCATTCATCATGGGGTGCAGAAATTAATGGCATTCATAGCCACGTTGAGGTCTGTTAGTAGTAGCAAACCTGGAAATTAATTTAGAGCTACGTGACTCTTTTCTAACTAGATGGGACCAAAAGAAACTTGTAGTTCCTGGAAATCTGCATTTAAATATATCAAAGTACTGTGTTGATTTTAAGGGTTGAAAGAACAGTTGCAAACAGCAAAAAATGTTCATAATAGGTCACAAGATATATTTTGTCAAACCATAACATGGGTTAGACAGGGTGTTTAACAGTGTCTTGTATTTAACCACACTTCATATCATTATGCAGAATAGCTGTATTCAACCACACTGGAAATCACACTAACTTGAACACTAGATCAAGTTATCATTTAAGGTATCCTCACTGTGAAATCAGACTTGCTCTTAGTTTTGAAAACATTTAATTGGACTCATTTTGAAATACATCAGTCCCTTCCCACTCCTATGGCGAGGGAAAGCTGTGCTGAAAGAAAGTAATCCACTTCCAAGCATAAATAACCAACCAACCCGAGCTCCTCCTCTAAATCTAAAAAACTGGATCTAAATAAATGATGTTAAGGTACTACAGGGTGCTGCTGTGTGAGCCAGGAAAAGCCTGAAATGGCAGAGAGAGAGCCATACCATCCATTACACAAGCAGCCAAGCACATGGAAACTTCCTGGTGCTAAATCTTCCTCCAGTGAAGCTCTAAAAGCAAGCCCAGCCTCAAAACCAGTGCCAGTCCTGGTGACAGCTGCTTGGACAAGGCTCCTGTTGTCCTGCTGAAGTCAAAGTCAGCTTTATCAATTTGATGTACAGCATACTGAGCTGAACTGCTTGTTCCCATCCCCTCAGAGCACTGCCTCATCCCATATCCTGGGACACAGTCTCACCTTTCCTAGAGGACTGCTTCCAAAGTTAATTGTCAAGTTATTTTATGGGAAGAACAGGCATATAAAGCTGTCTGATGACCTGAGGTGAAGCAGGCAGAAAACAAAGCTTTAATCAGCTAAAATATATTTCTGTTTCATTTTGTCTGCAGTAAATTTGTTTCTCCCAATTTGATCTCAAAGCTTCAGGCAAATAAAATAATTAGATTATTTTATATGTAAAATTATATCTTTCTCTCATTTAAACAGCGTCAAAATAGATTTTTGACTGCCTTTGAGATCTCCTTCCTTGCAGTCCAAGGATGATTATATTGGTTTATGCCTTACATTCTGGTAGATAAGAACAGAGACAGAAAAGGAGCAATGGCCACGCAAACCCGAACTTGTAAATCTCTCTATGTCTACAGACTTTAAAAATACAGGGGAAAAAAATGGTCATAGGCTCCGAGCCAAGTTAAAACACTGTAATACAACTTTCTTGTGAAGCTTTCTGACATGTCCAAAATAAAACTAAAAAAGCAGGGCATATTTAAAAGCTTCATCAGGCAAAATGGTAGCTAAAAGCAATCCCAAAAGGCTTTGATGTGCAGTTTCAGTGGGCTGGTCAGTACAACCACAGACCCAGGAAGGCAGAAAGCTTTGCAGGATTGCCTCAGCACATTATACAAACACCAGGCAGGATGAATTTAGGTAGCGTGTGCACCTGCCAGACTAATGCAAGATCTATGAAATTGGTGAGTTTGGCATGATTTCATCTTGATATTTGTGTCAAGATGCTTGTCCAGATCAGCTGAAAGAACATTGCTTTCAGCAGTGCAGGCTGCACAACTCTTGTGGCAGGAGGATGGCTGGCTGTTTCCACACCAGGCAAAAAAACCCCTTGACCTCTTCCAGCCTCTTCCATGTGGTTGCCCTGATGTTATAACACGTGCCAAGAGAAAATGCTTGAAGCCCAAGTTTCTGGATTTGCTGTCAATAATAATAACACCCACAATAATAACACCCAGCACTCCCCAGATATTTGCTCACTTGATCACCTGCTGCTAAGGGAGCAGCAAGCACTCCTCCTCCTCAGTCCTTCTCCAGAACATTCATAAATTTAGTGGAACAAGCCCAAAATCTGTTTGGGGTTTACAGCTGCCCATGACAAATTCAGATGCAGAGCACCACGCTTTTATATCCCCTGATCCTATGTAGAGAGCAAAGTCACTTGCAGAACTGAAGTCTAGGTCCATGTGTATCTCACCCACCACCCAAAGCAACAAAGTTCAAGAATTTTTGGACTCTGGATCTTTGCATAGTGTGTTCTCAGAGAAAGTACCCATTGCTCACCATCACGGAAATGTAAATTCCATCAGATAAAATGGTTTTCCCATTCAACACACAGAAAAGGCCTGAAGGAACAAAACAAAACCTTAATAAAGAGCATAAAGAAAAATTAACAGGAATTCCTCTAGGCTGAATGTTAGAATACAGCCAAAACTATTGAAATGTCCGGAACCCAGGCAGCGCCCAACTAGTTCACAAGTTCATTCAGGGTAGGGAAAGGGGGAAATGTGGTCAGATGCTTCTGTCAGTTTGAAGAATATCTGTGGGGCTTTGACAAAAAAGATGAATGTTCTCATTCAAATGTCCCCCCAGTTATTTAACTTACTTCCCCTGAATGTCTGGACTTCAACTGCCTGACAGACTGAAATATTTTGTCCCACAAGCATTTCTGGTTTACTGATTTATTGGTATTCTGTCCTGACCCCTTCTCAAAGAAAGATTCCTGGTTTGAGCATCCACATCTGCACACAAAACAAGCTGTCAAAGTGTGCTTTCTTCAGAGCCCTTGCCATCAGGTACTTCTCCATATCACCAGGCTGGTTTATATTGCTTGTAGGGTTGTTAGCTCTCTTTGGGGGAGTTCTAAACTGTGGGCTTTGCTGAACAGCAACCTAAGAAAAACTTCCACTAGGCTGTCTCTCCTCTTTGATTTTAGCTGTTGAACATACAAGACATCTAAAAATAACCTGAATGTTTTCCTTGCATTAATGTGTAATTCGCTGTCTTTTACTGACACAAAGACAATTGAATGTAGGAAAAACAGAAAGAATTATAAAGTTTCAGAAAGAAACGCTTCTAATAAATGATGTCTCATCATAAGATGAAGTCCCTAACTTTTTAAGGATATAAAATAATTGCATGCTAACCCAGCAGCAATTTTACTGACACCACAAGATTCTGAGAAATGGCAATGCACGTCCATTTTGCAAGGCATCCTTCTCTTAGGAAGGACTGTCCTGCGTGGATCTAGATTCAAGGCTCATTTTTAAGCACCAGTCACATCACAGACCAGTGAATTCACTTGCAAAGACACTGACAGAACAAGTTATACCATTAATCCACAGCACAGCCAATGATGGGACACAAAACAGGCTCCCTGGCTTAACTTAGCCATGAAGTTGGGCTTGGCACAAAAAATCCTCTGATTTTAATCTCCACAGAGGAAAGCCGACACCATCTTTCACATGGGTTCAGTGTTGTGAGAGTTCTCTATTTATAAATGCCCACTTCAGTCACTTCAGGGTGGGTGCTAAATAAAGCAGGCAGCAAAAAAGTAAACTACTGGCTGATGTTTTGTTTTGCTCCATATAGCCACCAGGAAAAGTGAAATGTTTCAGAACCCCCAGAGTACAAGTGGAAAAGAGTCTGCACTACAGCTCTCTCTTATTTTGGCTATGCAATAAAATGAAGCATTAACCATTCTCAGAGTGCACATCAGCACTCCTCAGCCAGTAGCTGTGTGACCTGCCATCAATTCCATCTCTGAACTCATTACGATGTTCAGAATTTTCCAGGGAACTGAGAGAGCAGGAAAAGCTCAGCTGACATACCAGTGCATTCACTGAGGAAAGCCACTAGCTGAACTTATTTGCTGCAATTTCTGCCTAAACTTTAGAAATACTACATTCTAGCTTTGATAGTAAAGGGAAAGTGTGAGGGGTAAGAAACTCCCTCCCTTTCTGTATCACGAATTAACTGCAGCAAACCCGAAGCTCCAGTGGCTACTGTGATCCTGCCATGCAGCTTCCAAATCTTCCAGTTCTAGAGGTCTCCTTGCACTCTGAGCTCATTACTTCAAGTTTCCTCTCCAACAAACAGGGTCAAGATCTCCTCTCATTCCCAGTGACATTAGTCTGCAGCTACTTCATAGATCTCCGTGATGTTCTGACAAGTTCCTTCCATGTTGACCAAGAAGAAAAAACTCCCTGCTGTAAATGATGTGAAAGCATAATTCACAGAGAAACAGAGCATTCATTCCAGGTTCTGTGGAGGTCAGTGGGAGTTCTGTCACTGGTTTCAGCAAAACCAGGATTTGGTCCCCACGTCCTGAGTAAGCCCAGTGAAGTCAGTATATATCCATTTGGCAGGAGAACAAACCAACCTCTGCTTCCAGCTACTGCTAGACAGATCCTTTTATTTCAACGTTATCACACACTCCCTAAGTCATTTTCAGGAGGTCTCCTACACAAGAATTTTTTTAGAAGGCAGTACCTTGTCCTCATGACTGGAATACACTAATACTTTCATCTATTTCAACGTTGGATTCACCTACTGTATTTTATGTGAGGAAGGAAAAATAATTTTAACTAGCCATCCTCTCCCTTCCTCTTTTCAGATGCAAGTGCTGGCAAACCTAAATGGAAACAGTAATGTATTTAACATACTTCTGTGCTGTATCAGTCATGGCAATGCTGTCAGCAGCACAACGTGAGATTTTTGTGCTGACTGATACATAAGAACTGAGAGAGCTTCAATGGTATTATGCTAATAGTTCAGCAGTTTTTATGTGGAAAAAGGTATTATCCACAAAGAGTCATATACTGGAGAAACTGACTCTTTCTTGATCAAAACTCCCAGAATTGCTAGTTTTATGTTCCCTTCAATGAGCCTAGAAATTCATCTGGGCTCCAAAGTTTAACATCATTACTATTCTGATAAAGCAGCATTCCTCAGCTGTGCTGGGAAAATATATTAATAGATAAATCATTTGGCTAAAAGTGCTCAACTAGTCACTAATTGGTTATTCTGTTTTTCTAGAACAGCTCTTGTTCTATTTGACAGCTGATCTTCTCCTGAAAAGAAATGAACCTTGAAGGAACACTGCAAATTTAATTATGCCATTTAGTGACTCCTGGCAAAATCCTAATGGCAAATTGTTAATGTCACTGAGTTCTCAGTCTTAAGAGGTGCCCATAGCACAGCTTTAAATGATCTGTTAGCTACACAAATATTTATTTGAACACATTGCAAATTTTAGGGTAGTAGATAACAATTTCCTTTGCGTTCCGTTGGTGCCACCAGCTGCACTGTGATCTGCATCGTGCCCCTGAAACCAGGATCAGCATGATGAGAGCTCCCTCCTTGACACCATGTGCAGCACTTGATGTATTTATTTTAAAGAAAGAGACTGATTTCTGTAGTGAGGGCAAAATGGGTAGAAAGAGAAGAGGAAAACCGAGTCATCTACTGCATTCAAGGATTGGTTCAATCTACTCTGTGAAAAATTTGAGTAATATAATGTAAAAACTGTCTTAATTCTCTATTTAATCTTTTTTCTTTTTAGTATATTTATTTAAATTCCAGAATAATACACTAATTTCTCTAAGGGGGAATGCAGAGAGACTGTTTTACAAAGAGTTTAAAGTCATGCTTGTAGAACCTCAGTTTACTAATATCCATCACTTTGGGCTCTGAATCTCACTAGGCTCAAGTCATCAAGTCCTGGTTTAAGTTCAAGTACTTCATACAAACATATTGGCTTTTATTCTCTGTATGCTGTAGTGGACACAGAATGCAAAGATGCAATGCTAAGTAAACTCAATTCCAAGCATAAGAAGTTACCCACATATTGAAAAGGTCTAGAGGGTTGAGGTCTTTTCAATAATGGGAAATATCAATGAAAGAGGATAAAAACTTGATTTGAAATCTCCTAATGGAGATAACACAACTTGCATATGCATCCAGTCCAAGTTTATCAAAATCCATGTCTTTATGTGTTGAAGGGGAATTCTGAGGAGAAAAGAAAACATTGGAATGCTAGAAAGCAACAGAAATTATTAGATCAATATGCTGTCAAAACTGATTCTGTCAAAAAAAAAACCCAGTTCACTGCATGCTACAGTAATTCTGCGGACAAAAGGACAAGCTTTGAAGTTTAGTGCTTTTCTGAGAAAAAAAAAAAAAATGCTGTGTTTGATGATGATTAATACCTACCATATATTTGGCAGCCTAATCTCGATCGTTTTTCCTCCAGCAGCTCACAATCATCTCCCTCGGGGATGTGTATGTCAGCACATTACCTAATGATAATCTGACAGCTGAATCTGCTGTTAAATAAAATCTGTAACATGACAAAGTGCCCACTTTTTATATGTTTATGCATCTGTGAGTGTTACAGGGGGCAGATCTCCAAGTAAGTTCAGAAAAAGGAGGAGCTAAAGAATGCTGTGTGATGAGTAGAAATAAAATGGACATAGAGTAGTGAATAATGGAATTAAACAACGTGGGAGATTTGTCCTCATAAGCTGGTCCTTCCAAGAAACAGAGGGGGAGGGGGTTGGAAATCAGTGAGGACATCGGAAAATTCAACTTCCAAATGGTCTTGGATGCTTCTCAAGGGAAATGAGGAGCTGCAAATAGATGTGAGGACAAATGGCCACAAGTCTACAGGACTTTTTTTTTTTCCCCCTGTCAGGAAATGATGGAATATTATTTTTGGGCAGCAGGCCTAAAAGTTCTTACCACAGCTAGTTCTAATCCACTGAGGTATAGGTTTGGGAGTGTAAATGCAGAGAGGTCAGAAAAATTAAAGAAAATTACCACAATAGACAAGCTCAAGTCAGTCTCCTTCCCTGAATACCTAGGAACCAACAAGGGAAGAGGGGCTACTGGACCCCACACTTACCAACAAGGAAGAACTGCTCAGGGGTGTGAAGGTTGGGGTCAACCTTGTTACAGTGACCACGAGATAGTGGAGTTCAAGATCCTGTAAGAAGGAAACAAGGCAAAAAGCAGGACTTCAGATGAGAACATGTTTTTCCTCCAGTATCTGCCTGAGAGAATCCCATGGCAGACAGTCCTGGAGAGAAGGGAGACCTGGGACTAACCAAGCCTTGGTCTGTCCTGACAAGAGAACAATCAAGCATGGATCCTGCATGGATGAACAAGATGATCCTGATGACTTCAATGTGAAAATAAAACATGCAAGAGGTAGAAGCAGGAATACGTGACTGAGATGGAATACAGACACTGTTTGAGTGTGCAGGTAGCAGGTGAGGAAAATCAAAATACCAAGCTGAACATGAGACAGCAAGGCGCCCTTGCAGCAAAAGAAAGGCAGCAATACCCTGGGTTACATCAGCAAGAGAGTTGCCAACAAGATGAAGAGAAGTGATCCTTCCCATCCACTGCAGGATGGTGAGGCCACATCTGCAGTGCTGTACCCAGCTCTGGGCTGATTGGCACAAGAGAGACATAATGAGCTCATCAAACTCCATGAAAAAAAAATCAGAGCATCTGTCATACAAAAAGGACGAGATAACTGGAACTGCTCAGCCTGGAAAAAAGGAATGTCTCAGGAGCAGATTGCCAATATGGGAGAATCTTACCCAATGGAAGACAATGAAGAAGACTGGTCTGGCTCTCTCACAGAGAAAATTCCATTTAAATATAAGTTAAAGGATTTTTACTGTAAGAAATCATTCACTGGTTGCCCAGAGAGGTTGTTGAGTCTCTTTCCTTGAAGACACTAAACTCTGCTGGAGACAGCCCTGAGCAACATCCTGTAGCTGACCTTGTCTTGAACAGAGAGGGTGGACTGGATGATCTCCAGAAGTGCCTTCCAGCCTGAACTGTTCTGTGCTTCTGTGAACGTTTTTCTGTTCTGTGATTCTGCTGTAGCAAACATTTAATTTTTTTTTTTTCATGTTTTGAATCCCTGTTTATGCAGGTACCGCAACACAGGTACTGCAAAAGAGGTAGAAATACAGAGAAAATAAGCAGAAAACTATGCACTAACCTGTTTGTCTAAAAAAACCAGAATGGATTGATATTTAATAATTAAATGAAGCAGCAGCACTCTCTGAAGCAAATTTTGGTGATGTTGTAACACACAATAAAAATGAAGGAGAAAAATCTAGAGCATTCAAAATCTATCAAATCAAGAAACTTTCAAATGTAATTTCTGGAGACTGATCTATAAAATTCTGAAAATGAACAATGTCTTGTACAGACGGGTATAAATGGGGGGAGAGATTAGAAGGGAATGAGGCATCTCCAGTTGCACAGAGTGTTCATGCTCAGGGGACAGCTTGCAGATCCAAATGAATCTCAGTGAAGGAGAGAAGCCAAGCTGCTGGAAGAGTGATGCACATCCTCTGGCTCAAGAAACACTCCACAGAAAGCACTTGCTCCTAATGCTGCCTGATGAGAATGGACAATCAGAGCATCACTCAGCACACTGAGAACAGCCCCACGGCACTCATCATCACCAGGAAAATCCAAGCTCTTGTCACCATCCACAAAGGCATGGGGAGAGTTTGCAGAAAGATTTTATGTAGCTAAACAAAACGTGGCCTGACGCAACATTAATCAACCACTGAATGTCATCACCAAGGGAAAGAATAAAACCCAAAAAGAAAATGGGTTTCTTTGATTGTTTGGTTTGAGGGTATTCCTTTCTTCTTCCTTTTCAGTATTTATGGAGTAATTTTTCATACAACATCAGTTTGTCTCACATTTTGCTTTCAAACCATTGGGAAAAGATGTTTTTTCTATTCAGCTGTAATAATCCAGATCCTCCTGACAAAAACATTGAAGCAAAACAAAATTGCAATCAGAAGAGAAACCCTTTTTGATCTCCTTTCAAAGCTCAACTCTTCAGATAAAATCTTAGTTCTATATACCATATTCACCCAAATTATATGAAGTGCAGCTAGATACTGTTTGCTTATAGCTGAACAGATTTGGCAGTTATAAATTTAATGTTTGGAAAACTACTTAAGAAACGCATTCTAGAAGTTACTGCTTTCAGAAACAAAAAGGTACTGATCCACCTACCTATAAA
Source organism: Promerops cafer (assembly GCA_013398275.1). Taxonomy (NCBI): domain Eukaryota; kingdom Metazoa; phylum Chordata; class Aves; order Passeriformes; family Nectariniidae; genus Promerops; species Promerops cafer. The sequence goes on along the minus strand of VZSE01006895.1, from coordinate 2,323,014 downwards.
ATCTAATATTAGAAAAGGCTTGGACAGTTTGAAGTTGTTTCTTTGTCCTGAAATGGCTTAGGAAGTTAAAAATGCTAAAGCATTTCTTCAGAACAAACCCCAAAATGTTAAAGCTTCTCACAGAAATGTAGAGAACCTCATGCTGGGATAGGTCCAAGTGGACAGGATATTTGTCCAGATGGAAAATTCTCCCATTTGAGGTTAAAGCATGAATGTCATTAGAAAAATGACCATGCCACAGTACTTTGATGTTTCTCCCTCTTTCCAGAACAGAGAGATGATCAGGAACACAAATAAATGAGTTTCTGTCAAATAAATTATTTAAATTTTTGATATCTCCTGGACAGTTTTTGCCTGGAGTCTTCTGAAAAAAGAGAACTGCTTTGGCTATTGATTATCTATTTGTAAGATCAGGTAAAGTACAGAGGACAGAAAAAAAAGTGAACAACTATGGACATTCCATTATTTTAGGAGTTATTTTAACATATTCATCACTGTGGTATTTGTCTGGACCAGAAAAAGGAAAAAAAGAAAAACACAAAAACCAGCAGAGACCTCAGTGAAGGGAAAGAAGGCAGTGGTAGAGCTCCTAATGAAAATAAGAGTTGCAGTATGGGTGGTTTAACCGTGCATCTTCCCTCAAAATTCGTGGAAAATTCTATGGCAAAATTGTTCAGCTTTCACTTAAAACCTTCATTGCTGAATAATGCCTTTCACACAGTCATTCTTGTTTTCTCATTTGTGCTTTGCAAAGCATCTAGCCCTAAGAATTTGCAAAGGTATTTTTATAGGCATGAGAACAGACTTGGTTGATAAACCATTACTGGATTTAGACATAAAGAAAAATGTTTAGAATTTATTTTTCTTAAAATATAAATTTCTGTGTTTCAGTGTGCAACAAACCTTTGCTCTTTCTGAGCTGCTGTAAATTTTTCTGAATTAAACATGCAGTTTATTCAGACAATCTTATACAAGACTGTCTTTAGAGCATCCCAGGCCCCCTTGAGAACCTGACTTCTCTGTGAGTTAAACATTGGATTCATTTACCAAGCAGTGAATACATGACCAATAAGGAGTGACAAGCCATTTATCAGCATCCCAGTAAGTCCTGCAAGTCAGGAATAATCTTGTTTAGAGAATCAGATACAATATCATTATTTTTGTGAAACACCTCAAAGTTTTCCTGGCATTCAAGGTGGGGGTTTGCTGCAGAATAAGATTCAACTCTGATTACAGCCTAGTGCAGAGCCAGGGAAATCATTGAACTGAGCTTTGAGAGCTCTCAAATCTCAGCTGATCCCAAAGTAGACATCTAAGCCTCAAACTGGACACTCATGCAAAAGTTTTAGAACAGTTTTGCCTCTCTGTGCAGAGATTTAAACATTTCCATATAGAATTACACCAGCCCTACAGGTCTCCCAATGTAACTTGGAACAGTGCTTGTGCCAGGTGTAGAATTGAATACAGCAAAAATGAAGTGACATTTTCTAAAGTACAATATCAAAGAAACCTCTAGTGAGCCTCCACTGAAACTGCAAACGAGTATTTTTGAGGACAGACAACAATTAGACTGGAACTAAGAACAGTAGATCAAAATCAGTTTTAAGAAGCCATTATTTTTTGATACAAAAACAAGTGCAGGAGTATTTGTGTAAATCTAAACCCCAAACAAATCCCTCAGCTCCACCTAGAGAACCTTTTCCAGGTGATTAACCTAGAAATATTCTTTCCACTTTCACAAAAAGCTTAAACTGGGGAATACATGGGACTGAATGAGGAACTAGGGGACCATAGGACACAGAAGCTTCCTAGAGATTTTCACACTGGGAGGAGAGGGGACTGGAAATACAACACATTAACAGATGGAGGACGAGGTTCTGTCTGCTGGATCTCAGAACCAGCACGCAAAGAAAAGGAAGAAAGATTACTGCTTCCTCTCCAGATGGGATCTGCACTTCCCCAAGAGGTGGAGGCAGTGAAGTTTTCCTATCCAGCAGCCTCTCCCTCAGATGAGCAAAGAAAATGCCAAATTCTCTCCAAAAGCAGAGGGCTCAGTCTTCACAGCAAACTGCTTCTCATGCCTTCCTGAACCAGCTCTTGGGCCTCTCTCCTGGACAATTTCATGGCATGTGGCCGTGAGATTTGTGGAAAGCAAGGAGAGCCTTGCTGAATGCCTCCTTCCCTTGCAACTTAAGGCAGAAGGGAGTACAGAGCTGATTGTTAATTGTGTGATGTGTTGAAAACACCTCTTCAAACCTCTTCCGTGAGTACCATTTGGGAACTTGCAGGGACAAGAAAAAAACCCCTCTGCTTTCCCACAACAGGTCATATTTTAGGTGAAGAGGAGTTTCCAAGGCTCTGAAGGAGTCAGACAGACAGTGAGGGACTCTGAGACTGGGCATGTGCCTCACACCCGCTGCGTTTCTTTTCCCTTCAGAAAAAGATGCCTGTGTTTCCACAGGCTGACAAGTTCTAAGGAGCATGAGCGAAGGGAAAGGCACAGCAGTTTATCTCCCAAAACCTTGTACTTTCCCAGTATTCAGGAGAGGGTTACAGACAAGCCCTGCATTGATTCACCGTAGTTTTTATGCGCATTAATGTACGTTAGTCTTGATTAGAGGCATCAACTCTGAGCAAAATGAATGTTATTTATCAGAAAAGCTTATTCTTCCTGCTACACGCACTCAGAGAACAGCAGCTCAGCTATTAAATCTTCCTCTGAACACGTGCATGGATCACGCTTTCCTAACCACAGCAGGAGATCGATTTGTGCCCTTAAAAAAACAAGTTACCTTCCTTATCTTAGCTTGAATATCCCACAGCATTATGAATGATCCCAATTACACAGCTCTCCTTACACAGGGGTTCATGAATACAAAATATTCTGATTAAAGTAGCTCTGAAGCTCCATGCACACTCATCTCTGGAGGCAGCTCTGAGTTAATGGCCTTGCAACAGGGCTCAGTTCTGCCTGCTGTGCCTCAGCACTGCCTCACCTAATGCACACAGCTGACAATGAGATGTGAAGTGGCGTGGTAAAAAGCAGATTTATCCTTCTGGGGCGAAGCAGGGTGAGCGCCGTGCTACAGCTACAAGGAGTCTCAGGAGGCAGCCCGAGGGAAAGCAGCGACACTGGAACAAAGTAGCCCTGCTCTCACTGAAGCAGCCCTGCTCTCACTGAAGCAGCCCTGCTCTCACTGAAGCAGCCCTGCTCTCACTGAAGCAGCCTCCCATCCCAGGTACTCTTTATCCTGTGTTTCCTCCTTCGGCAGCTCGCTGGTTGCCCTGCCCATCTTGCCAAGGCCAGCAGCGCCATTCCTGGGCTCAGAGTGGAGCATCCCACGGCCCCATCCAGCATCCCACAGCCCCATCCAGCATGCCATGAGGGCTCCTCCAGGCTGGGAGTCACAGCCTGCTCCTGGCAGCCTCTGCTGCCTCCCTGTCCCAGAAGAGCCCTCCTGGCTGATGGTACCGTGCCTGCCCTGCCCAGCGCTGCCGCGAGCGAGAAAGAGCAGAGAGGATGCGGCAGATCACCACCTGTGGCCAGAAGGTAATGGTTCTGACGTGGAAATAATTAATCTTTTAAGAGGTGACAAGTATAAGAACTGCCCTTCTGCCAGCAAGCTTCCAGGGAGCAGCTGTAGTGAGAGAAACGAGGATTTGATGTGAGCTACAGACAGCTAAGGAGCAAAAAAGCAAGGCAAAAGTCCAGACTATCATTTTTGGTGGCAGCAGCTTCACCATGAGCAAGAGTCAGAATGATCTTAGTCACAGCAACCAAGCGAGGGCCAAAAACTCTCCCACAGGACAACGAAAATGGCCTCGCTGGGTATGGGAAGAAGCAAACCTAACTAGGAACACAGTATTCTGTCACTGAGTGACAGAGAGAGCAAAGGCAGATGTCTGAGGATCGAGTGTTAGATCTTCCAGCAAATCTGGCAAGTTTGTTAAATGGATTGTTATGACTCTTGATTTTGGCAGCCAATTTTATCTGATTTTTATAGTAAGCCAAAGACCTCCCAAGTGCAAAAGCTGAGCAAGAGATCAGATATGAAATGGTTTTTTTCCCCAAACTAAACTTCAACACCAATCAGTTTTATATGTTCTACTTTCAAGTGCCAAAATATTTTTAACACACCACTAAGTCAGGGCTCCAACAGCAAACTCAGCACTGGGTATTGAAATGGGGAGTTTCTTACATGAAAAACAAACCCCTGGATACTGTGAACTGGGAAGCCTTCTCATCTAAGAAGAAACTTCTTCAAATGTCATTTCTATGGAAGAATTATATTACAGTACTCTTCATTTATGTTTTTGATAAGAGCTACTTAACACTGTCAAAATGGAAAATAAATTGAGTTATGAATCTCTGTGTCCTAATGAGGAAATACAGAGACATGTATTTGTCATGTACCCAAAAAGCAGCTGACCTGAAAGAGAAGAATTCTCATCTTTCTCTTTGTGGTATCTACATGGCTTTTAATCTCTGGGAAAGTGATGAACCATATCTAAAAAAATAAAATGTTATTAGAGCGGACACCAAATCTGTGGTGATAAAATCTGTCTCTGGGAAGAACAGAGAAACTTGTTATAAATTAGTGTTTCCTCGGTTCTTTAGCATTATTCATCATGTGAATTGTGTTCTAATTCCACCAAAAGTTTTATCTGTTTGTATAAAAGGGATGGGGAGAAAACAGTATTACGCATGCCTCAAAAATCTGAAAGTGCCATGGCCAATAAATCACAGCATTTCTGAAATTGATTGCTATTGTTCCAAACATATCCCCATTCTCCTTTCTGTAATGAGAAATGTACTTGTACTTGGTATTTTCATAGCTGAGCAAGTGCCCTGGGGACACGTACAACTTCCCTACTTATTTATTTATATTTTAACACCAAGAAAAGTTAATAATCTTTTGACAGAACAATGACCTGCCATAGCATTACTGGGAGGGGCTCAGCCTCAGGCCTTATGATGGGATTATATTTTTACTGGCCCTGAAATCAATTGTTTACTTTTGAAGGGAAGAAAGGAAAACCTGCTTCCAAAGGTTAAAAAAAAAAAAAAAAGCGACAAAATAAAACAGAATAAAATCAAATATGATATGAACATGCTTAGAGCACCCAAAATTCCCTGACACCGTCCTGCTGCTCTGAACAGTGCCCAAGGGGGGGATGGAGAAAGGTGGATTTGTATTTTACTGCCAGCTCATAGGGCTGGGCTCTGTGCCACGTCCATCACAGGTACTGATCCAAGGAGCAGCTCCCCACTGACCTGAGCAAGCCCAGAAACACTTCCCACGGGGAAACCCTCAAACACTGCACTCTCAAGGAGCATACAGCTGTCACCAGAGCAAGAAGAGACACGTAAGAGAGACAAAGAGAAGGGCAAGAAACTGTGAGAAGAGAAAGGAAACTCGGGGTTTGGATGCAAGTTCAGAATCCGTCCAGATGTTCAGAACTGACAGTGGACTGGGATCTGCAGCTAGTTTGCATTCCCACAGAAAGCGAATAAATCAGCTCCAGCACTCAAACAATTCATCCTTCCTCCTCCCAGAACTCCTTCCACAGTTGTCACGTTTCCGTGTTCCCTTCGCTTCACCAGCCTGACTTTCCCCTTGCCTCCCCTCTAATCTGGTGCCAGACCCTTCCCTGTGTGCTGGTGTGAGTGAGTAGCTTGCATCCATCTCCTGACTTATCCTTCAGCCACTCTCTGTCTCACTGCTGTGTACGGAGCTCGAGACATCCCTCACAAACACAGAGCATGAAACAGAAACTTGAGCTCTGTGGAGGCCTGTTTGTTTTGGCTGTCACTGTGGTTTTTATTAATAAATGCCTCCTGGTAGACTAGACTCCATTTATCATGACATATGTTATCTGGCTTATGTTCTTATACAGTATTTATTACAAAATTTAAGTTGAGCACAAAACTATTCCTCTCTCTTCCCAGGCAGTGAGAAGGATGGTTATGTTATTTTAATGAATTTGCTTGTCTTATGTTATTACTGAGAAGCCTTGGTTAAGGAAGTGATCCTTGTGTTTCGTTTTGAAAATGTGAATTTTGTGGTTGCTGTGGTCCTTTCCCATAGGAGAAGAATTTCTAATCCATCTGCACATTAATAATTCCCCAACCTCTTTTTTGCTGAGATCTCCCCATTGTGAATTTTTCCCAGACCTCTCCAGCTACTTCCCTTTCCAGCCTCGCCTATCTGATAGGTTTGATGCTTGTTTTCACATGCTGTAATCAAGAGAGTTTCTAGACTACCCCAGCCAAAAAGAGGAAACATCCTTTTCCATCACTTGCCAGCACCTCCTCCAATATTGCAACTGACCCCTAACTCTTGAGAAATCCTGTTTAGGATTACACTGAAGTCTTGGGAGAAAACACACATCTAATCTAATTGGAGGGCACAAAAAATTCAGACTAGCTTTGGAAGGAGGAGCCAAACATTGTGGTAGGTATCCAAACAAAGCCTCTGCTTCTAAATAAAACAGAATGAGTTTCTTAGTTGCAAGTCTGATATCTCACAAGGGTTGTACCAAGCAGACGTGTGAACTGCTTGGTACAAAGCCCAAATTTCTGCACAGCTTTACCTCTACTGGCTGAAACACATGAGAGGAACAAACAGATCTCATGATTACCTAACAGTAACGAAACGAAGCAGGAATGCAAATTCTGTACTCTCAGAAAGACCTGCATTTATAGAATGGCAAGGCCTAGACTTGGTTAGAATGGGCAAAATTTAGATATTTTTACATATAGAGTATATGGCAACTTTTCTTAACATGAAGCTTTGTACCACCTTGCTCTTTTCCCATCTCAAGAGAGCTTTAGTAGAAGTACTGTGCAAAATACTGTCTTGAGTAAGTTCTCTTGTGCTGAGCCAGCCTGATAATTTTAGTGTTTACTGTCTCGCTTCACAGGTCCTTACATTCACAGTGATTTATACAGAGTGTTCTGGTTTGTATCTCTCACAAACTCTTTCAATACTGCACTAGGTAAACAGAATGTCATCAAATTTCCAGTCCTTCCTGGGTAATTTTCCCCACTTATGTAAATGTTTATCTTAATTCAACTTCTTCCTTTGCACTTTTGAAAATGTTTTTGCTCCTTCCCCACGCTGAGGCAGTGTGATAACCACGATGCAGAATGGAGACAAAAGAATACCAGGGCTGGATGCCAAGGAGCAAGGCTGCAAGTACCCAGCCAACTGCACAGTCTTTGGTTGCCAGCTCCCCAAGAAGGCACAAAGCAGTGTAGGGATCCTGTTTGAGCATTATGACCCAAAACTTCCAAATGCACCTGCTAGAAAGAGTCAGTGAGGCATTTCAGCAGCCCTCGTGTTTATGTAGGAGAGCTGCTTGCTCCTGTAAACGTGCTCACAGGTGTGCCAGAGCCAAGCAGGTACATGGCAGAGGTTTAGATCAAGACTTGATTCCCCTGATTGTTTTTCCCACCGTGTATAACCTCTGTTGTATTTGGCAAAGCATCTTCTGGGGAAAGGGAGCTGCATGTAAAGTGCTGGCAACAGCATTTGGTTTGATATGCATAACTTAATTAATAGAAAACAGCTCGTGTCAACAATGTTTACATTTCTCATGCTTTCTCTCTTTAACCACTTGAGCTGAACTACACAAAAAGCACTTTAGAATCTACTGCATGTATAAAAATCAGAACTCTTGTAATAAATTTAAATTTGTCAGCGTTGTTGATAGGTTGGGGAGCCTTTCCACAGCCAAAAAGTGAATCTAACTCAGTAGAGGACACTGAAATTTGAGTACAAGCTTCCTTCCAGACAAGCCCTGCTTTCTTTCCAGCTCCCAAAAAAACATAAGATGGGAGCAGATAACTACAGGAATCCACAGATTTCAGTGGGCGGAATTGTAGAGATAACCATCTCTTTTCAGCAGACTTTGAAAATAAACATGAAACAAACAATTCATCTTGTTAGAAGTTGACACATTCATTTTCCTGCTTGGAAAACCCTAATTCTACTTGCTCCTACTCCTTGTATCATCCCTTTGTTTGAGTATCCATCTGCTGCCAGTTTCAAACTTGGTCAGTGAAATGCACTTAGCTTAAATGGGCATGTGTTTTAGTAGCACAGATAAATTCCTCCTTAACTGCTCACACTTTCTATACTAAGTCTCTAAATATGGATATATAAGCCAGAAGCTGCCACTGATTTGGTAGGATTTGATGGCTTTTTTTCCTTCAAAGAGGCAAAACATGAACTTACCTCTCCTGTGACTATATAAGGAGCATAAAGAAAAAGGACCAACTCCTAAGCTGAGCTTCTACATGGTTCAGATGTTTAAATTTAATTTTCTGAATACACAAACCTACTTAACCATCCAAAATTTAGAGCAGGTACCGTAGCACTTAAAGCTGGCTCATCAAGCAGCAGCTGTGAGAGATAACAGTGCTGTATTTACTGTGGGATCAGGGACTCTCTGTGCACCACTTGTGCTAACAAAGCAAATGAACTGCTTGGCCTGGATGAACTTAACACCCCCGTGGTTTAGTTTACACAGAGGTAAACCAGAAATAACAATAGCCAAGCAGAGCCAAGTTAGACAGCAGAGCTTTGTGGGCCAGAACAGCACACAGACATGCCAAGCTGGAGGGCAGCACACAGTGCCACATCCCTTGCCCAGGACAGAGCTGCACCCAGACCAGCGGGTGCTGCTCCAGGGCAAGGGCCCTCAATAATGCAACCATGCATAGAAAGAAGCAATTATAAGCCATAATTAGAGAGGACACTTCCCTCTGTAGCTTTCCTGCACATCCTAACACACTCAGGCAGTCCTGTAGTCCCAGTGGAGTCACTGTTTAGTTCTTGTCTTCTACTAGTAACAACCGTAGGAAATGGGAAATGAGGTTTGGGGTTGACCCTCCCAGGTAAAGTGGTGGCTGAAGCAGAAGCCAAAGGTTATTTATTACCTCCTCCATAAGGTCAAGAAAAAGGTTTCTGAAAATCCAGGGCTGAAGTAAATCTATATTTTGTTTCCCCTGGCTGCAAGACGACCAGCCATGCTTCTGTCATAAAACAGGCTTTGGCCAAGGGAGAAATGGCAAGAGGAGCTGGCAAGGTCAAGGCCAGAGAGACAGAAGAAAACAGACTTAATTTCACACCAGGTCGTTTCCACAAATTGTAGAAACAGTAAAGAAAACATGAACAGTATTTCCACTAAGTATGATATGGAACTCTTTTGGACTATCTCTTAAAGGGGAAAATATCCAAAACGTCTTTAGGTCTGAGCTGAACAAATTGATTGAAAGTTAATGGGGCTCACTTTCCTACAGACCTTGGGCAGTTAAGAAAAAAAAAAAAAACAACAATATGCACATTTTCTACTTGTTGCCAAAAGGAATCAGCTGCTGCTAAAGACTAAGCACACAGAAAAATTGAACTTAGTTTACAATCTCAGCCTGACTGCTTCTTCTCCTGCACCTGGCTCAGTCCCTTCTGGGAACAGTAGATTGAAATTTTTCCAGAACCACACTGATCTCTGGTATTCAATGGGCACAGAGGTGGGCTAGCAGTGCTTGAAAGGAGCAGAGCCAACGGCTGGGACTGCCAGCTGAACTTGCTTTTCCTTTCTTCCCACAGAAGCATTTACAGCATTTCTGGCTCATGCAAGGAGGTTTCTAAGGAATGGGATCAAGCCTTCTGATTCAGGTTAAACCTCCTGATTAAGGTTTGAAGGCTACTGTCTCCTGAAAGGCAAGGTGCATTTGCAGTGCTTTACACACAACAGAAAAATTGCTGTTTTGCCTGTGTTTACATCCACAAAAAGTATAGGGCAACATCATCCTGAGAAAGTATTTTTTCTCCCTGGGATATCAATTTCTAGATCAAGCATACCTTGGATTATGGTCTCAAAGGACCAAGAAGAATTTCTCTCTCAAATGTTCCAGCAATGCACACTATAAATGATGCTTGAGGAAACACTCATTCATTGATGCAGTTAGTTGAAAATAGAAGAAAAAAATAGAACAGCACCTCTAGTTTTTCACTATTGCTTTCACAAAACAAAATCAAAACCAGCACCAGCATCCCTCTTTCACAAGAGCAAAATTAAGTTATTCATAGCAACCCCTTATGCTCAAAAGCAGTGTGATGCTCCAAAAAGTCCAACTTAGTTTAGGGTTTAACAGGGTGAGAGAGGAAGCAGAAATGCTTATTTAGACCCCTACTACTTCTTCTTCCACCCTTGCTCAAGTGGCTTAACCTCAGGGAATGTTTTAAGGACAAGGACTTTATGTCCTAAATTGAGTGATTTGATTCTTTGTGGGTTCTTTCCTTAAAGCTGCTTCTAAGTGGCTTATCTGAAACTGCTGTTCTTTCATGCATAAAAAGGGAAGGCAGTACAAATAAACTAAAAGCAAAATGAAATAGCTTATTACAGTACTTAACTTGATTTCCAAACATCAGGTTTTTAGAAGTGAAATGCAATAGTTATTTTGTTCACAGTTTGTTTTTTAAATGAGCCCGTGCTTTCCTTCATAAAAAAAAAAATTAAAAACCCCTAATCACTTCATATGCAAAATGCTTTTGACTGGGTAAGTTTTTTTACCTCCAGTTTTAGGGAAAAAAGGGATCTCAAATGGGTTTTCGCCTGTGGGGAGCACAAAACTCGGGCGAGATAAATGATAAGAAAAGGTATCAAACCTACAAAATTCTTTTACCTCTTTAAAATAAATCTTTTGCCTCTGGACTCCCCACGGTTCTCAGTCCTGATATGGGCAACCTATTTAAAACCAGCTCCTGAGCATGGCACCCACTGGCCCTTCCTGGTGGTGTGAATCATCCGTGTGGGCTGGGAGGAGGAGGAGGAGGAGGAGGAAGGGCACTCCTGGTGCCAGTGGCCTCCCTGGCAGCGTGGGACATTTCCAGCAGCTCAGTGCCCCTCCTGCTCTGGTTCCCAGTGTGAGAGAGCCTGAGGGAACGTGGCCAGAGCCTTGCTCTGCTTCAGCTATTCTTGGCCACCGTGTCAGCCTCTGGGGGCCATAGGAAGTGTAATGTAATGCTGGTCTAAATTTATGTCCCAGGCTGGACCAAGGTTAGGCCAAGTTTTTAGGTCTCCCGTTGTGTTTTCGGCTTTGTTTCCTGAGGCAAGGGAAAGGAGAAATTCTGACTAGAGAGTTAAATTAGTTTAACCTGAAGGAGGCAGAAAGCTTGGATCTCCCCAGCAGCATGTTTAAAGACTAGTTCTTAGCAGGATGTCTTTCCTTTTAATGAGAGTTTCAGCACTGCCACTTCAATCCCTGTCTCCAAGACACTTCTCTCCCAGCTTGCTCCTTCTGCTGCTGAATAAATCCATGCCCAAGAACTCAGAGGACATGCAACTCTGAAAACTAACAGAGCATGAGTTACAGGGACACCAATCAAACAAAATTATGTGTGTTCACCAAGATCAGCTCAAATGTAGATATCAATTAAACAAGTCTTTATCTCCCCTCAGCTCTAAGTAAAAAAATATTAAATTCAAGGTGAAGCAACTCTGTCAATCGTGAGCTGCTTGGAAAGCTTAATTGTGAGAAAATATTATTTATGACCAACAGGCACTTACTCCCTCAACATTTAGGCTGTTTAAGTCAAAAGGAATTGCTTCAAGCTGGGATCTGGAGAATCCCTGTAAAAGAAGTGCTTACACATTGTGGATTTCCCATAATATTGTCCCTGATCAGGCTCTGGAACCCGAATATTCACAGCATACTTGGAGAAGGTAACATGTGCCAGGCTTTATACAGCCCTAGAGAGAATCTAGACTTGTATGTTTAATAATATAATGAAGTTTGAAATTTACTGTAACTTTAATATTGAAGGATTTAAAAAGCAATTAAACTGCTTTAAAATAGCAGAGAGCTTATGGGAATGCAATATGGATTGGAACAAACAGGCCTAAATCAACACTGGTTTGGAAGTCTAGTAAGGACTAAAACTATGGGAGGTAATTCAGGAACAGATGCATCAAATTAATTCCAGTAATACTGGAGTGTTAAAAATGGCAGCAGAAGCCAGCTTTGTTCAACAGAATGGAAAAATAATCATCCTTTCTCTCCCTTTCTGCCCCCAAGGGGTTGGATTTTCCCGGCACAGCCATTCATTGGTGGCAGCAGATGCACCAAAATGTTGGACACCAGCAAACTGAAGGCAAACAGAAAACATACATGGGGGAAACAGAGGGAAAAAACCTCACAACATAAAAAACTCTCTGCATGCAGCACAGAGAGGTGAAGCTGCAAACACACAGCAAAACTACCAAGCTGCTTGGGAATAAATGAAAGAGAGCCACGCAAAGTGCACCAGTTCCTCACAGCCATTTCTAGTCACAACTGGAAGTGGATGGGCAAGTCACAGCTTTTTCAGGAAATTTATCACTTTTCTCAAGAATTGTCTGTGAACAGACTGTGACTTTTATTAATTTGTCTCCAGCTGGCAAGGGTACGCCAAATATTTTCTGTGAATGAATCCTGGCCAATGGATTGCTCACAGACTCAGGGCTGTTCTAATTGCTTCAATATTCCTGCTCTGACGTTCAAGATCAAGTCCCAGTTACAACAGTTTCATTCCTAAAGTAATGAGAAATTTACCTTTTAGACAGAAGATAGCCATAGAAATCTTCCTCTCATTTAAAACAAAGCAAAGCAAATCAGAAACAGATCTCTGGCACTAACAGAAAGGCAGGGAGGAAATAGAGAAAATATTGATTAATGAGATTTATTTGTGCTGCGGATGGTGATCAAAGGGGAGTGAATGCAATGTGCAGCACTCACCATTGCTTTTAAAACCAAAATTCCTTTGATGTGCAGCTCAGTATCCGGCCATTATGGGAATTAAAAGAAAAAGCCATGAGAACGTTATTAATAAAGGTTTAAACTGAACAGCTTCAGGCACCAGGCTCATACTCACCAAGGATTTTGGTTTTTAAATGACCAGCTGGTGAACTATTATGATAAATAATGTTTTACAACTGTTTGGTTTAGTCAACAAAGCCTCTTGATGCACACAGTAGTACCATTTCCATACAGAGCAGCCTGCGTTTCTGGAGCAGACAAGCCTTTAAGCACAGAGAAAAGGACCTCCAGCACAAGGAAAAGGGTCCCTAACATGAGTGGCTGTTCCCAGCAGTCCCAGGGGAGCTCCACCACACCCGAGGAAGCACAAGTGTCACAGCACTGTGGATGTGGGAAGGACTCCCAGCTTGGCACCCCGCTCCCCAAATTCCTCCTTGCACGTCTCTGCTGGCCTCTGCTCTCAGTCTTGGTGGGAAGGTCTGGCTGGAGACTGGGCCCCCCTTTGAGGGCTTCTTGGGCCACCAAACCCAGCTCCAGTCCCTGCTGGTGTCACCGAGCCTGTCCCACTGCAGGCAGTGCTGACAAGATGGCTTTTTGAAGGATATGGAAGGTTAGGTGGAAATTTTGGAGCTCCCACATAAAACCATCTTTGTATTTTTAACTGACTTAGCTAAGAAACAAGAGCTTCACGTGTAAAGTGAATACTGTAATAAGATAAAAGACTGATGGGCATTTTCCCACCTCTAAAATTACTGGATACCACCTTAAGTCTTGCCTCCTTGACTGTTAATCAGACATAATTCTTTGCCTACAGAAAAAGAAGCTCCTTTTATGCTACATCTCTTCATCTTACAAAAAGAAAGTGGCATGTTTTGAAGAGGACCCATCCTCTATTGTCTAGCAATATCACACCTTTCCCAGAAATAATATTTTTATCACAAAAAATAGCATTAAAAAACACAAGTAAATAGTAGGAACACTTGTAAACCAAACCCACTTTTAAGTTTGTCTTTGTAAAAAAAAAAAAACCAATCTCACAGCTCATTTGACAGATTGATTTAGTGGATATTGTCACAATGGCAGTGCATTATGTTAGGACTAACACTAATTGCAGCACTGAGACCAAGATGATCATAAGTGGAAGGGGATAAATAATGAACTAAATACAATGCATTACAACTCATTTTACTGCACAGCAAAATGTAGGGAGAGCATCCAAAAGCTACAAAATCAGTTCTTTGACTAAAAAAAAACCAACTATTAAACTACCAGTTTAATCCAAAGTAATATTTTGAATATATCAAGCAGGATGGCAGAAATCCTTTTATGTTCAGCATTTGAATCAAAAACGCATTTTGAAAAACATGGTCATGATGAAACTGTAGAAAACACTTCAAGTATCTTTAGAGGTCAGGTGGGGGAGGGCTGGTGGGGAGAGACAGAGAGAAATCTGGTTTGTGTCAAATGAAACATTCCCTACAGTTGAATAAGGAACTTTGTCTTTGAGGACCAAGAAAATCAAACCAAGTAAAGAGTTAGATTTGGAGTTCTCAAGATCAGTTTGCTGTCACACAGGAACAGAGGTTCTGGAGGGTGCTGAAGACTGAGGTTCATGCCTCTTGTCCTCATCAGGTGTGAATGCTATCTCCTCACTTTCTTGTCTAAGCATAGAATACTGCTGCTACTAAAGCATGGACTTTTGCTTTTCCCAAGAATATTATTTTGTTTTGCCCAATTAGATGTTTTGTGTGGAAAGAAAATACATCATAAATGGAATACGCTTGGCTTCCTGCTGCAGGGAAGCTCTGCCATTGACTCACTCAGTGAGTGCATCACATTGAGGAGGGATGTCTCCAGCAGGATGACCCACCACAGACAGTCAGACACCCCCTGAGTTAAAGCTGGAACTGAGGAGAGTCCTCCCTGCACTCTGTACTTCTGCCTCCAGGTCAGTGATAAAACTGTTGCCACCCTAGGTTTCTTTCCCTGCCAAGATTAATTCCAAAGAGGTAGAAAAGGTGCATAATTTTCCCTCATGATTTAATTATTTCTTGTCCTTTCCCTCAGAAGACAGATTCTGACGTCAACAATCCTAATGTAAGCTCGTTAGTTACTTGAGAGAAGTCAGTGCTAATTTTCCACAGAGCCATCAGAGGCAGATAAGTGACACACTGAGGGAGTGTTTTCTCCTCACAAAGTGCTGGCTCATGCATGAGCAGCGTACCCTGGATCCCCACAGCAATCAAGAGACTTTATTTCCCTTGGAAAAGCACGAGCATCCTGCAGCCTGCCCCTCACACAGGGCTGGGGAACAAGGCCCTGCTCCCTTACCCATGGCTTTTATGGCACATGAGATCCCTCAGCAGCCTGGGCAACCAGAATAGGCCCTAGATCATGTCACTGTTTGAAAGAGCCTGGGGAGGCAGCAGGAAATTACACACACATTAGCTGAAGTTGATTTTATAACAAAACAAGCCATTTGAACATCTTGATTGATGATGGCCAACCAGGCTGCAGGAAAAGGAGCTCACGTCTCGCTGGCTGGCCGGAGTTCTCACGGGGGACCTCGGCCAGGGTACACACACGGGGGGAGAGCATTTCCTGAGAGACTCACAAACATTTACCAAACCTCACTGCAGATCAGTGCCTCAGATGCAACAAAGGGCTCCAACAGCGGGGACAAGAGAAAGAAGAGATTTCTCCATCAACTGCAAACTGGCTGCGGCACAGGAAAGGGAGTCAGGCTAAGGCAGATAATCACTGACACCAAAAAAAAGGCAGAGAGGCTGGTTGCAGTGGGGCTGCCATTTCATTAGTCTCACTGGAATGCCCTTCAAAGCAGCTGATAGCTGTGACTGCCAGCCAGAGCTGTGGAAAAGGTCCATGTGTCAGCCCTTGGTTATTTTATTTCAGGAGCACTCTATTATTCGTAAAGTATCTGTGACATATTCTTCCCTCTCACTCTCCCTCACAGGCAGAAACAAATGGGAAAGGCACTTCAGTACAAGGCATAGGTGGTAGTAGAGAAAAGGCAAAAGCTCCAGAGGATAGACTGGGGAGGGAAAAAACACAGACAAAAGAGGCACCAGTCTAACTGGCCTGCTTAAAACTATCAGTCAGAGGACGAGTGGTAGATTGAAATAGTTGAAGAAAGTGGGACAAACTTACTTTTGTATGATGGGTTAAGTCCTGCTGCTCCTCACACATGTGTGTGTGTGTTTGCCACGAAACCCTTCTTTCTGCTCTCCCCAGTTTTGTCATCTGCTCCTGGTCTGAGTCTCCGAGGGTGCTGGAGACTCCCTAACCCTGGGGAGTCCCCAAATGGGGTCTGGGGAGGTGGCAACCTGCCTGGTTTAAACCCTTCTCAGCAGCAAATTGGCTGCACCTGTGGAGCAGGACAGCTGAGCACTGGTGTGTGATCCCCAGGCATCTGCAGCTGGGGTGAGAACAAGGGTCAGAATCAGCTTTACATCCTTACTTCCTTGGTCCCTGCCATCCAGGTGCATACCATTGTGACTGTGTGGAAACACATTTTTTAATCACTAAATGAGCGTGCTCTTCCTCCAGTTCAGCTCTTTGCTGATACTGTATGTTCCCTCCATTTCACACTGAAATCACTAATAATGTGTTTTGGCTTTCTAGTAGGAACCTGACTCAGCAGGCACAGAGCAATTTTTCTTCTCTCCCTCTCAGTTCATCTTATTTCAGGCCTCATTAAGTGGGATTTCTCCTTTTATTTCAGAACCTCAGCCCAGTCTTCACACTTCACTAGCTACCCTTGTCTTTCTAGCCTGAACCAATTCCCTGTCTATTAGGATATTGTTCAGCTTTTTGCACCATTTCATCCAAACAAGTACCTGAATAATTTGACAATTTCATCGCTGGCATTCACGGAGTTCAAACTTACTCACCTTTTATAAGCTGTTGTAACCTGAGAAACAGGATGACTTGACTGAATCTAACACAACCTTTTCTCTTTAATACTTGCATTTTTTAATGACATCCAGACTGGCCACTGCTTCACTCAACAGCTTCCCTGGGCTTGGAATCAGCTCCTCCTGGAATGAAAGAAGTAACAACATGATCATTACAACTACAAACACCAAAAGAAGAGTATCAACTGTAGTTCCTTTGAAGCACTGTGAAGTTTTGTGTTCCTTGTGTATTTGTACAATATAATTAGCAGCCTGTACGCCCCTCATAATGTGTCACTGTCAGGAAAAAAGGCAAGAGTTACAAAAGAGCTGCACCACAGAAATAAATAAAGCAAAGGTTCACATTACTCCAGTGATCACTGCGTGTTAAACAGACTTTTTCAGTTTACCAGACACATTTGGTCTGTCTAATAAATAAATCACTGGAATAACAAACAAGTGGCTTTTCTATTCCTAACAGGCTTTAAAAAGCCAGCCTTCCTTTCTGAAACAAAGTGATCCCTAAATGATGCTAATGGCTTCCTTTTATTGATCTCCTGTATTCACTTACCCTGCAATTTTTTTCTTCACATTTCTTATCGCAGAGAAATAATTGCCATCTTACCCAGCATGAGAATTGCTATTTTGTTTAAGTTCCTTAAAACAACAGCAGCCCTTTCACAGCTTCTCACTTTTCTAAAACTATTTGTCTTAACCTCAGCCACCCTAGAAATGGCTCATTTTGCCACATAAGGTGTACAAAAGGACTTTAGGAAGCATCCACGGGCATGTAAGGCTTGATTTAAAGTCAGTTGAAATTGAGAGGGTGACTCCATCATCTGTCAAGTCAGTATTCTACACATAACACCATTAGATTTTAATATCTACAAAAATTATGGCTTAAAAATTATCATTATGGCTATCAGAGCTCAGTGGAGATCCTTCACTCAAATATTTTCTACCTAAACTGTTCAAATGTCACTACCTCTGAGCATTCTTCAGCTTTTTAACTTCAAAGCTATCTTTCATTAAAATTTTTTCTTATTCTAGTATTTTTTAATGTTTTGGTTTTGTTTTGTTGGGCTTTTGGTTTTTTCTTTTTTTTTTTTGTCATTTTGGATGTATAGTTTTATATTTGTTCAAGTTGCCAAATTATTAAATTAATTGCCAGTAGTAACTATAACAAATGGCTGGCCTAAACATGAAGTGAGCACAGGAACTATTTATTTACCAATTACAAGACTGCATTTCCTGGATGACAAGACCAGTACAGCAGACGTTCTGCAAGGGAAGGTAATTTTCATTGCCAAACTGGGGAAGAAATGATGATTAAAAATATTTTTATTTTTCAAAAAATGTAAAATTAAAGAAATTTCAAGTAGATAGAAGGTATTCTGTTTCAGAACATTTTGAGCATGAACACTGAGTTCTTTCTCACTTCATTCAAATCCCTTCTCTTCATTCCTACCACAGAGAAAAACAGCCCAAAATCTCAGATTCAAATGATTGCTAACTTATGCCAGAAATCTGATCCAGGTTTTGCAAAAGATCTCTCTGTCATCCAGGGAGAGTCCCAATCTTAAATCCTGACACCCTCAGCTTAGTGGTATTTGCCACAAGCCAGGAAAGTCTCTGCAGGGGTGTGAATCTTGTTTTTTTCTGGCATCTCCATCACCTTCCTCTGCTGGGGGCTCACATCTGCTGGGTTGGGCCCAAAGAAAGAGTGTCATTCAAAAAGCTGGTGTGGGCATACGAGGTGGAGGTGGAAAAAGATAAAATTCACCCCGTGGGCAACCCACAGGTACTATTTAAAGATGCCCATGTTGGCATAAAACCTCAAGGGAAGGTGACCACTCAAGCTGTATTTACCAACTTCAGCTGTTGCAGGGAAACACAGCTGAGTGAGCAAACCAGGCCCAATATGAGCACACCGAGGTGAGTTTCCTTTGGTGAGCTCTGTAGTCTGAGAGAGAAGACAAAACAATTTGCACCTTAGTTTTCATTTGGGAGCAGGCCAGTTTATAAAGCAGAATTGAAGGCATATGGAATTCCCTGCTTTCTTCTCCCTCTGTCCCCACCCCCTCCCTCCCCTTCCCCTGATCATAAGAGTTTTCATGTGTTTTCAGGCTCTCCTTTTGTTCTACTGCAATAAAGTCCCCAAACAATTGCCAGGTCAAATGTGCTCTTTCTTCCTTTAGTGTAGCAGCTGGTGCTTGCCTCTTAAAATTCCTTTTCTGTCAGCTGACGAGTGCTGTCCCATTTGAAGAATTTCTAATGTGACTTTCAGTTCCAGCCCTTTGCTGCTCTCAATCTCACTTTAAAGGCTTGGTGGGTCCATGAAAACGACACAGATTCAAATGTTCTCAGATAATGTTCGGATCTGGAAACAATCATTAGACGCCCTCTCCTTCTGGGTGAAATGAAAACATGAATTTGAGAAAGAAAAAAAGAAAAAAACAACAGACAAAACCAACAGAACAGATGCCTGCTGTTTCTCACAGAAATTTAGATGCTGACTCATATCTCTTTTCCAGTAGAAACTCCATGTTGCTTCAAAAAAACCTGCAAGAAACAAGCCCACAACATGTGTATATTTATTTATTTGGTACTTTTCAAATCCAGCAGAGGACTTGAATCCATTCACACTTCTCAGCAGGCAAAAAATAATACCTGATAACCTTTTTATACCTCTTGGAAGACAGAGCCATTGTCATCCCATGGTCAAAAGTGGCACTAGTTTAGATATTTTCCAAAGAGTTTATAGTTTGCTAGAAGGACTGATTGTTCAACACAGGCCACACTTCTTAATGGGATGTCCAAAAGGAATATGGAATAAAGGCAAAAAAAGCACTAAAGAAGTTATAAAACTATTAAAAAAAAGTTATAAATCTATCAAATTGAGACAAAGAACTGACAAGTAACTCTTGTCAGTTATTACAGATACGGCTGAGGTAGATCATCCAAAATAGTAAAGGGCATATCTTCAACTGTAACTTCATTTTTAAGGTTAGAACTGAAGTCTTTTGTCACTCTGATAAGGTTACAGAGCAAATTTGAGCTTACCAGGTGCCAAGAAACCGAGGGGTGCTTTTCCTCACTGCGCTCCTGGGAGGTGGAGCACAGCACCCAGGCTGGAGAACAAAGGGAGCTTTCAAACACCCCAACTCTTGCTCACTGGATTTCTGTCTGCAGCATAATTTAGAGGGCTCAAAACCTAAAAGTCAGAACTTTTCTCAACTCTACCCTGTTGCAGGATACAGTGCTGCTGGAGTCAGCCTGTACTGATACACCCCTGTCTTCCCTTCCTAAGGACATGAATTCTGGCTCTTCCAGAGGGTCTCTGCAGTGTCTTTGTCCTGTCCAGGAGCAGACTTTTGGTAGCCACTTTATATTACTTCAGTATTTTCACACAGTGTAAAGGGACAAAACACATCTCAGTTGGTCTTTAAAAGCTGCTGCAGAGTATATTCAGGTGGGAAAAAAATTCAGAGGATCCAAAATCATTATTGACCATGGGTTAACCCCAAACCCACCGAGACACGTGGAATAGCAGAATTCACTGACTTTGGTGAGCTTTGGTTCAGGTTCCACACACCCCTTTAATGGTATTTTCTATTTCAAAGTATTACAGCTATTTCAGCAGATGCCCAGCATCTGTGGGCTTGATGGGGTGCTAATCCTATCACAAGGTGATGATTGGAAGCCTATAGCTGATACTTCCAGATGGTTTCAGGCTTCTGAGACCACATATGCTCAAAGAGGGGAGAAGGAATGTTTGGAGAGCAGTCTGGGTGTGAGAGTTTCAGAAGGTATTTGCAGAGTTTGGAGAGTTTCCGGATAGCTGGGGACCACAAACCGTACGTACATCAAACAGCAGGTATTCACAGAGCTCTTGGAAGACTTCACCCAGACCTGTTAATAATCCCACTGGAATGTGTCGGAGATCCCAAAAACTCTTGGCATGGTACACTTGGCAATCAGCCACTCAGGCTTCTTTGCTTCAAGGGAAGCATGGAGACCTTGTACTCGTTTTCCCAGCCTTTCACCAGAGTGGAAGGTCCAGGTTCAGGTGACTTCATTGGTTCCACTCTGGCACTGTGGATGTGGTGATCCGTGGGGGCCACAGTAGGGATGTTGCTAATTTCCTGGTCCTGGTTAACTAGAATACGCTAATCATAATCCACACTGGCCTCCAAAAATTGCACAACTTCACAGCTCAAAGCCCTCACAAAATATTCCTAATAAAAGAAAGGAACAACTGTTAATCGCTGTTCCTGCAAGTTGTTGTGAAATTTCACAAGATTTGATAACTGTCAAGGCTCCAGCTGCTGAAGTTTGTGCAAGAATCTCAGCTTCAGGCTGGACTCAGTGCTTGCCTCCAGGAGCAAGGCAAAGGTGTGAACTAGAGGATGAGGATATATCCCAGTGTTAGCAAACCAGAATGCAAACATTTACTAACAGTTGCTCTTTGCAGCGCAGATCACAGTAAGAAGTTTGTTTGCTCACACGTGCTCAGTCTTTTGCAATGCTCAAACACACAAGCTAGCAAAGGCAAAGTAAAGCAAACACAATATTTGAGCAAGATATCAGTAGTGCTACCCTGTATCTATCAGTCTCACACCTCTCTCAGCTTACCTGTGTCAACAATGTTTCATAATTAGATGGTCAGTCAAATACATCCTTATCTGACAGGAAAAATACCCATGCTGGAAACATGGAAAAAGAGCCTGGAAACCATTTTCAGTCAAGGAACTCCCACAATAATTCAGTAGGGTTCAGCTGAAGCTAGCTAGGAGCAGATGTAAAGGCTTTGAAATTGGACGTGTGAAAGTAGTGAAATGCTCAAATAAGTGAGATTCATTTTCCACCACGGGTGTCCTTTACTGAAAGGGAGATTTTGCTGCTGCCCTTCCACTGAAGTATCACATATCAGCTCTAGTGGCTGAACTAATACCATTTTTCTAAGGATATCTCTGAAATATTTCTCCATTCCACATTTTCTGTAACCAAGGTGCAGAAAGAACATGCATGTTCTTGAATAAACAACAAAGCCTAGAAAAAAAGTTTAAAATAGCCTTTGATAGTGTTGTCTCCTGTGCTGCTCTTGGAGATGTTGCCATATATATCAGCTGGGAGAGACACCAGAAATACCTTCCCCTCTAGTGAGGGTGTGTAGTGTGTTACAGAATAACCACAGGTACAACCTCATGGTCACCAAAACTACACGAGAAACCACCTCTGATCATATTATCCTGAACATGTTGGATGGGAGCTGATATTTTTAAAGAGAAGTGAGTGGTGGATTCCTGGTAGTTACTATTGACCTTTGAGCCTTAGTAAACTGTCTTACAAAGTTTTTCCCTGCTCAGAGTCCAGTGACACGTTTTGTTCTGTGTGCATCAGGGTTACCACACTGATGCTTGTTCCCTCAGAAGAGAGCTCAGCTTTGTAGGATTAGGTCTCAGCCTTGAGACTAAACGCACTCATTCAGACCCCTGAAAATATTTAATTTTGAGAAACACTATGGAATTCTAAAGGTATCTGTGCCACTAGTCCTGTTGCAGAGCCAGTCCCACTGGGGATAGGCTGAAAGGAATAGCAAACCTTATCCTGCTGCATTTTGCCAAGAATCCCACTTTTTATAAGTCTTAAAATTTTGTGGTCTAGAAACCAACTCTTCATTACTGGTGCGTTGTAAAACATTTTGAGTTCTCCTTCTGCCAATAGGAGCCTTTTCAAGCTCCCATTACTGCTCACTGCTAACCAATTGTTCCAAGATGGGTCAGGGCATGGATTTTTCTGTTACCACTGTGTTTTTTCTCTTCTGTCACGCCAAGTTTCAAAACACCCTCCAGATTCATCAATATTGTAAGTATCAAAGTACCTGGTAAAAACAGTTTCTGATTTAGTTGACGGAGGAAAGTTTCCTGGCAGTTTCAGCAGGAGTGAGATCAGACTTCTCTGATGCCTGAGAAACTGTCAACCTAGGTAACATGTGGGCTCCATTTCTAATCAGATTTGTAGAGCACAAAGAAGGGCAAAACATTTCTTCACAGAACTTGACTACTGATTTGGACATTAAGAGCACCGGCTGGAGGAGGACTGGACAACATTCTTCCAATATGCTGTAAAGGAAAGGAAGTTTTGTCCTTCATTTCCATCTCACCCCATCTGCTGAGGCTGAAATCTCCCTAGAAGTACATGGTTAAGAGGTACAAGAGACTGAAAGGGGATTTGCACTCAGCTTTTGGATTGCTGCTCCTCTGAGCAGTTTTAAAAGCCTCTTAGGACAGGACTGGAAGTGCCAGTGATGTTATCAACAGCAAATATGTTAAAACTAATGAAAAAAGCCTGCTGAAGGCAAGTCTAACAGGAAAACAGATGGACAAACCAATGAAAGCCTCATATTTCTCTCCCCTGAGCGGCCTGAATCTGAATATATAGATTTTAGTTGCAAACTGTCATCTGCTCTTTGCTGGAGATACGCACTCGTGGTGTGAGGCACTGACAGGGAACTGGTATTCACCTGCAGCACAGCAAAGCAGGCTAAATGCTGGATTTTCTCAGTGTGTAAGGGGGGAAACTGGGGCAAAATATGTTGTTAGACCCTCTGCCTCCCAGACTTAGACTGTCGTGATAGCCAGCATACACTGAGAGAGGATTACAAGGACCCTTCAGGCAAAGCAACACCTTCCACTGCAGGAAAGCTCTATCTGCCTGCCTCAGGCAATTGTCCTGCTTTGAAAGGAATGACCTTGAGATTCATGCAAATACACAAGGGAGAAATTTGCTCTGTTTTGGAGACACAACTACGTAGCTGCAAGTTTATGAAGGCTATATATAGTATGGGGACAGATGGATGGATACATTTATTGTGGCAAGCCACGCCACTGGGGTATTCTCTATGGAGCAAAGTAGAGCCTTTCAAACTTTTAACTATAAATTTGTCAATTATATTTAATTATAATTAATTATAAAAGCAAAGCCACACAATTATCCATTTGCATTCCTTTTTGTCATATAGTAAGGAAAGAAACCTCTCCGAAATCATTTGGGTATTCCAAAAAGTGCATTCCTTTCAAAGGATCCCTCAAAATTTTCTGTCCATGGTGAACAAACACTCCTCTGTACCCCTCATTTTCTACCAAGTTCTTGATGTAAGAGGACAACACCCATCAGCCTGACTTTGTCTGCAGCCTCAGTGAGAGGCTGCCATACCTTTTTACAGCACTGGAGAGTGAAGTGAGCATTTGTTTGCACACAGGCATTTTATCTCCCTGTACCTAGAGCTCAAGAGCTCCAGGAGATTTGACAGCTGTAGTACAGGATTCTAGTCCTGGGGAAAAAAATCTCAGCTCTTTCACAGTATAGCATGTGTTCCTGTAAATATATGACCAAGCAAAGCCTTTATTAGGCTGGTGCAGTCCCTGAAGCAGTGAGGTTCTGCAAGTACAAAACATCCCTGAGATGCTCTCAGACAGAACAAACCCCACTGTTGTATAATTGAACAGTTGGTCTGAATCCTTCTCAGTAGACCAAATAATTTCAAATGTTCAAATAACTTTGCAAATACAAGTTTTGCAGAAATGCTATTTTAATTTCCCATAGGTACTTAAAATTAATTTGCATGTACTTCTGGAAAACAAAATCCAATTGCTGCTTGCAAATCACAGGAAGCATTGAGGGCTGGAACAGAACAGTGCAAGCAGTGACTGAATTTAAAATATATTTTCCAGAACTGTGTGTTCTTGCAAGCCAGTGAGAGACAAACATGAAGCTTAGGTATCAGTCAGGCTTCTTCAAATTCTGAAAGCAGAACTCAGTGAAAGGATACAGAGACTTCAGTAGCAGGGGGTACATTTGAACAAAATACAGAGCTCCAGGCTGGAAATGCAGGTTGTAAAATACTTCTGGCAGGGATCTTGAGCTGTATCTTGTGGCAGCACCCAGTACAGGAAAATGACATTCCAAACTGGGAGCATCTAGTAGTTACAATATGACATTTATTACAATAGGGTGGAATCTAAAGGCATTCTTTATCAGACAGTACTGAGACTGAAAATATACATCTTACTATACGTGCTGTCAGCATTTCTAGAATAACTTGTGAGCTACTGAATTTCTGCACACAAATTCAGGGTTTCTGGGACTAGTCCCCTAAGAAGGGAATTCCCAAGAGTCAGATGTAGTGGCTGCAGAGTGTGACTTCAGAGAGTGTGGGATGCATAACTGTGGTAACAGCTTTCCAGTCAGCCTCTTCATAACCACTCTTATTTCAGCCTTACACTCTGATTCAAACAAAGCCAAAGCAACACCTCACACGCACAAAGAAAAAAAGAAGTGTTTCACCCAAACAAGAGGCACCTCCATGGCTCTCAGCACAAAATTCTGCTTTAAGTCTATTGTAGCATTCAATTTTTCTTAACCACCCTCACTGCACTAACATATATGTCCCACACTCCATTTTTTCAGGTGAGCAGGATTGAATCAGTTTTCCAGAATCACTTTTCCAGACCAAATAGTCATCATTATGAGCTTAAAGTTTCCTTCCCACAAATATTCTCTTTGGTTGCTTTCAGTGACCATTGCAGTCAATCCCTATAATTCCACTTACAATGCAAGGGAAATTTAATGAATATATGGCTTTATTCACTCCACACAAAACTCAGATAGAGCTGGAGTTAATTTTTAGCTGTAGAAGTCTAGTCTAGTAACTTTCTTTGCCAGCTATGAGAACATGAACTTCATAAAATCAGGCATACAAGAGTTGTTACACAAAAGTCAATTTTAACAACAGTTACCACAACACAGGATCCATGAAAAGCAGGGCTTTTGCATTTCTGTGACACGGAGAAATGCATGTAAGGACAGGATTTTAAAGTTCAAACTTCAAGTAAAGCCTTTATGCAAACCTGTGTTTGTCCCCCTGGAAAAATACATGCAGGTTCTCCCTTCAAAGTATAAAACTCGTTTTTGCATAAAATAGCTAAATTTCACAAATAATGTTTCTGCAAAATGTTATTTCAGATGTTTTAACAGTTCCCCCATGAAGTCAGATGTGAATTGTGTGATACCTAATAAATTGAAGCTACAGCCAACTATTCTCTTTTTAACTGAAGTAAGTGAAGTACCAGCATCTTGAAAATAGAAGGACTTATTACAAAGAAGATTCCTACAACCCACTAGTCTAAACATTGCAGGTAAATGGAATTCTACATGGAATTTACTCCAGTGCATGGGTCATATGCTTTATGGCAAAACAAGCTTAAAGGCAGTGCTCCATACAAGAAATTAATGGGATTTTAAAACAGCAAACCAGGACAGTTACATCTGCAAAGAGATGATTAAACCTCACCTGGTTTGTATAAAATCTTAGGTGTCCAGGGTGCTACTAGGAACTGGGGCAAGGAGGAGGTTCTCATCACAAATGCTCTTTCAGCACACATCATGGCTTCTAAACTGTACTATCCACCAGGGATAAAAGTTATCCAAATTGGAATTGAGGAGTAATTTGATAGTTGCTCTGAAATTTTAAAGAAAACTCCGAATAAATACTTGGCATCAAATCTGCTCCAGAAGTACAGCCTTTTGTGTATTCTCCTAATCCTAGTAAATTTTCTTCTTTTCCCAGACAAATTGGCTGTTGCTTTCTGGCCAGTACAAATTCCTCTGAGGTTGGATCAATATATTATGTCACACAACCTCATAAGATTCTGTTTCCTGACCTATTTGTCACTTCAAAGCACAAAACTGAGATTATCCCTAAGTTGTTGTAAGAATTATTGATTTTTTGAGGTGGATTCAATGGTTTGCTTGAAGACAGATCTCTCAGAGCACTATTTAACACTTGGAGATTATGGTAATAATTATTTCTGTTAGAATTCACTGTAGCCTAAGCTGGAGTCTCAGCTGAGAAAATCCAGATCTCCTTTTGCCCTGCTCCTAAACCTCTTCCCTATAAACAAGCCATTCATTGCAAACACTGCAATAAGAGCTGGGAAAAACGTTGTCAGGAGGGTTTGGGAGCATCTGGAAAACTACACCACTTATCTGGCACTTTTCAGAAATACTGAATATACCAAAAGAGCAGGTGGTGCCAAGCAAGAGAGTATTAATGAAAAGGCTTTGACAGCATTTGTACTTCACCTGTGTCCATAATCAATTCGAAAATTAACAGTATGCAGTACAAATATTTAAACAGTGTAAATTAACAGGACGTGTGTGCTGAGCTGGAGACGTAGCACAGGCTGAAAACCAGCACCTGTTTTGGACCAAAACATCATGAGGAATTTTGTGTCTGGGTCCTAAACAGGCCAGATATTCTAATGGAAAGGTCTTCTACAATATCAGGAAAGTGAGTTGAAAGGGTAGGTTACTCTGGAGAGCAGAGAGGTGGGCACTGATGCAGTTATAAACACTGTTAACCACAAAAAGTAACAGATAAAATGATGACAATAAATCCTCAGTGTGTGATCTGAACACAGAGGAGTTCCCACCATAACTGAAGAAAAGCCTGTCTTGAGGGACAAGTTTTGGGATGCCTTTAAAGTCTTTAAAAAGACTTTTAAAAGTCTCCTTAAGCAAGTATATAAAAAAAGACTGGTTGTCTTGATCTTCCAGGTAGACTCCTGAACACTTCCAGAGACTACTAGTCCATGCAAGCTGAGAAATCACAGCTGGGGAAAAGAAATCCTCTTGAAAATCCTCATAAATTGTATTTTAATGTATTTAATGGCCAAAAAAACACCTGTGAAATTATACTGTGTTGAATTTTATTGGACAGAAGGAGAAGTATTTATACTATCTTCATTTCATTATAAAAGAAAAAATTAAACCGTGACAGGAGCAAATTATATCAACATATATATTCTATGATTTTTGTACATGCTTCAGCTCTGATGGTTCTGATTCTACAGATCATCATTCCCTTTTTTTCATTTTAAACACTCAGCAGCTGATAAAAATTACAGCAGGTTCTGCAGTGTAGATGTCTCCCTCTCCACAGTTAACTTCACTGAATCTTCTCTTTTCCTCCCATTTCAACCCCTCAGATGTAAATTAAGAAAGCACTCCCATCTGTGCCAGGAGATTTTGCCCAGGCCTAAACATTGCTTGTCTGACCACAGACATCAGACTTTGTATTCCTCAAGCCTGGATACTGTAAAACTGCTGAATCACAGAGCTGAGAAGCAGAAAAAAATGGCACTGAGGGTCAAACAGGACTGAATTCACTCATCAGAGGGTGAGGAGAGATGGGCAGGGATGGGCAGAAGAGGTTCTGCAGCAGAACAAAAAGCTGAAATCAAACTGTGCAAGCTAAGAACTACAGCAAAAAGCTGCAGAAGCTGGCTTCCTTAAAAAAAAAGGACATTTCCCAGTTGGGGCAGTAGCAGTGGTGATCTTCACAAACTGCTCTGAGGTCAGGAGATAAACAGTATACACAGCTAACTATTAGTGACAATTAATTACAGCTATTATTGCAGTGTGACAGCTGGCATTTCTAGTACCCAATATCAGATGCATTTCTAAGAATGTGACCGTGCAAAAACATGCAAAATAATTGCTGAGCTGCATCTCAGGAATCTGCTGGGTTCCTAAATGTAGGTCTTTAGTTGCTATTCTCAGCATGTAAGATACCCTCCCTGGGACATTCTTGAGCTCCCTTATCAAAACCCATCTTTTCATACAGCCAGAAACTTCACCTCTTCTCTCTCATGCTGTAGTACCAAGGGTGCTTATTATACTTTTTATGATTTTATTTCCATCCTCAATCTTTCTTCTACATGCATGTCAATTTATTAAGGATCAAGAGGATCTCAAGGCATTCTAGACTGAACCAGAGAGTGGTGTGTAGAATTTGTATGAATTCCAGTCTCTAAAGACCATGTTATGCAAAGGTTTCTGGACAACTAAATGCTTTTTGAGATTCTAAAGAATTTTGTCCTCGCAGCCAAAAGTAGCTGTACCTACCACAACAAAATTCATTTTGGTATTAAATTTGCCTTGATGTAACCTCAAACTGCTAGGTTCAGCAAATGAGAATGGAAGACCTTCCTGAAACTGGGAGCTGCTCACTTTGGTGGAGCCTCTGCTTATAAGATGTTTGCCAGTAAAGTTGTCATCCTTAAAGAAAAAAGGTGATTGTCACAGGAAATAACAGAAAATCACTCCATTGCCATTTTCCAGGACTCACAGGTAAATAGTTCCTGAACACTGCATTGGCTCAGGATATTTTCAGTGCTACAAGCAAGAAGAAACTCATTTTGACATCCAAATTTGACACTTTTATAATTGTACAAAGGCATAGAAAAAACCACTACACATACTTGACCAACATGTACCAGTTAGGAAATTTTGCATGTACAAAGCCTCACACAGCAAGCTAGTAGAAGAACTAAAAAATTGACAGGGTGAAATGTGTGACTTCCATATGTTGCATGAGGCAGAGCTATTTTGATTAATTCTTCCAATTTTTGAACATAGAATTCAACATTTCAACGCCAGTTCAGGCCACAGGTCAAAAGAAAATGATAGCACTGCATTTCCTCTGAAAATGTTCTTCAAACACATTTTGCACAAAGGCAAACCTTACAATTTTTCACATGGTATTTATGATATTTTATTCCTTTCCACTCATTTGTCCTTCTTTTTTAAAGGAAAGGCTGAAGAAAGCAAAAATCTGAAATAGAAATTAGTAGGGAAAGAGAAAATAAAAAAATCCCTTTCTCTTTAGGCACTTTTTTCCTTGAAAAAAGAAATAGAAAAAGAGATTTCCTCTCTCCCAGCTCACTCTTCCAAATCATTTTTGAAAGGTGTTTAGAAGCAACATGAAAAGTTTGTTTTGAAATGTTTCAATATTTCTGATGGGAAAAAGACCACAATCTTTTTCTCTAATAGACACTCTGGGCTGCCATTTGAGAGTAAATGGTTTTCCCATCAGCTACAGTTACCTGTGATTACATTAAAATTCAATTTCTCATGTGTTTTATACCTACGGTATAAACAAGTTCTTTACCTACCTAAACTTCTGAACGTGCCATTTTCAGGATGAATGTTACTCACATGGGTTGCAGTAAGAGGAACTTTTCTTCCTCACTGGGTGTTTGAGCAGCTTGAAGATCCAGACCATGTGTTTCATCATGGCTTTCAGCCCATCACATTCAATTCATGATCAAAAAATAAAACATTTTCAGGAACACCAGAAATTAATAGAATGAAAGGGCCTGATTGACAGCTCTGGTGATCTGGGGGCTTTATCATTCTCAGGAGAGGAGATCTGGAAGAGCTTGTCTAATATGAGGAATGGCTGTAACTAATAGCTTGGCTGCAACTCACCATGTGGACATTCTTATTGCACAGCAAACCTGCCTCCACACTACTTAATTTAATCTTTATCCAAAACTAGCATCAGATAAAATGTAAGCCAAGCATCTATGTGAAATTTATTACAAAATGATGATTCTGAACCGTGACCATACCTTATTTTTAAAATCATTTCCTCCAAGGACAAGTCCTAACATGAGATCCATCCCCACATTTTCCAGCCGAGACCAAGCCAAGCCAGCTGCAGAACCAAAAAAAGGAATTGTGCCTCAAAAAGCCCTTTAGGCTCCACACCTAAAAATGCCAGTGACTGACCTGTTTCTGCTGCCCCTCTCCCCCCAGAGCCTGATGAGTTGCACACCCTCCTTCAGCTCTCCTGATTTCCAGCCTGTGTTCCAGCTGAATCCGAGGGAGGTGACAAAGATGCCTCCCTGCACTTGAGCCTGGTTCAGGGTAACAGGGGTCCCTCTTCCACCCAAACCTCGCTGTCAGGTGGTGGGAAACAGGCAAACCCCTGGCTGTGCTTCCTGGCACGCACCAGTCTGCAGATTGGAGCCCACAAAAATGTCTTTTTGACACAAATCGCTCCGCAGGATTTCCGCTGCAGCTTTTAGGGTTGGCACGGCAAGGTTGGGATCAAGGAGATGCTTTGCAGTGCAGCCTGTGCAAGCTCTCAAATCCTAATCAGAATAAGGGAAACTCAGGGCAGCATCCTGGGGTTTTCTGTAAAACAGACAAGTGGGACCACAGCATTTTTCTTGTGTGGGAAAAGGTGCTGCTCTAAAAATCGAGTGTTCCAGATAACTCATCACTCTTGGCAATATTCATTGTAACTATTTATACTAAAGAAATAATTTTGATGCAATGCCTCGTTATCCATGTACCAGAACATCTCTTTTTTCTGGCAGCATTTTAGAAAAAAAAGGAATAAAAAAAAAAAGAAAAACAAACCAAACCCAACTCCTAACAAAGACCTCTGATAACTTCAGTGACACAGCATGTTCTCATAAAGAATTCTCTCTTCATGCAACACTCTAATGACTGTGCACAAAGACTTGGCATCTCTATTTTCTCCTTTTTAAGTCACACTGACCACAAGGCACCAACGTGTTCAGCTGGAATTAGAAGAAATGTCCAACAGCCATGACACCTCACAGGACTACAGGAAACTCATCTGTTCTCTGCTTCACAAATTGTCAGAACTTCTCACAACATAAGATCAACGAGCAGCACAGAAAAAGTTCATCCAAGAACATGTCCTTGATGTGGTTTTGATGCTCTTTACTGGGTACTATTTTTTCATGGCCTACTGGAACTTTTAAAAAAAAAAAATCCAATTTTTACAATAATCTAATTTTTAAAATATAAAGAACCTTTTAACTTCTAAATGTGCATAAACACACATGGTTATTATATATATATGTAAAGTTTAAAAATAAAAATGTATTGATCATAATGAAGAAAGTTTTCTCTCAAAATGAAGTGGGGTGGTTCTTGTGAATTAAAACAAGTATCTTGCCAGAATTAAAGAAAACATTTCATTCTCATGCTACCTTAAAATGAACCCTATCTAGTGACAATCCAGGTCATAGCAGCTCATGAGCCAAATTCATTCTTCCAAATATGATTTAAACCAAGTAACCTTCATACGTTATTCACAGCAGCTCATTAGTCTTCATTGTGTTATATTTCAAAGTTTTGCAACCACTATAATAATAATAACAACAGTAAAAAGCAACTAAACTATGATTAATTAACAAAATAGTGACCCAGGAGGCAACTAAAACCATTTTAAGGAGGGATATCGTAACAACCA
The DNA here is from genome assembly GCA_013398275.1 of Promerops cafer. Classification (NCBI taxonomy): domain Eukaryota; kingdom Metazoa; phylum Chordata; class Aves; order Passeriformes; family Nectariniidae; genus Promerops; species Promerops cafer. Next base: position 2,291,156 of record VZSE01006895.1, on the reverse strand, counting down.
AGCTTAACAATGGCATTCAAATCATTATTTGAGCTTATTTTTTTTCACAAACCACAATTATCTTAATTCTTTCACTGTACTAAAAAGTATGAATCATGGCTGAGATCCTCTCATCTCCAAACTTTTTACCCCACTGTCTGGTCCAGGCAGTGGTAACTTCCATGCAATGGGAATATCTTAGAAGAAACATAAAATACTTTATCTTCCCAGCTTGGAAAAGAAGTTTTTATCATTCAAGTCCGTCTTTTCCTTCAATCCACCCACTTAAAGTGCCGCTACACTAAAAATGTGATTTTTGTTTCTGTGTTCCAGTATTCAAACTCAGCTGAGAGAGGTGTGCTTTCTGTAGCCTTAGCTCCTAGCAGAATTTAGGAGGCTCAGGGTTGTGGCCTCTCTGTTGAGTTTGGATGCTCTGTTCACATTCTGAGTGCCAGCTACCAATTAGTCAGTCCAAAGGACACAGCATTCTCCTCTAGTACTTTTCCCTTCTCTTCCTCCATTCTCCAGAAAGAAATAAATAAAAACTCAGGGAAGCTATCCACTCAGGTATTTTTCACTGGCTTCATGAAGATAAGAGCTAATGCAAATTTTCCTCCTTCCTCCATTGACCATCTCAGTTTTTTTAATTTTTTGATCAGCAGTAAAATAGTTAATGTTTGCATTTAAAACAGATATTTGCATTTATCTGCAGATATTTGCAGATGACACGCTTTCTTCATTTCCAGACCAACTGACCCTCACTACCTTCATTTGCATGCAGATGTGAACACTTCTGTAATTCTTTTCAAAGTTTTTCTGCTGAAAATTTGCTAGAGACTTTCAGCTAGGGAGATGGGGAAAAAAGACAGAAGGAGAATATAGAAGGCAAAACAGCAATTCATGTAAGAAATCAAATCTCAGTTATCTCAAATATTTTTCACTTGCAAAGGAAAATGTCAGATATCACATATATCTGTTTCACTTCCTTTTTTCCCTCTAAATAAACTTGCAGACAATAGATGACTGTGGCATGGCCTGCCATATCCATCATCCTTAGGACTGTGTCAGGAACAGACCTGGAGACCATATCCTGAGTTCCTGCCTTTGCAGTTCTGGGAAAATTCCCACCACAAATTAGATCCTGCATCCTCAGTTCACTTTTCACTCGTCTCTTTGCAACACAAAAGGTTCTGTTTGCTTGGCAGTCTATTTCCTCTTTATCCCTAATCTCCAGGTATATGAAATCATTTTCATTTCTAAAGTGACAGCATGCCATGGCAAAAACATGGGCTTATAAATTTCACTGAAGAAACAAACAGAAGAAAAGCACCTGATCAGGGGAAGGAGGAGATGCCAGATTTGGAAACATCCCGTGTGAAAATTCTACACATTAATTCACATTTTAACAATCTTGGAGCTTGGATTTGAATTGTAAGGCTTAGTGCTATGCCTAAAGGAGAAAAGAGAGAACAGGAGTACTGGGAAAAAGAAATAAGGAATATTCTAGACCAACAATATGTCTGTCTCATCACTGTGAAAGTTTTTCTTGAAGTCAAGAAATTAGCCTCGGTCATGCCCTAAAGATACATCATCAGAGACACAAAAACAACCTGTATTTGCTTCCTAACAGGCCCAGCAAGCAGGCTTTGGGTTGTTTTTTTTAATTATTTTTTAAATTCATCAGCAGATGTTCCAAAGCAGGGGAGAATAACCCACCCATTATGAGTAGATTCAGTCAGCTCCTGAAGCCTCCCTGCTCAGCTCCATCTGCTGAAGCCTGGGACAGCAGAGTGTCCCTGCTCCCTGGGAAATCCTCCTTATTCCTAAAACAGGGAGACATTCAACAGCTGCTTTCACAGGATCTGAAAGGGTGCCACCAGCAGCACCGAGGTCATGCTCACTGATGAAACACACACAGAGAAAAGTAGAGATATTTGCAGCAGAAAGTTTAATATTTCTTGACATCTCAGTACTCACACGGCCCTCAAACCTTAATATAAAGACCCCAAAGTCAGTAATGGATTAAAGGATTTTACCCCAACACCGCCCCTCCTGACAGGGTTATCTACATTTTGCAAATGGAGAAACCAAAGTAAGGAGTTAAAAAAATAAAAAGCTTCTTGAAAGCTATAGAAAGAATATGATGAATTAAAATGTGATTACAAATCTCTGGAGTCTTGAGTTTAAAAGCTGTATGAAAACATTAAAAAAAGGCTAGATAATATTTTTTTCTGAAAATATCAAGCTTCCAGAATCCAAAAAAAGGGTTTTTTATATGTCTGCACCTTCTGTGCATATTGATGACCTTTTTTCCACGTAAAGCTCCATATATCAATCAAAATTATTCTGTGGCTCACCCAGGACAAGATAACCATGATGCTGCTGGATTGGAGAGCATACCCAATATCAGTGTGATGTGTGCTATTGATCTTGCTTATTACAGGATCACAACCAGTCCCAGCCCTGCTGGGTTTCCTCTGCTGTTGCCCAAATCACTGCTCAGGGAGCTCACAGGCAAGGTGTAGAAGATTTAGTGTCAATCCTGCCATCAGCCCATGGAATATATTCACTGGCTTACACTCTCTGCTGTGTTTCTGCAGCCTTACCATAGCCTGAAAGTTTACCTTCCTGTTTCTGAAGTTACAAAGTCTCCCACAGCTTTGAAATCACTGTCAGGTTTTTTCAAGAACTTCTAGCAAAAGAAAAGAAAAACAAAAAGATCAGAAAAAGCAACAGCAGGTGTCTTATTCATGATGTATGATTTATTCCTTTGTTGAGACATGAAGTATCTTGGATTCTCCTCACCTACCTATTTCTAACACATTACAGTCCTCAGGTTTGACATTCATCTTGGCCAGGTAAGCCATCTAAAAAACATTCCCTGTGGGGGGAAAAAAATAACCAAACCCAAAACCAACCAAACAAAAAAGCACAACAAGGACAACAGCAAAAACCCACAAAAAAATCCCAAAAACCAGTAAGAATATTAAAGAAGCAATTCTTCCTGCTGTAAAATACTATTTCAAGACAGAAAGGAAGGATCAGAGGGCTGGAGTCCTGTGAAGATTGGGAGAGTTGGGGCTGCTCAGCCTGGAGAAGAGAAGGCTCTGGGCAGACCTCAGAGCCCCTTTCAGTCCCTAAAGGAGGGGTGCAGGAGAGCTGGAGAGGGACTTTTCCAAAGGGAACACAGCAATGGGATATGGAGGAATGGCTTTAAACTGAAAAGGCATAAGGAATATGCCAGATATCAGGAAGAAATTCTTCCCTGTGAGGCTGGTGAGGCCCTGGCACAGGGTGCCCAGAGAAGCTTCCCCATCCCTGGAAGTGTCCAAGGCCAGGCTGGATGGAGCTCTGAGCACCCTGGGATAGTGAAAGATGTCCCTGCACATGGCTGGGGGCATGGCACTGGATGATCTTTAAAATAACTTTCAACCCAAACCATCCTGTGACTCTTCATCCAGGCATTTCTTTCTGGGACAGTTTGACAGCAGATTGATGACTAAGATTGCAGCCTTTAGGCAGCTAATCTGAGGTTTCATCAATCCCTTCCCAAGGAATTGGAGGGATCTTGCAGCCACACATTCTAATCTGGTGAATCTTTCTGACTTCTTTCTGGTTCCAGCAGTTGTGCTTTTTGACAACAGATAGAGAAAAAAACAAAACAAAACAAACAAACAAACAAAAAACCCAAAACAAACCAAAAAAAATCCAAAAAAAAAAACAAAAAACCAACAAACCAAAAGCAGAGGACTGGAATAATTCTGGAATAACCTGAGACACAGTTTCTCACGAGAGATGTCTGGATCTATAATTTGTACTTATTTTTTGAAAATGTATTACCCAAACTCAAAGTTGCAGAGCGATTGCCATAATCGACAGTAGCACCAGGCAAATCTCTAAACTTCTCCTGATAAAATGAGAATAAACATCATTTAAACTTAGAAACTCAAAGCGACCCAGCCTGGTTCCTTTTTTTAGCCTTGAATATCACTGGAGAGCTGCTGCTCTTAGGCTTTGACACGCACAAGAACAGGCTGCTGCTACAGGGCAGCCTGTTCAATTCTACCAGGGAACGCGGATTTTAGCAGGCAGAGATGCAGGCGGGCACGCAAACGGAGCATCCTCGGCTGGGGAGGATGCGATGAAGCGCTGGAGCGGGTCAGCCCCGCGGAGCAGAAGTGCCCCGGGACACGGCGGAGCGCGGGCGCGGCGGGTCCCGGGTGCCCTCTCGTGGGGCCGCCTGGAACAGGGCACCCGATGAGCGTGAAAAATCCACTGAGACGGCAAGCAAAGCGCAGGGAGCTGTTAAGTGCTTGTCCTAAAGGTGAGCAAAAATAGGTCTCAAAAAGCGCTTTGTTTACCCCGCCCGCCGGAGCTTACAGTGAGCGATGTTAAGGGGCCAGAGCGGCTTCCACTGCAAATAAATGCAAATTTTGGTTTGACAGCAGTCTCAGCAGGTTGAAGCTTCATATGTCATCCCAGCACTACGATGCAAACTGTATATGCAATGTATTACACAGTAAATCATCTTGGAAAAAAGCCAGGATCTTACACGTGCACTCACTAAGCGCACTCGTGTGCCACCAGGAATACACATTTGTAATATGTAAACAATAATTGAGTTTACTTCCCCCAGCAACAGGGATAAGGACGGGTGTGCTGCAAGGATGCAGTGTCCCTATATTGACGTGTCTCAGCAAAATCCTAACCCTGGACAGGCTAAATCCCAGAGACCACGCCTGCAAATTTCTCTGGGAATCAAGAGACACGTTCCAGCCATTCAGCACTGAGGATCTGGAGGGGAAACTGATCTTTCCAAAATAAGAAATGAGGACATGGTGGCTGTTAGCCATGACTGCCAACCACGGGGCTTGAAACTCAGTGTTTCAATGGACGGGATCAGAATGCTTCTATCTCAACCAATCTATAGTTTCTCAAAAACTCAGTGTCTTAACTCACACGTGATCCAAGGCCATGGTGCTTGTGTCCATAGGAACACTTGTTAAGTCACAGAATTGCTTGACTCACCAAAGCAAATCAGATGAATCAGAGCAGAAGAGCCCTCCTGAACAAGCTGGGGGCTCAACAGGAGTGTATGGTTTGCAAACACTGTGCTGGCTTTCTGCTATTCCTTTAGAGAACGTGATGCTTTCCCTTGATTTAATTACTTCCTCACAAAATCACTTGCACTGAACCCGACAAGGAGGGGAACAGGGTTTGTAAAGCCAGCAAACCTCAAGCCCCTCCCATCACATGTCATGGTGCTGCAAAGGGCATCCTGAAAAAAAAACATTACTCCCTTTTTCAGGGCATAAGGGAAGGAATTTGGCCCTGGCTTGCTCACAAAAGGTAGATCTGGATTATATGGCTACCCATATCTGTGTAATTTTGTGAACAGACTGGGAATGATGGTTCCATCTCTTGGAATCTCTCACACCCTAACACCTCTCAATTAAAAGCTGCCCGGTACCAAACTGTCACATGATATTTGGTGGTAGTTTTCCTGTACACTTGCTGCTGTGAAGCCATGAGGAAGGGGAAAAAATAGAAATATCCTTTTGCAGCAGCATTCTAGGGGTGTTGAGGACACTGAAGAACCACTGCAGGGCTGATTTTCCACCAGGTTATCTCCCATCTAACAACTCACCCTTTGCACATTTTTAGTGATGTGCAGCCAACGTGCATGCCTATATTATACATAACATTTCAACCCTTCCAACCCCGTTTTTCTCATTAATCAAATACACAAAAGCCACAGGATGGCTCCCAGCACCAAAGCAGCAGCAATATCTGCCCTGGAACCTGTAGACTGTCCCCTCTTTATGCCCTAGTCATCATGTTTTCACTTTTCTCTTTGGAATCACAGTAAAATATATCTGTTCAAACCTTTCACCTTTCCTGCACAAGCCTTCATATGATTTTTCTGCCATCACAGTTGTGGGTACAAGAGTCCATCCACAACTCTGCCTTAAATTCACCTAGTGCTTATTAAAAATTACATTCTTGTGAGATATACATGACATCTTGCCCCAGTGAAATGATGTTTGACAAGAGAAAATTACATAATTAGGATTAGGTCTGTGTGTGGCTTGGTCCAAGAGTGGCCTCAGGAGAATTAACTTAGATTAACATCCCTGGAGGGGAATGACTACAATGAACAGGGCCTGCCCAGGGTTTCTGGCAGGCTGAGGAAAGGGGATGGAAGGGGTCAGGACTTGCAGTGGGGGTGCCCCTCTGTCACCACTGCAATCTGCCTCTGGCTGGACAATCTCTAGGATAAGGATTTTAAGGAGCAGGCTGACTTCAGGGAGGTCGAGCTGGCTGTCAGAAAGCATGAGCCAGCCTTGCACAGTACACTCCTGATATTTTGTGTTGCTCATTCAACAGCAAGTGACATCTGTTCCTGTCATTATGGTGCTAATTCATAGATTCAGTGTGTTGTCTAATTGTAAAATTAGCTTTAATAAGTTAGAGCCCCTGTGTGTGCACACTACTGGGTACAAAGGAGAGGCTTTTCTAATCCCTCCACAAATGAGTGATATTGTAGATATTAAGTGAGGTTATTAGTGCCTGCATAAGCATGGGCTATGTACACAGCTAACATTAAATCCTCCATGTGCTCAGTTACCAACCCCATCTCCCTATGTCCCTGTTTTACAAGAATTACATTTGGTTAGTGCATCCCTTCTGTCTCCTCCATGCTCCAATTGCATCATGCTGGGACAGATGTTTAAGAAACTGGGAGGATGGTTATTATGGGATATTATTTAGATAAATTCTCAAATCGTGGGGGAATATGCCATTAAGCAGCTTATTCACTTTTGTGAACATTTAATGACTTATGGTCATAGAGATGGCAGCCACTGCAAAAACCAGAGTTCCACCACTGTTATCCCTTATTTACCCAGTTCTCAATATACCAGTGAAAGTCTTGTAATGTTATTTTTCTTTTCCTTAGAATCACAGTTCCTGAAAACAAGTAATTACTTAATGATGTTGTATTTGCTTAGTGCAAGGTTAGGTTTCAAGCCTTTGTACTTGTAAACAGGGGATTGAAAAATGAGACTTGAGGGAATTGTAAAGGCTGTATAAAGAAACCCTCAAAATTCAAATTAAAAGAAGCAAAAGCTTTTATTATTATTGTGGTTTTGGTTTTTAAGCCTTAAAACTGAGCACAAATGCACCTCTGCAAAAAGAAATAAAGTGCTAAAGCAGGAGGCTCACGAATAGGATTTTAATTCTACATAACATCAAATTATTGATAGTTATCAATTATGGACTGGCTAGAAATGCTTTCCAAAGGAAACTATGTTTCTCACAACTACATTTTGCACACAAAGCACCCCAACCCCTCCCAAGCTGTAACTGCAATCGTGGTGCTCTTGCACTTCCCCCACAGGAGTTGTGCTCTTATCCATAACTGTTCTGTGGGCTATTTTCCCTCTCTGAAGGCATCACAGCTACTACAGCTCCCAGATTGCTATCCTGCCATCTCCAGCAACAGATACTGATGGATGAAGCAGACTGATTAATGGAGCCTGGAGCAACAATTATAAGAGGTCATAAAAAACAAGTCTTAAGTAGTGCCCTGAAACAATGCAACAGCTCTGAGCTATTTAACCAGCTGACCTAAAATAAACCATGGATTTCAGGATGACTTGACAAAAAAAAAAAAAAAAAAGGATTTTTGTTTTTTTTTTTTCCCTTGGCAAAAGTGATGCATTTCCACAGAAAATACCAATTTTGCTGTAACCACAAATGTCTGTCAAATCACTGCGACGGAAAAGTTTCCAGCCGGCGCTAATCATTAGTCACTTGAAAATGTACACTAAAACAAAGGACGTTTTGGTGTACATCTGCAGCCAATCAGGAGATTAATTTGAAACAAAAGAAGTCCATATACAGTTGGAAAAACAAGAAAAACCAGCCAAAGGGTGCAGCTGCCAAGAATGCAACCTCGAGAGAGCATCTGAATGACACCGAGCTATGCTGCTCCACACTGGTCTCGGGAGAACCTCGTTTGTGTGATGAATTTCTGCTCTGTGTCATACTTCTACACTCTGTCACAGTTCTGCAACCTTTAGGGCTACCTAAACCTGTGACCATCCAACTCCATCTTATCCTGTTCCTCAGGGGTTTTGACAAAGCAAGATTCTGCTCTTTGTGTGAATCCTGAAAAACAAAACAAATGAAATGGGGGGGGGAAAGGAAAGTAAAGGAAAGAAAAGAAAAAAAGTACCACTTAAACAGAGTAAATTTTATGGTTCTCAAGGATAAATCAGGTGCACACCATAAGTGGCACTACCTTATAGGCCTTTTAAGGATAGCCTTTTACTTGAAAAGCTACATTTGGCATCCTAAAATGTTAGTTATGAAAATGTAAATGGCTTCCGAAAAAAGAGTCCATTGTTAGAAAAAAACCAAAACAACATAAAGTATCCCTCATGGGAGTTCAAAATTTCTTCCTTGTGCCTGTCGTTGTAGTAAAACAGAGATCTGCTTCATTAATAACTAAAACAATTGTCAGCCTCTTTGCTTTCTCAAATTTACCAGCAATAGGAAAACCAAAGTGAAAATTTCAACCAGCCCAGTTAGGAAGAAGGAAGATGAGAATATGTGAAATATTAATCTAAAAGCTGCAGCAGGTTGTATTTCTTTTAAAACTCAGCACACTGCACACAGTGAGGTCTGTAACTGTTTAAGTATGGACATGAGGTGCACATCCATCTACAAGAGCCCAGCAATATTTTATTTATGCACTGAGAAAACTATTGGATATGTAGGTGCTGTCAGAAATGGAGACTGAACATCAGAATAGATGTTATTTTCCAGAAGACAACCACNTATGTAGGTGCTGTCGGAAATGGAGACTGAACATCAGAATATTATTTTCCAGAAGACAACCATCATTCCAGCAGGCAAAAACAAAGCCTCAAAGATAATTTAGTTTCTAAAACAGGTCCCATGAACTGCAAGATGATACTGAAAAATGTGGCTCTCATTGAAATGGGAATTATCCATACCAGCCCAGGCTTTCTCTGGCATGTTTGGTCGTGCAACACAATTTCACTTCCTGGAACGAGGACAATGCATCACAGGAACATCACAAATTTCAGTTTCCTGACCTGATTGTTGACATGTTGATTTTGAGAGTTAATTCAAACGTGTCCCTCAGTTTGACAGCTTCAGAGAGCCAGTCACGAGGATCAGTTTGTCAGGACCTCACAGTTTAAGCCACTCTCCAGCACTGGTGAGGTATCTGGAAAAAAACAAAAAAAAAATCACTGTGCCATGAAATGTGGCAGGCCTGGTTTTTACCTCCTCTCCCAAGAGCTGCCTTCTTGTCTCTTCCCTTCCTCTCTCTCCCTCCTGAAATCCTGAGATTCCCCAGCTCCCAAGTGGCATTTCTGCACGGAGCCTGGCAGGGCTGATCCCACACTGGATGTCTGCTCTGCTCTGCTCAGACCAGGACTTGCCTGGAGTGGGAGCACAGGGAAGAGATCTGGTGGTTTGGAAATAGAACACATTCACAAGAACACCTTCCAAGTGAGGGGCTCCAAAATAGCATTCTCCTTCCTAACCTGATTGAAATAATCATCACACAGTCAAGCACAGTTTGTTGGTTGCACTCAAAGCAAAACATGCTTCCAGCTGTGAGAGATAATTACTATTTATTGACTGGCTTTTGAGGACTTTTATGCTATATTTAGTTTTAGGGCTGTTTGGGGTTTTTATTTGCATCAGAGGCATTGATGAAAAAGGCTGTTGCTTAGAGCAGTCAGCTGCTTTCTCATGATTAACCTCTTATTTCACTTCAGAATATGTTTCACCTGCAAATGTGCTGGGAAATCAAAATTAATCCTGGGCAAATTCCCACAAGTGCTCTGTTGAACCAGTAACTGCATTCATCAGCATTACCCACTGATAGCCCTTTGTTCTTGTGTAGTGGTGGGGGTTTTATTTGAGTATCTTCTCAAACACCAGAAAGGACAGTTAATTATAACCATCTTGCTACAGAGGGGTGATTTTAGAAGGGCTGTACCAGCTGGAACCAGTGTTCTGTCCAGTTAAGTGCTCCTACTGCCTTCAGTGACCAGCACAGTTGCTCCAGAGGCAGAGTCAGAAACCAAAAAACAAGCACAGAAGAAAGAGTTTTAACCCCTTCATCTCCAATAGTTACAGTAGGGCTACACTCTTTAGCCCAAGAATTTCTAAATCTCTTCCAGGACGATTCTCTTGAATGTGATTTCTGTTAGCCTTTATTTCATTTGGAGGTGGCTTCAAATGGCACTCAAGGTCTGTGAAGGCACTGAGGGAAACTGACTGTCCATGCTCTGCTTTCAGTGTTGTGCTCCACTTTGGTGTGATGTGAGGACAGTGCAGCTGGAACATGCAAAAACTGCAGTGGCAAACAGGAAAGGTCAGCCTGTAGCCCTAGTGCCACAGCTTTGGCAGCTGCAGACACACAGAAGGGAAAGGCACAAAGAAGGAGCAGTGGATCAGAATAATTAAAAGGTTTTGCTAAAATATTCTTTCCAAAATCAAGATGTTTTTTCTTTGGAACTGGGCCTGGAGTTTAAGTCACCTAAAACTGAAGCATTTCATTTTGAAGCAAACAATGTCGCAACTGAAGCGCTGAAAACAATTTTTTTTTTTTTTCCTTATTTTGTTTTGTTTCACTGAATGGCTCCAAAGATGTCTTCAGACAAATCCAAAACAGTTCTCATCTCCCCCAGCCTGTTTAATATATTCATTAGGGTCCCAAATGGTCTCATGACAACATGCCAGTTCCAAAACTCATCCCCTGTCTTTACAGGGAAGTTGTGAAGAACACATGACTAGTCTCAGAATTAAAATAGCCAGAAAAAAGCAGCAAGATCAAGCAATAATAATGTTTACTGTGTGTAAAAGGTACAGGACTGCTGGGTACCAAAGAGGATTAAAAAGCTGAGATTGCCCATGATTTTAAGGATTACTGGAATCTACAGGAAGAGTCAGTTAAATGTGTCCTCCTTGTGAATCTGGGGTGCAGATTCAGACAATATATTGTAAAAATACATCTTTAGAGTAATATTGCTATCAGCAGGATAACCTCACAACAGTCCACCACATGTTCTACATTCCCATCCCTGTACACAGGAAAACACAGAGAAATAATAAAGAGTCAATTTAGGACCACTGTGAGAAGATTGGAGTCATTATACAGGAGGTTTTTTCTGCACTGAATACAAAGGTGAGAGCAATAAAGAGAAGAAAGAGTTACAAAACAGCATTCTTCTAAATGTGACAAATAAGTTCATTTCACAGAAGATTTAAGCAGGGACCTGAACCCCCTCTTACCATTGAGACTGAGATCCAGACTGTCATCTGAGTTGCTGTAGACAGAGAGGTTTTTTATCAAACTAAAATCTCAATTGTAATTTCCCATCTGAGGGTCCAGGCAGCACATCTGTCTATGAACCAGGTACTGCTTTGAAAAGGATTAAATTCTGTCTCCTCCTGAATTTAATGGAAGCCTTTTTTTAGTAACTTCAGTGGGAGAAGGACTAGACCAATGATGAACATCATATCTTAAGGCAGAGTGAGATCAAAAGATTCTTAATACTACGAAAATTACCATGTTATTAAAATTGCTGGAGAGTTCAAAATCAGATTCAGGTTGATTTGCAGGGTAAGAGTAGTCACTGAGCAGTGAATCCTAATGTTTGTCATTAAGGAGAATAAGCAGACATCAATTTTAAGGCAGAACATGCCACTTAAATAACCACCTTGTCTGAATTCAGCCATGCTTGCACAAGACACTGCCACCAAAGTGAATAAGATGAAACTTGAAGTCACTGGGAAGTTAGGACTGTTCTGGTGCAGCAATGTGTCCCCTCCCAATGGCATTTGCCACAGCTGAAAGAGGCAAAAGCCTTAGGGCATATTCTTGAAGATACTCCATAAAATTGACTCCAATTTGTTTTATCTATCCCTCCTTAGCAAAACTTAAAAGAATTAGAGCAAAAAGAAATAGTCAGGGGGTTGGGTTTTCTCCCCTCTAGTGTCACAGCATTGTTCAGTGCTGGGTTTCCAGCCACAGCTGGTGGCATCTAAAGAAATAAGGTGCCATTAGCCGTGGCCCAGGGGAGTGTGTCAGGTAGAGTACTGCCTTCTCCACCCAGACAAAATGCTGTTACTGGTGGAGGGGCCAGGTGCACTGCAGGGCTGAGAATAAAATGCTGCAGTGTAGCAAATTCATCCCACTGGGTCTGTGATTTTCAGTCACAGCCTCTGCTTTGCTCCCCACCTCTAAAATCTACAGTGCAGGCATACCCAGAAGGATGGGTAAAGGATGTGATTATGAACATCACACTACATAACTGCTTCAAACCAGGAAAAAAAAATCTATTCTAAATACTCCATGACACGCTCTGGTTTTCGTTTGATAAAACCTGTAGAGAAGAATTCATATTAATCCAGTTTTCAGCAGGAAGGTGTGCATATCATCACCAGTAACCTGTTCTCAAATCACCATAAAATGAAAACATGCCAGAGAAAGCCTGGGCTGGTATGGATAATTCCCATTTCAATGAGAGCCACATTTTTCAGTATCATCTTGCAGTTCATGGGACCTGTTTTAGAAACTAAATTATGAAAAGGTCTGAAGAAAAATCTGTTTTGATGATTAGAGGTCAAAGTGAGAGTGCCTGTGTGTCTCTGTAGGAGGAACAAGAGAATGGAGAGTTGACTTTACTGCTTGTTCGTGCTGTATCCTGCCTTTAAATAAATGACTTGTTCTAATTCACAGTGAAGTCAACTAAACAACTCCCATTGTCTGAAATAATTAATCTAGTCCAGGAAATAATTTCAGAACTTTTCAGCACCACTAAATTAATTCAAGAAGACCAAGAAAGAAGATGGATTACCCAAGGAAAATACTAAAACTAAATTCCATCTTCTGGTTTCAGTATGAATGCCTAAGATGCCAGCCTGTGACTTTGAAACACTGGCTGCAGTTCCCTGGGCTCTTTAACTTAACAGAACTTTTAGAGGAGGAATAAACATTTTCCATACATCAGCTATGAGCTGGGGCAGTCTTTTCAAGAAAAGCACATGTACAGCACGTGGCTTGCAGTCCTGCAGGGAGGAGACTGCATCACAGCACCATCAAAGGCTCTTCAGCACGAGACTCTTGTGCAAACTGGAGTCGTGTCACCATCCACCCCTTCTCCACACATTTTCCTCATGAATGCTGAGGCTGTCAGTGCACTCCACATGGAGCTGATTCCAGCAGATAAGCCCTGACTGAATCCTGGTAGGAGCCAGGCCACAGAGGGAATGCACAGCAGCAGATTGGTCTTCTATAACACAGCAGAACTCACTCAGGACATTGCTCCACACAAACAAAAACTCTTCACTTGCAAACGTGTCTGGAGGACTGGCAGTGCAGGTAAGAGGTCAGTCCTGGGTTTCTAAATCTAAATCTCCCCTCTGCCTTTTGAATTTATCAGGCCAGAGCTCAGTGCTCCCCATCAGGATTGGAGATACTATCATTTCCCAACATAACAGAAGTGGCACAAACACACCAAAACCACTCCAAAATCCTGAAGCCCTGACATGCAAACAGGTGTTAAATTTATATCCGAGAGAGAAATAAACTTTAAAGGTGCACATCCCTGTTTCTGTGTGAACCTCCATGAACTTCCCCCTTGGATTATGCCTTTCTAGCTGTGTTTACAGGAAACTGAAAAATGATTGCATGGAAGAATACTACGGAAGAATTCTATTTCTTAAGGGCTTCAGTTTGCAGGTACTATAATGGATAGCTTAACAGATATTTTAGTGCCTCTCTGCCTAATGCTGTATTTCCTAGTAAATGTATAAATATATCATTTTTAAATAAACAGTCCTCTAACTTCTTGTAATTACACACAGCTGCAAAAACCTGTTTGCTCAAATGTCAGGAAGCAACACAGAACCTTTTGCCTTTTCAGATTTTCCCATAACCCCAGGCAATTTATCCTGAAGCTTAAGATATATATATATGTAAAATATTCTTTATTTCCTTTTTTTTAATAATTAGAAATTAATTGTAATTTTTAAGCTTTTATGATGCATTCACTAACAATATACTTATGTTTTAGCCTTTCCTCTGAGGCTTTTGTCTAGGCAAAGCTTTCACTAAGATCTTACTTAAAGCAAAAATGGTTGGAGGTCAAGGGTGACAATCACAGGTGTCACCTTCCCATGATATCCACAAGTTCATTATCTGCAAACAACTCTGCTATTCCTGGCCAGTTGAAATCATTGTGCTGCCTGAAGTGTCTGCAATGTATTGAGTTTCCAATGAAAAGAAAACCAAGCAGGGTCAGAAACCCACGGAAGCCATTCAGAATGAAAGATGGCCCTAAATTAAAGCCTTGATCCAGACTCTTGACTGCAGCTGAAATTCAGATCCAAACCCATTCAGTCAGAAACTAGTGATGAGAGCCATACAAATATTTTAATACATCTACAATATTTCTATACATATAACTTCTTGTCTGGCTTCTTTCCTTGGAATGAATGAAATCAGAACCTCAAGTTCAAGCTCTCTGTAAAATCTGGGAAATGTTTTATCCACCTCCAGATTCTGACAGAGTTACCCCCTATTTGAATTCTATGCCAAATAAGAAGTAAAACTTCTGTTTTCCAAGCAGTCCAGGATTTAAATACTCCAATGTCATTGAAAGGAAAAGAAAATAAAGGAAAACCAAAGACCATAACCAAAACCTCCCCTTCTTTAAACTCTCTTCAATGTGTTAGAAGAATTGCTGCTTATCTATTCATTGAATAAGACTAATGGGAAGTTTTATTTCTTACTACTCTGCAGGATAGATTCCATTATTAAAAAGGGGCTCATTTCATTAAATTCTGATAGCTTGTTTATAAGCATAAAATTTAGGAATAACGAAATCTAAAGACAAGGATAAGATCCCATGTGTTTTACATAAGATGGTCTCTGGGTCAAAAGGAGAAAGCCATAAATATTTTTAAGCTTAGTTGAGCTGTAGAGTTTTAATCTCACCCTGATCAGGGCAAAGCTGTGAATTTTGTCTCAGAAGATACTCACATTTTAACTACACAAACTTGTCATTGCCAATCTCCAAACTAACATCTCTGCCACAGAAATGCAGGTCAGACCTGGGAGGGGTCTGAAGGGCAAAGGGAGCAGGAAGAAAAGCCTGTGGGACTGCTTAAGACTCTAATCCTGGAGCATCCTCTTTCACTAGCTCCAAAAGTTCATGCATAATGCTCTCTCACACAGCCCAAGAGGATATGGCTGACAAATTCCAGGTGCAATGAAAACCTTTAGAAATCATCTCAAAAAAAGCAAATCCTTCCACAAACACTGATTCTTGACCTTGGTCTTCCCTTGAGAAAGCTTAGCAATCACAGTAAGTACCTAACAAAAATTAATTAGGATTCATTCTCCTGGTGTAAATAGTGAGCAGTAGGAAAATTACAATGGTTTCCAGCAGCTGAAATACATTTTGATCACAGGAGTTTTCTGTAATAGATAAGCCAGGCACTGTTTTTGTCAGATGCCTGGAGAACACAGTGGCTGAAACAAGTTCCAGCTTGTAATATTCACTAATATATTTCAACAAAATTCTTTCCTCTCTTTGCATTTTGTTTTCGAGAGCAAGCTGAACAGCATCTTTGTGCTAATATCCAGATTGTCAAAGAGAGTTTTAAATAGAGCAGGGGAGCTGGATTCTAAAGCAGATGGGAGCCAGCACAATTGTTAGAGAACGAGGTTGATGTTCATGTTTCCTGACACACACACAGGAGGGCAGACTGCAGCATTCTGCTCCTGCTGAAGAGCTGGGATTTGGGCCAGGCAGCTGCAAGAGTCAGGTTGAGAGGACGGACAGGCAAAATGATGCTGTGCAAGGGGAATATTGTGTGACTTCCACGATCTGCTGCAAACACAGGAACAATGCTGCTTCATTGCTGTTTTTCACCAGAAAAGGAATCTGGGCTTCTTTCCCCAGATGCTGAACTTTTAGTCTTTCCTCTCTGCTTATCAAAGCTCCAGGGACCCAGGACTGCCTACAGCTAGTGAAAGGTCTGCTATTTGCAATCCAGCAGTAACAGGATTTATGCTCAATGCCTTAATGGGTCTGGTGAAATACAGAACATTAGAACAATGCAAGTCCAAGCTCTTTTCCTTCATTCATTATTTTAATCACTACCACTTTCTTCAGCTAGAGAAAAGACTAAGGTTCCCTGTTCCAGGGCCAGTGTTTCAGTCTCAGTTATGCCTTGCAGAAAATAACATCATAGCCATGGTGTGTTTCTGTGGATATCCATGCCAGCCATCTCATCAAGGCAGGACGAAGACAAGCTACCTCAAAAACCTCTTTTGTTCAGATACAGTTTGCCTCAGGAAACAACTTCCTGGGCAGAAAGTTCCTGCAGTGCTCAGAAACCAACTCTGCCACACTTCCCTTCACCAGGCACTCCCAGAGGAGCTTTTCCTACCATCACACTTCTTGCCATCTGCCTCGCAGTCACGTGGGCGACGCATGCTCCTCATCAGCCAAAATCTCCCAGGCTTGATGAGGAGCAGATGTCCTCGGGTCTCACCAGACCTCAGCCATGCAGCACATCTGGCAGTGTCCTAATTAGGCATGAGCAGGTCTCTTCTTCCCTTCAACAGCCATTCACCTCTTGACCAACATTCAGACACCTTGAAACCTCCATCTGGCTGCTTACTTGCTTTGGAGTCAAGAAGAAGGTGGTGTTTATGCCATAATGTCCCTCCCAAAGTCTGACCTTTAGGACACAAGCCAAGACCCCAAACACCCACCTTTGGCTCAGACCTACCCTTTTCTCCATTAAAGCAGTGCAGGTGTACATCAGCTTCTCCCAGTTCAGCTTGGAGCTAGACTACCTGCTTAAAGTCTTATCTCAGTGTTGTTTTACTGTGGGTGCTACAAACATCCTCATCCTCAGAGCCCACAGAGGGGGAGGAGGCATTGCTGGGTATTCCAGCAGGCCTGGACAAAGGAACACAAAAGTTCTATCAGCTACCACTGAGGAAAGAAGCAATCTGGTTTTCCAGAACTCTGTTTTATGTGGGGCACTCCCATCAGCTTACCAGGTCAGAGATTTTGATGTACCTTGTCACTGCTGCTGCACTTCTGGGTGCCAGCTGTGGCACTGAATTCTTTCTGCTGTGTTAGGATGACCTGGAGAGTGCACCTTTCCCCTGAGCAGGGCAGTCCTTGACACTGCTTATTCAAATTTTATGAATTTCAAGATGAAATTGTCATAACCCACTTCTGCTTGAAGAGGTCCCTAAACTCCACCAGAAGCTTTAACCACTGCAGACCTCAGCCTTTCAGGTGAGGCAAGCTGCCACGAGTGCATAAAACATAAACTGATCCCCCTTCACATGGTCATCTTAACCAAAATAATCTTGTTGAAGCACTGCCTTATTTAAAATGCTAATTATATCACTTCAGCTGCACTGAGACCGTGAGAACCTGAGGGAGAAATGAATTCTCTATCACAAATAAGCTTGTTTTAAGATTTAAGATTATGCCAACTGCCTAAGCCCCCTGGAACAGCTCTGCAAATGTATCAGCAAGCAGGCATGGGAGTCTAGCCACATATTTTCCACTAAAATTTATGTCAAGAGCCACAACTTGCTGCTAAGAAATCTCTAATTATTCTAACTTTACGTGTTCTGCTGGATTTTTACGCTGTGGAGAAACAGAGCATGAGGTCCCTAAGATGACAGAGAACCTTGCTTAGGTTTCAGAACACCTGAGGACAGAGAGAGAAGGGTAAGTGCTCTCCTGCATTAGCCTGATCAGCTGAGCTCAGCCTGTCCTGCCACTCCCTCCTGACATGCAAGCTTTTGACCAAACCCATCACAACTCCTGGCACGTGGTACACACCATAGGTATCTGCAAACCAAACCATCTGTCAGCAGGTACAATCCTTGATTTTCCTCTCTGGAACAGATTTTCAAACATCTTCCAGTGTATTTTATTACCTTATCAAGTGAATAGAACCTAGAAACCAGATAGGCAAAGGACTGAATAGATCTTGATTTTGAAAAATGAATCACACCTTGGTTTCCTATTGCATCCCATCTCTCCTAGGCATTTATAATTAGTTGCTTTTACTGTTCTGGTATTATTTATATTGGGAAAAGTACAAAGAAAGGCATAAAAACAGAGCTGCAAAGCCTGTTAAACCCACTTCCGACAGGTGTAAATGCCTGGATGAAATTTAAGGAACTGAAAAATTAGGACTGGAGTGTTCAAGTCCTGAATGAAACAGGAACCAGAGCTGGCTGGGGGCTGGCTGCAGGATGAACTCTTCAAAACCAGACAGTAATCTTAGCTGCATGCAGGTGCAGTTTCAAAACCTCCGAATTTTCATCAAAACAGAAAATTCCATTGCTCGACTCCAACGGGAAGAAAGAAACCCAAGCCCCTTTGTCTGTCACAAGCACAGAGATATCAAATTTCCAATGGATGGGTACACAGGAAATAACTTTTCCTGTAGAAACTCCGTGATGGGGGAGGTTTGTTACCTTGCAAGCTGTATTTCAACCACAGCAAGAAGGGAGGTTTGAAGTCAGAGCATGGGATGTAGGACAAAAGCAATTTGCCTGCTCATGGCTCAGCAGCTGTGGATTTTCATCAGTGACCTGATGATCAGCCTACCCAAATCTTCTCTGGCAGGATGAGAGCCAGTGCTGCTCGAGCTTGGAAGAAGATGTGATGAGAAAGCAGGACATGAAACACCAAAATCATTCAGCCTTCTGTAGGTGTGGCTGAGGAGGAACCCTGAACTCAAAAATAAAATTCACTTGTCAAGAGAAAAAGGTTCCTCTTGTGTGAATTCAAACTTTGCAGGTGATTGCAGGCAATCTGAATTCTGTATCAAGGCTAGAGGAGCTTGCATAAACAATTCTCCCATAAGAGAGATCAGAATAAACCTCATTTAGAGAACTTATGTATTTATGATTGGAGAGAAGCCTGCTTTTTAATTGTTAACTGATGAACTGAATCCTGTGTCAGGTCTCATTTTGAAATAAGATATTGAAAAACAGTAAAGCAGACTTAGCAACCCTAGGATAAAACCCTCCTAAAATCTCAAAGCAAAAAGGAAAAAAAAATATATGGAAGTAACTTAGGTCAGGTTTAGTGCATGGTGGGAACAAGTGGAATACAAAATAGTTTCTGTAGCATGTTTCCCTTCCACGTTAAAGTAATCACCTACTAATTAGCCCATTTGTTGGGCTATTACCATCGTGTGTGTCCACATCCCAGATTTATGGCTGGCAAAGAATTCTTCCTTCTCCTGTAACACTTGGAAAGTTGCATAAACACTGACTAGTATGAATCTGGTATTGAAAGGGAGTCCTGAGTAATGAGAGGGGCTTGGAGAGGAAAAAGTGCTTGCCTTGAATGATGTTTGGGGAGAAGAAAATACCCCAGAAGCAACGAATCTGCTCCAGAGCCTCTGGAAATGTTCTTCCCTCTTCCTGCTGGAGACTTGGCCAGCAGAGACAACAAAGATTATGCTTCCCCTGCAAGACACAGAAGAGATCATTCCATGATAAGAAATAGCCCCAGCTGAGGACCTTGTGGGGAGAGATAAAACAAGAAAGCAGCAGAGCTGAGACCTTAAACCCAAACACCTTAACTCTGCAAAACCCTTCTGTGGTTATTGTGGTTGTTTCACATCAGGAGCACAGGATGGAGACTGTGGCTCAATTCTGGATGGTGCTGGAAAAGAAACAGTGGACTCAGTGGTAACAAAGGGGGACACATGCGTTTTATTCTTTAATTTTGTATGGATTCAGTTTCTGGATTTACCAAACACTGTTTACTTTCCCCTAATAACAATTGTTTCCTAGCTGTGTGTGCATGAGCCCCCGGGGAGGATGTTCTTATTTATTTCACATTTCTGTGCAAGGGCTCAGCCTGATTTAGAACACACATGGGAGGCAGCCTAAATATTTTGATTCTGACCATTTTTGCTGTCATTAACCACTTGAAAACTTATAATTACAATGACAGACATCTGTCCAAAATCAGATGCTATTTCCTTTTAGGAAGTTGTCCTACCACCAGAGGGAATACATCTAAATCAAGTGAAAACAGGCACAACTGAGTATCAGAGCAGACAGGAGCCAGCATCATCGTCATACCCCATCCCTGTGGATCTGCTGAAGTGCTAAAAAGCTTTGGAAAGTAAAAGTGCTAAAAAGCATCAGTGCTTTGCTTTTGCATCCTTCCCAGCCTTGCTGGAGCCTTGCCTCCCCTCTGGGTCTAAGGGAGCTGTAAAACCAAGCTGAGCTCCCAATGGGAGATGCCCAAGGGTGGCTCCCTGGGCCAGCAGACACGGCAAGCAGGAGCTGGGCTGGCCCACAGCCAGCACCTCTGCTTGGAAAAGGAATTCTGGAGGGAACACTCACCTGAGCTGCTGGGGGGAGCTCCGTGCCTCTGTGCTGTACTCCCTTGGAAAGGGGAAACCACCCTTCAAGTGCTGCTGTACCAGAGACAGAGTTCAAATGGCATTTCCACCCCCAGCTGGGCTTTGGGTGGAGATGTCTGGGGAGCAGGAGAGTGTGTCCTTGAAGAAGATATTCCCTCAGGACACGGGATGAAGCCCAGCTCTCCTGCCCTTGGAAATCCCTCTCATGAGGTATCATCTCCCAGGTCGGAAGCACTGGCAGCTGGTGGTGAATAAATCATACCCTTTAATGTCTTTAATACAGCCTTGCTCCTGCCTCCTAATAAATGAAAACACGACGTTTCCTTTAATAAGAAATGCATGAAAGTGTGCCATTCATAAAAAGATTCAATTAAACATATGAAGCCTATCCTGCTGTGACCCACATCTCAGTAACAATGTGATCTTTCTTTTGTGGCACTGGGACTTGTTCAGGCAACTTTTGGTTTTGATTTTTTTTTATTCTGTTTTTCTGTTTAAAACACACAATTCATCCCATTCATAAAATCTGTTCAAATCTTTAGGATTAATTTTGCAAACATGAAATCATTTTCCAGTGCAAAAGTAGTAAATACAAGTATTTATTTGAGTAGAGGCTGCCAAATCATATATTTCTCCCTGAAGCAGAAAAATAAAGTCCTTTTTCTTCCTCTTAATGGAACACATAAAGGAGTTTTGTTATAGGTCAATTAGATCAAAAGGAATAATGGTGAAATGGTTCACAAGAGACAGATCTTTCTTCCCCAGGCTTTTATCTTCTAAATAATTATATTTAGGCCTAAATATAAAAGACTAAAATGTTAGTTTAAGAGCTGATTTTGCAGATGTATTTGGAATACCTTTTGCCACCTTTGATTTCAACAGTCTGAGACAGGAAAGTGAGCCAATAAAGGAAATTATTCACCCCAACAAGGGAGTCCAAAATGATTACCTTGAGAGAAAAGTCCACAAATGTACTACCTCACCTTCACATTCATCTCTTGCACAGTTTGAAACCACAAAAGCAGTTATTGCACTGTCGTGAAACATGTTATCCTAAGCAAATAGATTTGACTGAAAATACTCAAAGCAATTACTGAGCATTTATCTTTCTAATGCTTTTGCTGAAGAACAGGACCATTTAATTAGGAAATTAGATTGAATTCTGGCTCACTGAAGTCAATGGGAGTCTGCTACTCACTCCACTGGTTTAATCTTCAAAGGGACTGCCTGTCAGCTGAAACCTAAACAAGTCCTTCAGTGGTCTTTAACCCTCCAGATTTACCAAGTAACCATTTTCTTTATGTAGAGGCAAAGTTCAGCTGTGCAGGATGCTGAGTTTTCTGGAAGGATGCTCAGAAATCTCCCACAGAAGCTAAGACAAGTCTTACCACATCCCAGCCTGCATTCAAAGCCAGCCCCAAAGGCTCCTGTCCTTGCACTGCAAATTTAGCACCAAAGCAACCTGCACTGGGGAAAACATTCTGGGATTAAAGCACAGCAAAGCCTTAATGCCTGTGGGCATGAGACTGCTTGATATGCCTAGAACAAATAAAAACAGTTACAGGGTTAAAGCATGGCTGTGATGAAATATCTGATAGCACACTGATAGGTACCGCTGCTGTTAAACCTGTAATAAAAATGGGTGGATTTCTAACAAAACTAAACCATCATGAAATATGCCACCATGTTATTAAAAATGCAATAAATAGGGGTTTTTAAAATCTATCAAGACTCATGGAAGTGAGATTTCAGTGTACCTAGCCTAAGGTTCAACAGTAAGAAAAGGTGAGTGGAAATTCAGTCTCAAACCATTCCTACAATGCTGTGCTGTTGACAGTGGGTGATAAAAGCCATCTCAGCATTACCTTATGAGTTTTGTTTGCTGTGAATTAAGTGAAAAGGTTAGCACAAAAGGCTATGGCAAGGACCTGTTATACATCCCACTTGGACCAAGACACATGAGAAATGGTTGCTGGAGCTTATTTTCAAAAAATGAGTATTTATATAGTTAACGAGTGAGGTCTTGGAGAATAATATTGTTTATTGCCTCCACAGGTCTGGAAAAGTCTGCTGGAGGCAGATTTCATTCCCCAGCACCAGGCTGTGGCCAGCAGTCTCCAAGAACATGACACCAGCCCAAGAGGCTGCTGAGTCTGCCCCAGAGTCACACAATGTGAAATTTGCTATCATAAATTTCAATTTTCAAAACCAATTAATTTAGTTTTCACAGACTGGGAGAAATAGCTTAATTTTGTTTGCTTCTGTGGTAAGCTAACATTCACCTTAAACCATATGAACACAGGCAATCCATATTTAGAGTTTTATAACATTTTGATCATGTCTTTTAAACAGAAGCACCCACCATCAGCCAGTTACAGCTACAAATGTATGTGCAATTGCCACTCTACTCTTTGCTAGTCAGTATTTTAAGGTCATCTACAGCATTAATCCTGCTTCATATTTTATTAAACTGCCATTCTCTTCCACCAAAAATGTTATGTTGATCTCCTAAACCCCTCTGGCTCCAGCTGTAATTCTCTTCCACCATGGATTTAGTCTGTTGCTCATCATTACAGCACCACTTGCTTTAATAAAAATAGGAATGAACTCGTTTTCAGTTAGCAGTTGTACCAAAGGGCAAGGCAATGAACAGCTAAATAGACATGAGTATATAATCATTCATGTGAAAAGAATAGTGTGGACTATCTGCTTGAAATCCTTACTAAATTTTATTTGTTTTATCCGGTATCAACAGAACAAGGCAGAGAAGTTTTTTGTAAGACTGATCTCTACCAGAGGCTTAATGCAGGCTCTTAGGATTTTAAGAAAGAGCCAGGGTTGAAGTTTGAGAAACACAAGGAATTGCCTTTGACTTCTTTGGGTGGGGGCCTGGCCCCGTGCCCAGGTGCAGGTAGCAGCACTGCAGTGCACAGAGCACTGTCCCTGCACCTCTGCAGGGGGGGACAAAGCCCTGGTGCCCCGTGGGGCAGGGGGGACAGAGAGCTGCTGCCCAAGCTGCCACACTCAGGGCTCTGCACCCCCGAGGCACCTCCTTGCACTCAGGAGCTCTAACTTGGCCGTGCTCTTCTCTGCTGTCTTTTTCTGCCTCTGCTGTCGCTCTCAGAGAAAACACACAGGGCTGGATGGGTCTGGCCCAGTTATGCCATCCTTATTCAACGTGAAGTTTCATTGGGAAACCCAGAATGTAGAAGAAACCCTACTTTTCTATATAATCACTGGGATGAGTCAACAGCAAGGCTCGCCATGTACCTAGGGGTCTGCATCTTTATTCATCAGCCCTGTCTCCAGGGCCTGTCATGCTAAACCAAGAGTGATCCTCCTGCCAATTAAGATTTTTCACTGTTGTATTGGGATTTTTACTGAGTCACACAGCACTGCCATGAAAGCAGAGTGTCAGCCTAAACTCTGCAATGTGAATTCTGGTTAATTAAGACATAAGGCTGTTGCATCACGATCCCTAGCCAAGAGCAGGCACGGAACAGTAAACAATCCCCCACTGGAAATGCTCAGCAGCAGTGAGAAAATAACACAGCATCATTTAAAAACTCTGCACTGGACAGGGCACAGTGGCAGTAATAGGCCTTTGAGAACCCAGTGTGACTCTTCTGTGCAGAAAAGTCAGTTTGGTGCGTTCCAAAAAATAGTGTAACACTGAAATATCTGCCTTGAAAGAGCTCTGTAAAGATAGAGAAGGTGACATTTGTAAAAGTCTACCTAAATGACACAGACCTGTGCAGCACAGTCTTTAGATAACTGACAAATCTGAATTTTAAAAAAAGAAAGTTGTTGTATAAACCCATATTTAGATATCTACTACACATTTTCTAGGAATGCAAATTAACTGCTGAGTTACTTTAGTAAGACAAACTCACAAGAAGAGTATCTAAAATACAGGCTATTAACACAGCCTTCCTTTCTTCTTAATTTCAGCTGTCATTTTATTTCCTCATTAGCCAGGCTTGTGAGATACTTTCTCTCTGTTCCACATCTTGCCCATAAATTTATTTCATATGCACATTTTTCTCTCTTGGGCTCAGTCAACAAGAATTAAACACATTTTATCAAAAATGGAAAAGCTATAGTCAAACAAAAGAGACAAACAAAATCCTCCCCTTAATCTCTCTTTGATTCTCAGCAATTTCATGTTCCAGAACTTTTTTTATTCATCCAGCACAAAGCACAACGTTCCTCATCTGTGTATGTTTGTGAATCCACACATACATTCACAAAAATTAAAAGCAGCCCTACCATAAGAACTGGGTAGAAAAATCGTTTCAGAAACTTACAGATTCTTTTGCAAATAATTGTGGTCTCTGAATGAAAGCTGCTTTTTTCACCCATATCTACGTGTTAGTGGTTTCCATGACAACTTTTTGTCAGCTTTCCACTACTTCCAGCAGGTCTTTGAATTGAAGTTTACAGAAGTCATTATTCAAAGATCAGATTCAGTATTTGATGAACCCTAAAGCCTTCTTAACAGAGGCTGTTTAAGACTTGATTTTGACAAAAATGTCACATGCCTTCAGACAAAAGAGAAAACCAACCCAACAATGACAACTTAGGCAAACATACATTTGTTTTCTTGCAGCCTCAGTAGCCTAATCAGAACACATCATGCTATCACCCAAAAACTGTAAGGGGAGAAAAACTGTGAAGAAAATCTTCCAAGAGAGAAATGTGGCAGCTTGAGCCACAGCCATAGAAATTAAAACTGCTGCAGTTTCTCTGGTTTGTGGTCAAAAGCCCTTGGATACCTTGGGTGTCACAGGGTCTCCTCTTGAGCCACAAAATCCACTTTGATTCACCCAAGTTCATAAAGGGGTGGCACATGAAAGCACCCCAGCTTTCGATTCAATGGAGAAAAAATATATATACAGAAAAGAGTTTCTCTACAGAGTAATGGAGCATTCAACATGGGCAAAGAATTCTGCAGCTTCACTCGTTATACAACAGGATTTTTTTTTTATTTTCTGCAGAAGGTGGTTGGAAGAAATTTGTTACCCTAAGGCATCTTAAGCTTCCAAAGGTGAAGGCTGAAAAAAGAGTTCTGCCATGTCAGAAAAGTGAGATATTCCAGGAGAAAAAGTGCAACCCAACACCTGAAATTCTCAGGAGAGGCCAAACTTGATCCCTGTGCAGGTGCATCTCTTATCATGACTGACATGCCATTCTACAGAGGATATCCCAGAGATTGAAAGCATCTGAGGCTGGGGTTTGGGGCATAGGGTGGATTTAGATTTTGGGGGATTTTTTTGTTGTTGTTGTTTTGAAGTGGAATGTCTGAAGTGATGTGCAATTCAGATTGGCTTGAATAGAAACATGACCCTATAAAGCATTTAAAATTGGCAAGCAGGCTGGGGTGAGCATTCAGGGAGCACAGCTGGGTGCCTGAAAAGGGAGAATCCAATCAGCAGTGATTGCACATGGATAAATCCTGTGAAGATGGGGAGGGAGCAAAAGAAAAGGATACTGGCAATTTTCTATCCTGCTTAGAACAGGGAAATAAAAACCTTGTGCTGACCTCAGGGAGAACAGCAACATTTAAAGATTCAAACTTGAAAGGGGGAAAATATTTCCTCTTATGTTTAGTGCTAGACTTGTCTCAAGAAGCATTTGGACATGTGAAGTGGAGAAAGGAATGAAAGCACATTTGGGAAAGCCTCAGCTTGTGCCCAACTGTGCACATCTGTGACTCTGCACACAGCTATGCACTGTCTCCTTTAGCCAAACCTCTTTCTGAAACTGAACATGAAGATCAAGCAATACAAAGCCAGCCCAACGTGGAGAGTCTCAAGTTTTCTAAAACCCAAAATAACAGGAGTTTCAAACCCGAAATAACACCAAGCATTGCCAAGGGACAATCCTCTTTGCTCTGTGTGCATCAGACACACAGTTTGTGCACAGATAAAGGGCTCTGATCACACAAGAATGAGAAGACAGCCAGAACCAGCCAGAACCTCCAGCCAGAACCATCCAAACAGGTCTTAGGGGCATTAAAAGTGTGTTTTAACATTATTCAGTTCTTTAATTCCTGTACACTGAGAAACTAACAGGAAGACAGCATTGTCCAATTAATCCAATGCCTTAATGAATCAGAGTTCTGTCACCTCTTAGGGTCAGGGAGAGATTTTTACTACCTGGCTGGAGCTGCACTCATGCTGTTTCCAGGAAAAGTCCTTAACTCTGAGTGCAAGGATGTTCAGTGACTGCAGGAGCTTTCCCTTTAGTCCAAAGGCAGAACACAGTGGTGGCAGCTCTGAGGGTCCTCCCTGCTACTCTGCCATAGATGTTTTCCCATCTTTATCAGATAGCCACCCATTATGTTCTGCTTCTTTGTTGGCTCCACTGTCCTTGTATCCAAGCCAAGTTTCTTCCCAAATCCTCAGAACACCCCGGTGCTATTATTTATATTTGGGAGCCTAAGCAGAGACCAAGTTTTGGTCATTTTTGAGCATCTCACCTGTGAGTGAGACCATTTGCCTTTGTAAGCCAAAAGCAGAAAGAGCTCAGTGAACTATCCCAGCACTACAAGGGGGAAGGAAGTTGAGCTGAACTCCCTCAACCATCCTTTCTCCTCCTGACAATATCCAGCTCTAATAGCAGATGACAGGCAGATGGTGATAGATTGCACTCTTGATTCTCTTCTCCTCTCAGGTGAGCCTGTTCCCAGGTGAGCATTGCAGTGAGGTTTTGTGGCTTTCTCTGAGGGGCACCAATTTTTTCTCCTTCTTTGGAGAAAATCACTGTCCAGCAAAAGGCACCAAAGGAAGCCCCCCCATCCTCTGCAGAGCTTCCTCTCAGTAAGGTCCTGGCCCTGAATATTTAAAGTAGTTCTGAAGCAAAGAAAAGGTTGCTGTTATACATAATTGATTGCTGATTTTGGTATCATTATACTGATTTTAAATGTCATGCAGTGAACTAGCAACTGGGTATTGAGTTCCCCTCTGCACTACACACAGACATCAAGGGAATCCTGTTCCTTTCTCTAACAGGAAAAGGGATTTTTTGAAAGAGTCTGTTTCAGCTCATTATCCAGCGTGACATATATATAGTATAAAAATTATACATACTATTTTATTTGTATGGATACACCATATTTTTATAAGTTAGATATATCATATATTGCATTGTATGAGGTGCTCAAAGGTGGTGTGATCTGGGCAAGCAAATGATTAGAGCCAGCAGCAGTGGATGGGCCTGTAGCAGGAGAGACTTCAATTTTTAAGAGTTTTTGGGTTTCTACATATGCCCAAGGTGTCATCTCTTGGCTTTTCTATAAAACACTTGACAAAACTATAAAACACTGCTCCCATAAGCATCCCTTCTTTTTATAAGACGACAAAAAACAAGTTTAAAAAAGAAAAGCATCAAGCCTTCCCCAACCTGTCTCCTAAGAAACAAGACACAGACTGCCCAGGGCAAGGAATCAACTTCCAGCATCTCAGACCACCAGAGCTGCAGCACTGTTGCAGGACAGAAAGCTCTAAAACACATTATTTTCATACAGACAGCAAACCTGAACACAGAGGTGCAGCAGTGAACTCCCCTGGATAGTTTGAACCAGAGCAAGAGATCACACTGGGCAGCTCTTGAAGAGCTCTGACAAAAACAGGCAGAGAAATGTGATATTGGTAAAGAAAGTAATCTGTCCTGCCACGACAACAATGCAGTCATAAAATGAAGGAAAATGTGTTTTATGATAGGTCTTGCAGTTATGCTCAATCATATTGTCTGAAGTTATTTTTCAAAGTTCATTTCTATGCCTGTTTTTTTTTTTTCTGGGCCTTCAATGCCCCACCAAAACTAAACTTAAACCATCATTAATTGCACTGGTTTTTGTTGGACTCTACAACACTCTCTCTTTAATGTGGGAAGCTGAACTTTCACATGACAGCACAATTCCCAGCTGCTGCTCTCTTTCTAACAGCCCAAATGATGGTGTCCAACAGAGGTTATTCCAGCATTATCCCAGCTGATCCTTCCTTTCTGTTTTGCAGGTTTTATTAGCAGCACCTGGAGCAAAGCCACCTGCCCTAACTGCACATCAAACACCCTTCACATCTATTTTAGTCAAAGCTTTTGCTCTGAGCTGTTTGCATTGTCCCTGTAATGCCCATTTCCCTTTCCCCACACCAGCATAAATTTCTCACCCCCTTGATGTTTGTATTCAGTCTTTTCCACTGTTTCACACCAAAGAGGACTTGGAGGGACACTGAACAAATAACCCCTCCTGCCTGAGCAGTGTGGCAAGAGCCCATTCCAGAGCATTTCTGTGATCTGGTTTAGTAGAGTTATAGAAAAGTTTTGTTCTACTCCTTATCCATGGGGAGGGAAAAAAAAAAAGTTCTCTTTTTCAAAACTACCAGAGCACAAAAAGGTGAGATTGATGAAATTGCTTTCTTCCATTTCTTCATTAGCCATCTCAGAACAAACAGTCCCAGTTCTTCCAGTGACAGCAAGGGCTTTTGTACCACCATGGCAGTGAAATAAATGTTAGATATTTGAAAGTCTTTGATGGAAAGAAGGCAGTTTTGGGTGAAATGTGAAGGTGCAGGTTCACATTTCAAACACGAATGGTGGATTTTACTACAGAAACAACTTCAATCAAATATTCCGAGGAGAATTTGTACCCTTGCCTGCAGCCAGAGGAGTAGTTCAGTCCCACATATACACAGAAATTATCTGGGGGAGAGGAGATGCTTAATCAAGAGCCAAAGAAGATAAATTCTTCCCCAAAACATCTTTCAGCCCTGCCACGTGACCAGAGCTAAATCACAGCTTTAAACAGACCTGTATAAACCATTTTTCTCAAACAAAAAGTTTTAAGTTGTTCAGTCAAATATTTTCTGTTAAAAGAGTTTTTCAGCTGAATTTTAGGCTTTCTAATAAATGCTAGGGAGGAGTAGTAGAGAAAGAAGTGTACACTTGCTCCAGAAAAATGCATGTTGCATCTCAAACTGGAAATCTCTTTTGATAACATGTTGTAGTTCAGGAACTTACTGTTGTTCACACTGTCTGAACTGGGCTCCTCAAACAGATTATATCTAACTATGCAAAACTTTTGCAATTTTTATTATGACATCTGTCCAGACAGACTGAGAACATAAGAAAACTGATCCACAACTTCCAACAGTTTCTTTCCACAATGTTTTCAAAGCAAATTATTTAGTACACAGGCAAACCTGTTCAGTTTTTTTTCAGAAAAGAGAGTTTTTCAACATATTTTCTGTTACAGACAATGACTTTCTATTAAAGAAGAAAAAAAAAAGGATTTGCAGATTAGTTTTTCCCACAGATGCTCAGCTGAAATCCATGCATTAATGGGAGTAAAACTCACAAAGATTTTTAAAGCAAAGTCCTAAAGGTCTTTGGGTTCCAAAGGGTCCCAAAGTCTACCCCAGTCCCAGCCCAGCCCAAGTTAATAATGTGCTTTTAATTAATCTAATCCTCCCTTTGCCTAAGTTCAAGGGTCCAGGCTAATCATCTACACAAAGTTGCTTATCACAATGAACATTCATAATTTCAAGTATTTGGTGTTATGCAGCTGAGATCCTGGTAAGGATGGGCAGAAGGATAGGAAGCTCCTTGCACCAAAAATGCAAGTTTACAAGAGGGCTTTTTGTTGTTTGGGAGGGGCAGGGCTGATGGTGGTTTTTTTAATAGCTCATCCACATCTACTGAGCTGTTGGGATATTTCAGAGGCAATATTTTCAACATTGGCTAACAAACTCCACAGAGGTCTTTGAGTCTTTAAGCTCATTTTATAATTTAATGCATTAGAAATGTTTGCTCTCTACTTTTCAAAAAAACCACTGCATTTGATAAATATGGACCAAATGCCTCCTTGTCCCAAAATATCAACTAAGGCTGAATATTTAAGCATGCAAGTCTTTCATCCAATAAAGACAACCAACTTTAAAATAAAAACAAATTTGGTTGCGGCATGTTAAACCTTTTTGCAGAACTGTGTTTAGAGTTCATCTAGAGAAAATATTTTCTCTACCTGCAATTTTGCTTTGATTTCACAAGCTTCCTGCAGCCATATATTGGAGCATGCATAATTAACATATGGAAGCTCTCAGAAGGTATTACCACACATTCTAAATATAATCAGTCATTGGGTATGATGTCACCTGAAACTAATTCAGGCCCCTGACAGCAAGGCTGCACTTTGGGCTCACACCACCCTGGCCATGGGTCCAAGCTGTCCCTCTCTCCTGCCTCCTCCTCCAAAGGGGAGCCTCAGTGTCACCTCCCGTGCCACCCCTGCTGCACAGGGCACACAACAGCCCAGGTGGCCCTGCCCGGTGACCTTCTCCAGGCAGGGCTTGCTGTCCCTGCTGCCTGTGGCAATGACAGCAGTGGAGGTACCACATCACATCCAGCAGAGGAACCTGCCCCTCCTCGAGCTGGCCACGGGATCTTTCTGCTCCTGCCCTCGTTACCTTCCCATCTGTAACACACAGTTCTGGTTTTGTGTTATTTTAGATCAGAGCAGGCTCATTTGGGCCAGAATCCACAGGCAGAATACTTGGCTTGTTTCTGACCACAGGCACAGATCACCTCGAACAAAACCAGCTTAATGATTATGGCACCATTCTTAGTTATTTCCTTTGCTACCAATTCTGCTGGTGTTAATAGCAGTTGGTGAGTACTTGACACTTTTAAAAAGCAATTGTCCTTATTAAGTAAATAAATACTGAGTGAGGAACTTATCTGTGGAGATTAATTTTTTTGTAAACCTTGGCCTTGCTCTGGCTGCTTTTGTTTTTCAAGCTAAATGAATTACAAGTATTATCCCACTGTTAGTATCCACACCGCTGAATGCCAGCATCAACAGATTCCATTGACAAGCTGTGTTTGGGTTTCCCCCCTCCCTCTATCAAATATGCCAAGTGCTTTAAAAATGTCCCCAAGCAATTGGGATTACTCATTCCAAGTGGAACTGCTACAAAGGTCCCTGCGTGTGGCAGATAATCAGTTCCGGGCATCTCGTCCATTGTGCCTTTGGGCATTTTCTGCAGATGCCACCTAGGATTCCAGAAGATGTGCTTTTCAGTGAAGGGTCACAGCCAGCAGCCAGGCCAGGAGCAGTAACAAGCCTGCTGACAGCTCCACAGCTCTCCTTCAGTCAAAGCAGTCCTGTGTTTTGTCAGCAGTTTTTTCTCTGAACACGTTTCTCTTCCCACAAAAAAGGGCTTCGGAGAACACAGCCTTAATAAACAAAACCCAAACCCCCTTTAACAACTTGTGGAAGAAATGTTAGCCCATCTCTAAAGCTTTTCCCTCTCATTCTCAAAAAAAAAAAAAAAAAATGAACAGTAGTTTTATCACAGCACCTTTTTTAGTTTCCAGCCTCTTCCCATGGCAGCAGGCAGCAATAAATGGAACACAAGAACAGCTTTTTGCCTCTTATGCATGGAAGGATATTAAGTTTTAAAGCCTTTTGGCACAACCAGATAAGGCTGAGCATGAAACTGAGCGTTACCCAGTCAAAGGTAACCCTCTTGTGATAGTGGCTGTAGGAGCTACATCATTTTATGACATCACAACAATCACTGAAAATAAAGTGTAGCAATAACTAACTTTTCTGGTGTTGCATTCTGACATTTCCAAGGTTTAAAAACACCCCAGACACATATTTTCTATCGTATATAAAGTATCAGCTGTTTAGAGATGCCAGCAAAGGTTAGGGCTCCATCCTGTTAGGCACCATACAGACACCAAGACACAGATTTTATCCCAGCCAGGTTACACTCTGAAGTCACAGAAGAGAAATTTTTGGGGATAGAACACATAACTGTGATTTTACAGGCAAAAAAAAGAAGTCACATGTGAATCAGCAACTACAGTTAGCAGCTTTAAACCTGGATGGTCAGGCACAGCTGTCTGTATCTGGACATTCATACAAAACTTTGGAAAATCCACCACCATTTGTTCACCTAAAAATGAATCTAGGTGCCACTGAAGGAGACTCAGTTACTTTCTCAGTGCACCAGATTTCGTCTGGGGTTGAAAGAGGGATGCTGGCAACATTTTGTACTTGTGACACAAGCACAAAGTCATTTCTGCTCCCTGCAGTGAGTTTATTAGGGGGTTTTTTGTGCTCAGACAAAGACTCTTTAGCCTTTTACTAACAGCTCTTAAAACTCCTTTGCTTTGCTGTTCACAACTTGTATTCAGCATGAGTGGATGGAAAATGCATTGATTTAGAACTTGAAGTGTTGGCAGGAAACAAATCTATATTTTATTGCTCTAATCCATTCTAGACTACACTGGAAGCAACCTAATCCACATTTCACCTGCAAATCCTAACCTGGAGACTCCCACAGCAGCCAAGGATGCTTAAAAGAGGTCCTCTAACAAGACAGTGTTTTTGTTAGGCAGGGACTTGTCATCATGGAGAGGTGGTTCTTCCCCAGGAACAGACTTGGCAATGGAAAATGTGAAAAACTCCTCTGCTGGTCTGCGTGGGGATCATACAACTACAACAGATCAAAAGAAAAAAACCCAACCCTCCAAAAACCCAAACATACTCATGTAAGTTTAAAAAGCCAAATTTAAGTCAAGTCTGAACTGGAAGAAAAAAAAAAAATACAGACAAAGAACCCTCGAAATAGAAATGCAGATCAGGCAGAAGATACCACACTGAAGGCAAAAGCAGAACCATAAAGACATAGGGAATCCTTTACTATTAAGAGATTTTACTGAGTCTAAACACTGCCAATCTCCAAAACAATTGAAGTAATAAAAAAAAAAAACAGGTGAAGAAGCACAGAACGAAAATTAGGCCACTCTTCAAAAGAGTATCCAGATCAGTTATCTCTAGTAAATAATTTCTTATGCTATGGGGAGCCATAATGGAGAGCTAGCAGAGTGTTCTCATGGAATACTGTCAAAACCATTCTACTAATAATGTTTATGACATGCAATTAGTCATGAAGTCAAGGAGACACAATATATAGTCCCAAACCACAGCACACTGTCTGGAACAAAATGTCAGATGGAGAGATTGGTGAGATTCAGGGCTGGCTTTAAAGAATCATCTTGGCAACCCTGAATCCAACTGGCAAGAGGGAAACTAGGAAGGAAGGCCACTATTGTTCTAGTTCATTGAACTTTTTAGCACTGATGCTTGAAATGTCTCAGAAGAGACTTACAAGAATAGCAAGAGGAAAGGAAAAGGGCCCAGTTTATTGCAGCTGAAGGATTTTTCCATAAAAGGCAGAAAGAGGTATAAGAGAATGGGATGGTGTTGCCACCAAAGACATCAAAAGGAGTGACAAACTTCTAAGCCAAGGCGGCAAAAAATTAAGGTAGAACCTGAGGAATAGTTGTTTAAACTTGATATTAGGTTTGGAAGGAAATCCTGCAGCTTGGTGAGGGACATGGAGCTTGGCACAGTCAAACTGGGATGAATTTCCACACTTCCTGAGCCCACAGAAGGCTCCTGAGCAGCTCTGTAACAGTACCCTCCTGCCTCACAGTGCTCTACAGCTGTCCAGGCACACAGTGCTCACTGGAAATCTTGGCAGAGTGCTTTTTTGGGAGCCACAGAAGGGAACTAAAAACAGACTCAGAAATTTTTTTTTTTTTTCATAATATTTGTTATTTTGGATTCAGGTTCAGTGAGAAGAGCAACAAGCAGAAATCAAGTTTCAAGGAAACAGCCTGAACTGGGGAGAAAATACAACACAGCTTCCAAAGAAACTATATCAACAACCTTTCCCTTTCGTATATTTGGATGAATTTCACTGAGAGCTGGAGCAGGAAGGCATTCTTCAAAAGCCTTAACCCAATTCTCTCCAAATTTGGTCAAAAAGGTCCTTTAATTGAATCACATTCAAAAGAAAAAATAAAAAAGGAAATAGAAAAAAACCAACAAACTTAATTACCACCACCACACATTTCAAAGTCAGCTATCTAGGCTGCATGTTTAGTTTTTCATTTTGCAGCACAGTGGTATTTACACTATCAAAGCCAGAATCAACTGTGGTTGCTGCTGGTTGTTTTGTTCTCCTCTTCCTCCCTCCCCTAAAAACGGGGTCTGGTCAAGGCTGTACTGGT
Source organism: Promerops cafer (assembly GCA_013398275.1). Taxonomy (NCBI): domain Eukaryota; kingdom Metazoa; phylum Chordata; class Aves; order Passeriformes; family Nectariniidae; genus Promerops; species Promerops cafer. The sequence continues at coordinate 2,256,599 of VZSE01006895.1, read as the reverse complement.
CCAAGTCTGCAACACAGCCCGTGAATCAGTCTGTGAATCCATTCTCCAAAGGCAAAAGGAGAGGGATGGAGGGAATAGAGCTGCCATTTCAAAGGAATCCCAAGAAGAGGAGGCTGCTGTGTAGAGAGCTCCATCTCCAGAGGCACAGGCAGGGCTCCTGTCCACAGGGATGGGGCAGGGAAGGTCGTGCTTCTCCCAGGGGGAGCAAGCCATGGCACACACCCAAGCACAGCAGGATCTGTCACCACGGGAGGAGGATTCAGAGCATGGCTATGCTGGCTCATCTAGCAAGTCTCCTTTCTGGCTGACAGAGCTGCCCTTCAGGGTCTCCAAAGACGCAAGTCCCAGGCTTCTTTGATTTGCAAAACTGTAAATGCTTGCTCTAATCTCAGCTTGTTTGAAAAATAAGCATATTTCTACCCCCGGTCTATCTTCTATCTTTCAAAATAATCTCGACAACACATACTGCCTGATAGAGTTGAAAGTGTCATAAATGTTTTTTTACAATCGAGCTATTTTCACAGTCAGGACAAACAACTGCTCAGAGCTGACCTCAGAGATCTCTCCCAAGTTTTTTAAAGGATCTCTGTTCGTTTCAGCTGTGAAGAATAGCTCTGCCCTGGCTGCCAGGGCCAACAGCAATTGCTCCCAGCTGTAACAACTCCAGCGTGCAAGCAGTGTGAAAGCAAACCACTAATCCCCAGCCAGGGCTGTGGACTGAAAGCAGGGCACAGAGGGAACCTTGCAGGAGTCTCATTCCTCTGAAGAAAGTACTAATAACTTAACTAGGCCCAGCAGAAGCCAAAGAAAAGAAAGCAGTGATCACAACTCCTGCTGCTGCTTCTTTCCCTGTCTCCAAATCATGGGCAAGCCCCTCACATTCTGCAGAGAGCAGCACTCCTGCCTGGAGCATTCCCAAGGAGCCAGCTATGCTGGGTCTCACACAGCTTCTGCTGAAAATTGTGGATGCCAGCAGAAGGAAAAGCAAAATCATCTCTAACAAAATCTCTTTCACCTCTTCAGCTTTTCTGCTAATCAGCACCAAGCACTGGCCCTGCTGCTTGTCAGAGCCCCAGTCCTTCATAAACAGGACTGCCATGGGAAGCAATGAGTAACAATGAAGTGAGAAATAATTAATATTTCTAGGGCTGATAATGAAAACAATATCAAAGGCCCTAATGAACTGAGGAGTAAAGCACATGCAGAGGAACCCATAGAGAACAATTGGATGCCCAGCAAGTGCTTCAATTTTCCACTTTTCATAGCTGAGCTTTAAAAATTGACCCTGCTCTGGACTATGTGGATCTACCAAAACTCAGACAGTTTCTTGAATTAATCAGAACATTAACTGTTATTGCCTTTTCCTTGTTTCTGAATGTTAATGCCATTAACAGATTAGCAGATTTACGTGCAAAGCAGGTTAATTTTTGGAAGTGCAAACCCACCTTGCTCTTACAGGTGTGTACCACATAGAGCAGCCCTGACTTGCAGCACCAGCACACACACGGAGGGAACAGGTCATGAGTGAAAGGGCAAAAATTATGAGAACAGCTAAAAAACCACCTCAGGCAGGTATTTCTCTACATGGTGGGAGGTACATTTTCCTCCACGACATCTTGCATCTACTCCAGTTACAGGATTCTTGCAGAAAATGATTTTAGTAACCCATCAAAGCCTGAACATGAGGAGAGCAAAAACAATCCTCTGAATCAACCAGCCCACCCCCATCCCACCAACGCAGGGGACTTAACTCTGCCTTCAAGTAGCAAATCATTTGTTCCATAACCCAAACTCCACGCTTGCACTGCTTACAGTAAGTCAGTGTTAATATTTACCTCTTTGACCACTGTGATTACATTATCCCCACGTGCTCTTCTCCACAGTGACAGTCTGCCAGAGCTCTTTTTGTTTGTAAATCCTATTATTTTATATGCAATATGGGAGAACTGAAGAGCTGCTGAAATAGGTTCACATTATGCCAGACACAGAAAAGAGAAATGAAAACAGCCTCTGTTCTAAAGATTTCCCAGGTCAAAGTAATTTGCCCAATCCTTCCTTTGGGTTTAATTTTTTGCCATTGATGAAACTCATTTATTTTGTCTTTTTCAGATACTCAGGTTTTTGTGTCTTCCACTATAGTTTCCTTTTTCTTTAGAAATGTACCTTTTGTGAATTGACCATACAAAGTCCCTGTGTCCCCTTTCTTCAAAACTGTCAGAATTACATAAAATTAAGGTCTGTAAACCCTTTACCTTAGCTCAGTAACTGGTAACAGCAATCAAAGCATGTTCTGCATGAAGGATGGAAAACATTAATCTCATCCCTTTTAAATCCATTAACTGTTTCAAATATTCCCCCAGATATTCTCATTACTTCTGTATTGGTCAGAGAACACCAATCATGATTGTATTTGCACTCTTGCATGGCACCCTCAGGAAGGAATGAGCAAGATGGAGAGGGAGGTTTTGCCAGGAGATGTAGTGGTGGGACAAGGGGGAATGGTTTAAACTGACAGAGAGTAGGGTTAGATGGGATATTGGGAAGGAATTCTTCCCTGGCAGGGTGCTGAGGCCCTGGCACAGGGTGCCCAGAGCAGCTGTGGCTGCCCCTGGATCCCTGGAGTGCCCAAGGCCAGGCTGGACAGGACTTGGAGCAGCCTGGGACAGTGGAAGGTGTCCCTGCCATGGCAGGGGGTGGAACTGATTGATCTTCAAGGTCCTTTCCAACCCAAAGCATTCTGTGATTCTGTGATTCATGCTATAATTCTGGAACAGTACAGAACTCTTATTAGACCTTCAGTCCAGCAACAACTAATTTGCTATAAAACGAGAGCCAGGAGACCAGGTACAGGATTTTCCCATTGTTCTGAAAGACATTATTTGGCAAGGTATGTGAAGCCACCAATTAGTCTGAAACTGCCAGCAGAGCACAACACCAGAACTATCTGTCTCATAATAGAGAAATTCCAGCTTTACTTTCTTGGGATTCTCAGAACTCAATACGTACAACAATTATGATGTACAAAAGAAAAGGAAGCCATCTCCCACACAGCACACAGGGTCACACCTCTTCTATTTCAAGTGCTTCTGTTACAGGGAATCCTCAAAGATCCTTGATGACTCAGTCTTTAGGAGTGTCTGAAAAATTCCTACCAACTAAAAGAAACATGCGCAGGTACAGAGATACCTTGGGGCAGAATGCAGATGGGGCCCTGGCGAAGTGAAGGGCTGTCTTCTCAGTCCTTGATTATTAGTTACTTGCATTTATATGCCATTATCCACCTGCATGACTAATTAATCCACGAGGGAGGCAGAAGAAGACTCCACAGACCAGCCGAGGGTTCAGGTTTTTAAGAGCCACTCGTGCATGAGCAAGCTCTCCGAGTGGTTCAGAGATTTAGAAGGCTGTTCAGATGAGTTTTGCCTCTCGAGCACTGAGTCACTGGAGAGGGTGAACTGATGGGATTGGAACAGTAGAGCAGACACTTCACTGTCAGGTACATAGACCAGGACGAGGACGAAACGTACGGAGCGCGACTGACGTCATCACCCAAAATTTGAAAGCGCAAATGGCGTGAAACTCTGGCAATCACGGGTGTGCCCGCAGTCCCCTGGCTTCTTTGACAGCAGCAGGAATCAAAGACAAACCTCTGCACTTTAAAAGGGCCTCCATCAAAGGTCCAAACACAGATGATGACTAACTTCCTCCTGTGAAGAGGATCTTAAAAAGAAACCAGAAAAAGAGAGAGAGAAAACAGCCGAAGCACTCGCAGCACTAAGCTGCGTAGGTTTATCTGACCTTTATAAAAGCAAACATCAATAGGTCTGACAGAACTTGACAAAAATGAAGGTGAAATCTTCCTCAGATCTCAAGAGCAGTAGAATGGAAAAACAGTGCAAAATTTAGTGTTGTCAGCAGAACCTGCTACCTGTGGGAAGGCTCACGCAAAGCACAGGGTGCCTTTTGTGGCTCTGCCACGTTAAATCTGTGACTCTTAGTGGCTGGTGATGTGTTTAGCATCACACTGAAATGTGCTCCTTGTCACAAGTTTTCTGTTCTTTTGGTTTGGTTTCCTGAGGAATCCTGACACAGAAGCCCTGCAGAACTTGCCTGAGAGCATGTTATGATGTGGAAGGCATCACGCTCACAGCACTGATAAAGACAGTCTCAGACAGATGTCCTCAGTTGTTGCACTGATCACTCAGAGGATTTCTAAATGCTAAACTCGGGATGGCATCCATGAAAATTTGCTGCATATGTTGGAGTGCCAGCTGTGCTTAGTGTAGCCTAGAGACAAACAAGGCAGGGAGATGACTTGACTGGAGCTGTAGGGAGTTCAGCAGTCTTTCAGGGGTTACACAGGTAGATTTGGTAATGAAAACGTTATCACCTAATCATCCTTTAACATTTTTAAAAATGCAGGATGAACACTCATTCCAAATGCCTCAAGGATGTCTTTTCCCCACGGAGTGCATTAAGGGTGGATCTCCTTGGTTCCATCAAGCACTGCAGTCAGGCACCGGAGCAAAAAAACATGTTAAAAAAAGCTTTTTCAGGAGCTTGATGTCTTCAGTCTGCTTTTCTTGGACATGGTCAAGGTCTATACAGGTGTATGCCAGATGGGCATGGTTACACTGCTTGTGTTGACAAGCACAATATTTCCAAGAGTTTTCTTGTTTTACTTGGACAACCTTCTAGAGAATGCCTAAGATTTCTGCCATGTACTTCATAAAATTCTGGAAAATTTTAAACTTCCCTCTAGAAGCCAGGAGAAGATGAGAATATTGCAGCTGGTCCCGGATGTTGTTCTGCTGGAGTTTGAGGTTTTGCTCCATTCTGTCAGATAGCTGGGGTTGGAGAAACAGGGTTGTGTGAGGAGATTTAATGCACCCTTTGAAAGTGAAGAGCAGCTCCTTGGAGGCACAGCTGGCTTGGGGGCTAACAGGGAGCAGTGTAGCTGAGGGGTGAGAGGAGATGGCAGCTCAGCCAGGAGCAGAAACACAAGAAACTGCATGAGGCAGTGCACAGGAAACGGGATGAGCTCCTCTGCAGTTCTTGCTGCAGCCTCTGGGCTCTTTTCTGGAAGCTGGGCTGCAGGGAGAGAAAATTCTGGCAAAAGGAAAGCCAAAAGGTGCATTCACAAGCAGGAGAGCAATAATTCTTTTTGGGAAGGGCTGGGACCACCACCCTGAGGTCAATTCTCCACAGTTCAGAAGCCCCTTTGTCCCAGTTTGCTGGTTTATTTCTAGACGTCTCCAGACACATAAATGAAGTGCGAGGTATTAAATTCAACATTCCTTATCCTTCTTGGTCTAGGTTTGGTGGCAGATTTCAGGAGTAACATCCAGTCCAGCCTTTGCAGCTGGCTCTATTTCCCAGACACCTAGCACTTGTTTGGGAGCTCTTTGTACATCATATTCTGTAAAAAAAAAAAATCTACAAAAATAGATGTAGAGGCAAACAATTTGAATAAAAACTAAAACCCCAGAGCTCTGGACCAGAATTAAGACTGATTTGCTATAGAGGAAAGTGCCACAGGAAGGAAGGTACTGTCTGTGCCTGTGTATCAACACAGGCAAGCCAGACAAGAGCTTATTCCTTGCAGCAGGAAATGAGCCTGTTCTTGCAATGATCCTTCTGCCTCCTCCAGAAGCCACCCATATCCTTAATATACAACTTTTTATGCTCCCAACTGGCCTTGTCACAGATGGAAGACAAGCATCCTTTGCCTGTGCTTATCACTCAACTAAAGAGAACTGAGACCTCGCTGGCAGAAGTGAGCATCCTTCACCAGCAAACTGAATTTGTTTTAAAACTTCTCTTCAGAATCTACCAAATTTTCTAGCAAAATTTCATCCTGGTCTCACAGCAGGGCACTGAGAATGTTCACAGAGGAGCAGCATTGTTCTATACATGAAACAGGTGTTTTATCTAAACCACAGAGAAAAAAGCTTCTACTTTTACCTTTAATCTTCAGTTCCCAGTATATCAGATATGCCTGAACAGGAATAGAATTTAGTTCTCATTGAGGTTTTGTGCATATATTTTAAAAGACATACCAAGAACCTCTGTAAGTGTAGATACCTGTGTGTTTGCCAGCTTTAAAATTCAGTGTATTAGATATTACACTTCATGAAGAAGTATTCACCACGTTTGTCCATACTGAGCCTTTCTCCCACTGTCCCAGAGAGTATTTCTTCCACTTTCTGATTAGTGCCTCTGGATGCATTCTAGCTTCCTTGGTCTCTTGCATAATTTGGCAATTACTCAATTACTCAAGACTTTAAAAGTAGACACTCTTTCTCAAGAGTTTTCCAACCTCTTCTCTTAAACATTTCTTCCAGCCTAAGGGGCTGCTGACAGTTGCTGAATCCCTCCATTTCTTAGAAATTTATTGTAGCAATTCACAGTTTTTAGATCTCCTTCTGCACTTTTAAAAGTCCTAAAACTTTCAAATACTTTTATTAAAATGGAATACTGACGACTGAGTGATTCACTTTAAAGTGCAGATTTCCCAAAAACAAATCCTAAGCTGCCAAATCCAGCCCTGCCTTAGCCAGCCTCTGACGTTTTCATCAGGATATGACTGCCAAGATATGTAAATTGAGTCATTTTATTCTGACTTTGTCTTCTAGAGTTCAGATTCTGATTTCTCACTAAATTTATTTGTAGGGCTCTTCTCTGAAAAAGAAAAAAAAAAAAGAAGAAGAAAAAATAAAGATGACCAAGTCCCTCTTTTTTCAGATGGTTCCCTTGTGTTTACTTGTTCCTGACTGAACTGTCACATCAAAGATATTCATAAACTACATGCAATTATTCAAGTATCTCCTTATCAAATCACGTAATTACTCTGTATATCTGCAAGTTTCCTCATCATGAAGTCATTAGCAAGGCTATTTGCTGGAGGTGAGAGAATGCCTTTAAGCTGGATGCTGACATCTACAATGGATCAGTTGTTGAAGCAGGTAATTAAGACTAACACCAGACCTTTGTGCTCTTTTTCTTGGCACATCACACTGCACAACGTTCCTCAGTGGATTTTGCTGGAAGTTTCTAAAGAAAACCTGTGAGTCTACCACTGGTTTCCCCTCCCTGCTGTTTGATGGCTGCTTTGATGCCTGTGCAGGGATTCTTCCAGGAGAAATTTATGCAATTTATGCTCTTCCAGACTGAGACTTAGGTCAGTTCTTCTTTGGAAGGTTGTGCAATGTCACACGAGTATTTGCCACGGTTCACTTTGGTACGTAGGTGGTAACATCTATTTAACCACAGGCTCCTCCTGCTCCCTGGCTTCTCCTAAGTCAGTGATTTTATCACACACTTTGTCTTCAGATGCTTCTGTCCTTTACAGCTGCCTGGTCTTCAGCTACAGCATAAGCTCTATTTCTCTTCTGCTGTTGGACTCTTACCACTTCCTTTGTCAGTGTCCTGGAGAGAAAACACACAGGCAGCACCAGCTGAAGGCTTTGCTTCCCACACTCCTCCTGTGCATCCAAACCTTTCCTTGCTCACTGGAGAACATTCCACAGCCTCCCCAGAGGGGATTTTTCCAGAGGCATGGCAGAAGCACCACTGTCTCCAGCAGCAGTTTCACCTTCAGAGCTGGTTTGTCCATGTGCTTCCTCCCAGCTCCTCTTCCACAGCCTGTTGTTGTGACAGCACAAACTCACAGCCACGTCCTTGGAGCAGCACAACCCACCAGAGACCCAGCCAGGGACTTTGCCTCACAGCAGCAGCTCCTAAGAACAGCCCACAGGGAGTTTGACAATTCTGCTTTTATGCCTGCAGACACCTGTGAGGCAGCTCACACACACAGGGCACCTGTGCTCCAGGACATCCCCTTGGAATCCACCCACCTCAAAGAAAACTCAAATACTGCCATTCCCTTTGCAGTTTCTACCTGCTCTCCAAGAGGAGGGCATTCTTTCCCCCCTCTCTTCTCTTTAAAATCCATGCTCCATCAAGGGTTTTCCTTTCTGTTAAGACAAGAGATTTTTCTAATCCTATGTTCACTGAAGTTGAGTGGGTAAAATTGCCCAGACTCCCAGAAGTCATTTGGGAATCCAAAGAGTGTATTGATAAAATATATACATTGGACTTGAGTATTGCCTACCTGTAAAACTTATAGATATCTGCAAATAACGTGCTTGCAGTGCTTTATTATGAAAATAAGCAAGTTATCAATATTTTTATCTTTACAGCATATTAATTTTATCCCTTGTAAGTCTCATGAAAAATTAACACCTCTGGTATTTTCCTTGTTGTCTTAGACAGAATATCTGAACTTCCCAAGACTTTGCATCTTAAAGTAGCTTGTACAGCATTCAGCTATGACTTAGTGCCTTCTCCAAAAGCTCTTTTAAAAAGCACCTGATGATTTCAGAGCACAGAAGTGACACGGGAAGCTAAGCCCTGTTTTCAGAAATGTCTGGAGCATTCAGAGGCTGCTGGAAGACAGCAGTTCTTATTCACCTAAATAGCTTAGGCACATCTGCAGTGCTCCTGTGCTCAATACCTCGTGCCAGACAAGAGTTTTATCTGTGTGGAATTGTAATTGCTCATTGCTTTATGAATGTCATTGTAATTATTACATTCACTCTGCATTTTAACCTCCACGGGGAATTGAGAAAAGCAGTTTCTGCTGAAAACTGATTGTGGTTTGAACAATATCTGTCAATTCTGAGGCCCTGGTTGTGCATTTCACAGAAGACAACCAGATGAGAATCACTCAAGCCAACATTTAAGTCTCCTTCACTGGATCTACAAGCAATTAAAGTCCTGTTGTTGATTTGAATAGCTTTCTGCTGAGAAATTGGGTAAGGCTGGGTCAGGGAGTGGCAAGACATTGGCAGAGGTGAGACAAAACTCATTTTCAAGAAATGACTGCTTTTGAGAGCACCAGCCCAGACCACCAGCAGAGCCCACATGACAAGGACAGCTGCCAGGCACAAGGATGCTGACCCAAGCCTCTGGGATGAGGTCAGGCAGGGGCAGAGCATTCAGGTCCATTTCTTGTTTTCCAAAGGGCTTTGGGATCTCTAAAGCTTTCCAGGCTACAGTCAAAAAATTCATTTCTCTAACCCTACTGTCTTGCTCTCCAGTCCCATCATTCCTAAGGATTTTTCTGGTCACCTGCCATAGCCAAGGTGTTTTTCTGTGGTGAAAGGATAGGAAGGGCATCACACTTACTCCAGAACCTGTAGTTTTCCACACTCTGCAGTCCACAGTCCAAGGAAAGGAGCAGACATTGGGTCAGCACCCAGGAGTCCTTCTGCCAGTGCAGCCTGTTCTGGGGGAAGAGAAGAGCAGAGAGAAGTATTGCACAGGTTCATCCTCATATGGTGCTCAAACAGCTTCTGTGAAGAGGCCCTGGTTAAAACAGTTCCCACAGTCCACCCAAGAGGGACCAGAGTTCCTCTTTGCTCTTATGTGGCCCCTGAGACAGAACTCAGAGCCTGGGATTTATCAAAGCCAGGGCTTAGCAGGGTTTTTGTGACTTGGCCTGTCACGTTTGACACACATTCTTTTCATTGTTTCTAATTTTCTCTGATCTTGGGCTGCCTGGAATTTTCTTTTTATTTTTTTTTCCTCTTGCTTACTACACGATCATTCTATTCTCGAGCTCACTGGTGAGTGAGGTTTTTCCAGGGGTGCAAATTCTCAGTGCACTTGTCATCCCTGTTGCTGGCACAGCCTAACACCAGAAAGCCAAGAGGCACCAGGTCCCTCGAAGCCATTCTGCTTTACACCTCTGTACACCTGGAAGTTTTGAATCATCACTGCTCCCACCTCACACTTTGATTTAGAATCTTAGGGTGAATACTTACACACCATCCAGAAAAAGCAGGAGTTTGTATTTTTATTTTCTTTTACCCAGGAGTGCACAGACTCATCTCTCACTGTGACACTGCATTCTGTCTACAACTTGTTCTGCAGTCACATTTCACCATCTGCCCACTGCCAACCTGTGCCTTTTCTGTGCATCATCACCACTCCCTCAGCTGAAAAACAGAAAAGATCTGCTTGAATTCATTTAATTAGGAGCTGCACCGTTCAGGGAGCTGTACCAAAAATAACTTGAGTTATGAGCTGGCAGTGTAAGTAGCCCCTTAGCAGTGCTTAACAACTGCTGCTGATGCAAGATTGATTCAGGGCCATCCAGGTTTGAGGTGACTCAGGTAGCTCCATTTCACATGCATCAGAGTGGCAGTGCACGTTGGAGGAATAAATATGAAACACAATTTAATAGGAAAAGCCAGTTGAGAGATATAACAAACATTTACTGTCAAATCTCTGTCTGGAAGAAAACCCCACCCCACATCCATGGTTTCATTACCATTTTTGCATTAAATGCCAAGCAAGGGTAGCAAAGTAAATATCTGCACTCTGTATGCTTTGTACTCACTTTTCCCTGTTGATATATTAAATTATGGGATAGATGGAATAAAATGTCTCTACTTCACTGTTTCAAACACAACTTGGTGAACTGGTAGTTGTTTCCAGGACAGTCCCTGCAGCCTGCCTTAAGATTCAAGAGAGACAGGAAAAACTTTTGCACCTCATTTTCAGATGGTGCTCACTCAGCATGATCCCTCGCCATGGAAGATGTGGAGTGGTGACACAAAGAGCACAGGATGAAATTCCACTTTCACTCTGGTGATTGTTCCATCATTAAGTGAGGGTTACACTTAATAAAGTACATCAGGAAAAAGTCAAGGACTGTAATCCCATTTTTCCTTCTGCACATCACTGTTTTCCAAGGGTCCCTGGAGAAGTGGGGTTACTAACATGGGAGAGGAACAGGCAACCATGGAAATACTTATTTTCACACCTGCAGAGGCTCAAGGATGGGGCAGAAACCTCCTGCTACTGCCATGCCTCTAAGCAGGGGTGGGAAGAACCCAGCAAAATAAAGCACACTGTAAGAATTCACTCAGGAATGAGATTCCAAAAGCTCCAGCACAACCCTGGAGGGCCACAAGCCACTCTAAATGAATTAGAGGATTTTGAAAGGTCTAAATAATAATAAAAAAAAAATCCCAAACTGTAATGACACATTTACAGGCAAGATATATCCTATAAAATCTGAAAGCAGAAAGCCATATAAATTTTGGGATGGGGACTATTATCCTTGTAAAAGTGGAAATAATAGCAGCCCTATGCCCAATGGGCATAAATAAAATAAATAACATTATGGAGCAAGGCACCAAGAGGCTACAGTGACTTGGTTGATCAGGGGAGAGAAAGAGATGAATGAAAAGGTCACTAGGTATGAATAGAAACATCTGAGCACTCTGAGGGTTTCATAATTTGTTAGCCAAACAGAGATGCTGGAAGAATGGATGCTGCAGAAAACGGGGGTAGAGAAATAGACAGCAGTAGGAGAAAGGAAATATAGTGCCTGAGTAATTCTCCTCACACATAAAAGACTGGAGGCAGGGGAAGGGGGTGTTGTAGAGCTTTAAATCACATAAAAATAGGCATCAGTGCTGTGCTGCTTGTAGCTGGGCCAGCAGCAAACACATCTGAGGGAGCCAAGCCCGCGTGACTGGGCCACGCACGTGTGCTGTGCTGAGGGAGATGTCAGGCAGAGCACAGAAAATGCATCTGATGTGCCATTTGCTCGGGTCACCACGCAATTCTCCGTGCACAGCAAACTGAGGAAGCGTGCAAAATCCATAGCTCATTGCTCTCCTCTTCCCTGAGGTTCAATCAGCTTTCCTATTTTTTCTTTTTTCTTTTTTTTTTAATGCAGTATTTAGCTCTTTGAGCCATTCATGTTTCTCCCTCTCTCTTTTTTTTCTGGTCTCCCATTTGTGAATTTGCACTGTGTATGAATGGCCACTGCAATTCATTCATACGTTCTGCATTCACAGGGATGCAGAAAAGGCACATTTATGGACACAGGGATCCAACAGGGTGCCAGAGACACAGGTGGCCTTAGGTCTCCTAAGGAGTGCAGAGAGAGCCTTTGAGAAAAGCTTCCTGGGTGGGGGCTGCCATCCCATAATTCCTCCAGGAAGGCATTGCAGGCAGGATCCACAGTTCCAGGCCAGGGGGCTGTGCCATGCCTGGTTTTGGGCAGGAAGATGATGCTCCCTGAGGGGCACCTTGGGTCTCACGGGCTGGCCTTGCTGCACTGCACGTGCTCTCTCCACCTCTCACTTTGTGCCAGGCACAGCTTTCCAGCTCTCCTTCCAGGACTAGATGGGTTACAGATTTATGATGAGTTGTGCTGGTTTTTCCCCCTTTACGAACATTCTGTAATTCAATGAGTTTAAGACTGAAATTAAGATTAAAAAAAAAAAAAAAAAATCTCCATTGTTGACTGGAAAAATTTAAGATTTTATAGCAGCATGATGCTACTTTTTCAATTGTTTTTCATGTCATAGCACTCTTGCTTATGGTTTTAAGTGCATAGTCACAAAACACAGAGTGTGGCAGACTAACACCACTCTGGGATTTATGAAGTTTTCCTGACTTGAATGTCAGTTTGTTTCTTATTTAAATATATACATACAGAGGCCTCTGGACCTTTTAAAGGGTATTATCTATGACCACACACATACAGAGAAGTTTGAATTCAATGTTTTTAAATGTTTGCTCACCAGGTGGTCTTATTTTCTCCCTCTCAAGAAACAAGGCACACGTAAATAAAAAATTGTCTCACATAAATTATAGTGAAGTGGGTTGTTTTGGGTTTTTTTATGTAAGGAATTAGCTCACATGCTCCCTCCTTATGCAAAAAAATAAAAGGTGTGCACATGTCAAAGATTTCCAAGATGAGTATCCTACAGGAAAACTTTGCATCTGGGAAGCAGCAGGAAACAGAACAGACCAGACATCTGTTTGGTTTGCTCTTTTTTTTTTCTTATTTTCCAGTGCAGCAGTCATGCATTTATCTGATTACCTTGACTCTCAAAACGAGAGCTCTGCAGCTGTACAGTAATTTACTGAATTCTAACTTCTTGTCAGGGAAGGGCTGAATGCAATGGTGTTCATAAAAACAGTGACCCACTGCTGGATGGGGCTTGGAGCAGCATGGTCTGGAGGAAGGTGTCCCTCCCTTGGCAGGGGGCTGGAACTGGACAATCCCTAAGGTCCCTTCCAACCCAAACCATTCTGTGATTCCAAGTCCTGCACGTGAAACATGACACTGTAGGGCTACACAATCCCAGAATCCCTGGGTTGGAAGAGACCTCCAGGATCATCGAGTCCAACCCAGCCCAAACACCCCAACCAAACCCTGGCCCCAGTGCCACATCCAGTCTGTTCTTACCCACACCCAGGGATGGTGACTGCAGCACCTCCCCGGGCAGAGCGTCCCAGGGCTTTATCTCCCTTTCTGTACAAAACTCTTTCCAATACCCAGCCTGGATTTCCCCTGGGGCAGCTCAAGGCTGTGTCCTCTGGTTCTGTCAGTGCTGCCTGGAGACAGAGACCAACCCCCCTGAGCACAGCCACCTTCCAGGGAGCTGCAGAGAGTGATGGGGTCACCTCTGAGTCTCCTTTTCTCCAGGCTGAACACCCCCAGCTCCCTCAGGGGTTCCTCACAGGGCTTGTGCCCCCAGCCCCTCACCAGCCTCGTTGCCCCCTCTGATGTTCCAAAAGGATGCCTCTGGGCAATTTCCCCCAGAGGTAATTCAGTGAGAAAGCACTGAGCAGGAGCATTACTGTGGGGCAGTTAGAAACACTGCTCAGGGACCCCAGTGAGCAGCTCTGAACAAAGCTGTGTGTAAAACCTCACAGTCTGAATGCTGGCAGACTGGGGAGTGCTCCATACACAGTAAAATGTGCTGGAATTCCACCTGCAGTGAAGTAAATCCACAGACTTCAACTCGTTTTAGACCCTGTATGACCCAAGGACATTTGGAAGTGTTGCCCCTGTACTGCAGCAGTTCCAAGCCCTGATGGTGATTGCACCAGGACATTTCTGTGAAATCCCATTTGAAATCAAGTGGACCAGAGCTAGGAAAAGTCAGATCTCTCTGTTCTCATCTGCAAGGGCACAGCCATTATTTACAGAGGGCAGATGAAATTTAGTTTGAAAACATGAATAATTTGTGTGCCAATAGGACGTCACAATTTTGCAGCAACACTGATGAAATAAAAAGCAATTTGGCTTTGCACAGGACAGACCCTCAAGCATTGATAGGCCTCTGCAGTAACAACAACTTCCTGCCTCTAGAATCTGATTTTGTTTGCTCTCTTTCCTAGCTACTGACTGGATGCCTTGACAACACAACAAACCTTTATTTCATTTTGAAGGTTTAGCATGTCATATAACAATAACCAGATCACTCCCCCTAATACACAGAAAAACAAAATTGCTCAGAAGAAAAATCCCATTTCTGTTGTTTGGCACCAATTATTCACCGTGTGAATTACTCTGGAAAGCCTTCAAGCTCAAAACGCAGAATATTCATCAGTATCTGTGAAATTATTCCACAGGTATCAATTAGTTGTCTTGAGATACTAGCTGAACTAGTGATTTCCTCCTCCAGTGAAGCCCAGAAACTTTTTGTCCTGACATTCATGAGAAGTAACCCACACTTAAAAAGGAATGAAAGACAGGAAAACAAAGCATTCAACATGAAACTAGGGCATCGAGATCAGTGGGGACAGAAGAGGAAGAGCCTGCAGAATCCACTTGGATTGAAAACCCCAAGATTCTCATGAGGTGCAGAGCAGCAGCTACTACAACTGTTTTAAACATGGAACCCAGCAGAAAGATACAACTTTTGTACACACAGACAAATTAGCAGAAGGTTATGTACTATCCATACCATGGCTCTGAAAAAAAACCCCACCTCCTTTCTGGTATCTTTAAAAGAAACTTTTTAAGAAACCCAACACCTAAGGCTCCACTTCAATAGATTTCTGCCAGCAGATCCTAGATTCTTTGGGGAATTCTCTAGAAGCAATTGAGATGTAGGGAAATGCATGAACATAAAAGTTCCATCTGGGCAAAGTTTATTAAAGGAGTGGGATCCTAAGTTGCCCACACACTATTGCTGTACCCATTAATATTCTGTTTGTAACATGTAGTATTAAATGATTCACAGATGTTTTAATAATTGGCTTACAAGCCTATATAACAAACTCTCTTTCTGTAAACTTGCAGGATATGCTAGATAACCACTTTTAACTGTTTTTTTTTAAATGAAAGCTTAACAGCAACTCTGATCTTTAATTTTTACATACTAACAATTAAACTACTAAAACAATTATAGTTTCAGAAACCATGATTTCAAATGAAATCCAAGACTGAACTCCAGGGTTTGTGTTTCTATTTCCCAAATGCTAAGAATGAATTTTTTCCCCATGTTGTCTTAAACAACCAGATTTTTCCTGCCTTCAAACAAGGCAGTCAGAGGGCTCAGAGGGGAAGAGATGGATTAAATGTTGACTGAAACCCTTAAAGTCCTTCAGGAAGAAACACAAATGCCAGGTGCTGACCTAAGGTTCCAAAAGCCTGTAACCAGCATACAATAAAATTGAAATATTTCAAAGTCTCCTACCCTTTGACAGATGTTGCAATCATGTTGTTTCACGTTTCAGCACTCACATACTTGTCCTTTGGACATTCCCCATATTAAGCTCAGGCTTCTATCTGTTGTTTGCAGCAAATCTCTAAGGCAACCACGGGGTTGGGCAAATAGTTTCACTTTGTGCAAGATAATAGGTAATTCAAAACATCTATTTTTTCAAAGGAAACTGAAGTCATCTACACATCAAACACTGCAGCTGATTAAGAGTCCAAGAAAAACCAACCAACGCTGCCAGTGAGACAACAACAACTCAATCCCAAAGTGCTGCAGCTCCCATTAACTTCCAGGGTCAGGGCTGAAATTCAGGGGCATGTAAAGCACAGCCTGCTGCCAAACATCCACCCACTGCAACCACAGGGTGAGGAGAAGACCGATTAGCTGGGGGGTTTATTGCCAGAGGATACACAGACCACAGAGCTTCGCCCAAGGGGGAATTCACTTCAGCCCAGAGAGTCCTTCTGGCACCTACAAACACAGCAGGTGCTTCTCATCCTGGCTCCAGGAGGGTCCGAGCCAGAGGAGAGACCACTCAAATAAAGCACATGATAATGAACAGAGATCATCCCCGCTGCTCTGCAGTGGGGCCCTGTTTTCCCCTCAATACAAGTCAAAAAGGCTTTATCCTGCTAGGACAGGGGCACTTGTCACGTTCCCATAAGACACTGACAAGAGACATGTCAAGCCCTGAGCTTGGCACAGTGAGGTTAATTCCCCAAAGTGACAAAGGGATCTGCCTGCTGTCCTTTTGGGTGCAGGGAAACAGAGGAAATTCCACTGACCAGACTCAACTCTCTGCACACTTATTTGCCAGGGGAAGAGCAGCTCTACTTCAAAATTTCCACTTACTCTACAATTACCAAAAGATCAGAAAGCAGAATTGGACTAAGGGTCTCAGGGCCTTAACCAATGAACCCTTAAAGGGTTTATGTACTTGGGGCCCTGCAGAGAGACCTGAAACAAGCTCAGAAGGCTGAAAGCAGCAATGTGCCACCAGGGCTGTGGCCAGCACCCATCTTCTCATGCAGCACCTTGAGGACTGCAAAGGGGGCTGATGGCACCACCCAGCCCCGAGCATCTGCCACAGATTCCAGGGCTGGGACCCACCCACAGGGTTTAGATTTATAGTCCTAACAAAGCTTTACTCACCACCTGCATTGCTGCCCAAATCTCAGTGAACTCACTGCTTTATGCCACGGCTTGTCCACTGAGTGCCCATAACATCTCCAGCCAATATTGCTGCCCTGAGCTCCTCTGCACGAGATGATGTGAAGAAAAGGGATAGTTTATTTTAAAAAAACCCCAAAAGTTCAAACTGATTGACACGTTTTGCTTGGACAAAGGGGGTGTTTGCTCTGCCTCACACCCTGCAGGCCCAGGTAGCCACCCACAGCTCTGCAGGCAGATTTTCCCCTGATCCACACTCGCAGCAGTGCCTGGAGCACAGCCCCAGAGCACGTTGCCTCTCTGGGACAGAACAGCCCAAACCAGTGCCCCTCCACAGCTTTGCACGTGCTCTTGGACAGCTCAGGGCTTGATCCTGCAAGCCCCTCGCCCACCAAACAAGACCCCCACTGGAACTGGCTTACATCCCAGACCGAGAAGGATCAGGCCCCTGACATTCTCCTCCATTTCAGCATTTCCCTGCCTTCTGTGTACTCAGGTGTTACCAATTTCTAACTCAGCTGGTGACTATGCTTAAAGCTAAGACAGTGATCCCAGAAATAGCTGGGAAACAGGATAACAGCAGCTTTGCAGGCCAGTTGCAGCAATGTAAGTAAATCCCGTGGACCCCATAAAGGATACTATTGTCTCTGAACTCCAGTAGTCTGAAATCAAAACACAGGATGCCCCAGAGTAAAGCAAGGTCACTCAGCTCACCAGCAATAACACTGAGGGACCAGCCAGCACAGACCTCACCACCCATGTTTGTCCCTCACGCAGGGAAGCCCAGAATCCGTGGAAAACTCCTGCCCATCGTGTGGCAAACACGTGTCCTACTCTGCCTCCTCCTCCCACAAAAGAGGCACCAAGGGTGCAACCTGACTTTTATTACACTCCACTGTGCTTGGAAGTGCAAGAGCAGAGGAAGGTTCTGGGTTTGGGCAGGAACTTCTCAAACCATCACCATTTACTACGAGGTAAGAGAAGGGTCACAGATCCTCAGAGGCAGGGGAACCTCACACAGTTAAAGGCAGATGGAAGAGGCAATCGTGTGGATGAATTACCTGATCCAGCAGCACAGACTGCTTAATCCCACAGGGATGCTCAGAGCATCATTCTACACATCTGATATCAGCCCTTCACAGAAGGGCACCAAGATCACCACCCACGTCTGATGGAGAGAGTTTCACAAAGCACCAAGAGTACAAAGTTTCCAGAATATTTGGACAGTGTCCAGTGCCAGTGGACATGGTTCCAGAGGCTGCACAGCAGAACTTGCTGAGGAACTGTACCTCAGCTCTGTTACACAAAAACCACAGAACTGCTCAAGAGCTTGCACAGCCTTTCCAGTTGGTGCCCCACAACATTCTGGAACACATCATGGTCACAAAAGCCAGCTCCATTTTGGACATCAGCAGCTGTGAGGTGTTACATGATTTAGTGCCACGAGGAACAGCATCAGGTTGTGCTTATACCATTGTATTAATGAGAAAATTTGGAAGAGAATAACCAGACTAAGTCCAAGCTCTACTACTATTTACAAATCCTGAAGTCTGAAAAGCAGATGGATTAGTAAAAGAAGACCAGATTGTTGCAGTCACAGCTGATAGCACTAATTTAGATAATGGTTGTAATGGGAATAAACCATCATTAGCTGATTTCCTTCTGGTTCCCGTTGTGCAATTCCCTCACACCACAGAACGAACATTAGCTTACTGCAGATTCCTGAGGGTGTTTCTAAACCATGGGCTAAGCAGGCTGGTTCCTTTTGCTCAGGTCTGGACAAATTCCTACTGACTCTTGGAGAGTCAAGGTCTGCGTGTGCATTATTTCCTGCCCACACACTGGTTTTCTTTCAGCAAGAAAATCATCTGGTGAATGAAGAGAGAAGGAGCTGTAACAGGCCAGAGAATTGTCTTCTCAACTTAGACAGCACCTGAGGCACAAGCAGGTGAGAACACAAATTCATCTTTTTTTAGTTTCACACTGTAATATGCTGCCAACCACCTGTAGCTGCAGATAGACAGTCTGTTATAATAATTTTGCTCTCTGGAAATTCATAGCTGTGTCACTGTGAAATATATGCATTTCCTGAGAGCTCAGAGGTAAGAAACATTCCTGAGGATATGTGACATGAAGTCACCCCTGTACCTGTATCTTCAGTCAGATATACACGTTTAAATTTAAATATATGTGTCCATGTATGTCCTCCTGTGCAATCTCCCTCTGAAATGAAGCAAAACAGCCAGTTTTGAGGAAAACAATGTTAAAAAGCAGGGAGAGAAAGGAACCAGAGCATGGAAAAACACAGTCAGGTACAAATACTACATCATCTTCCCATATGAAGGAGAAGAGGTCATGTTTCCACCTCAGCTCTGGCATGGGCTTCTCACACCTCCCACACTGCCTTTGGAAAGGGGCAGTGCACCAGGAGCAGGGAGAAGAGAAAGAAAGGGTGAGCAGCCATTCCTGCTGGGGGAAGTGAGGTAAAACACTTCATTACACATCCTGCTGGGGACATGCCAACACCTAGCAGCACAGAGCAAGGCTCTGAGCAGTGCCCTCAAGCTGCCCAACAAGGGAAGCATCCCACCCACCACACCAGTGAGGTTCCCAGAAGGTTCCTTCTGTCCCCTGCTCCTCCATCCTCAGCTTTCCTCCTTTACAGCCCTTCCCCTGTAACCCTAGATGTCACCAGGGGAATATTTTTGGTGCCAAAACTCAGGTGCCATGAAATCCCAGCCATTGTTTCAGCCACTGTCACAGAAGGAGCAAAGCCTCTTACAGGATCTGCACTGCCTCTGTGCAAATACCCTACAGATCAGAAAATGGCAATATTTAGGTAGGTGGTTGCTACCCAGATGACTTCTGCAGCCATGGTTGCATCATTATTCATTTTTAGCTTTTTTACAAATATTTACCTTTTCTCTAGACATTGTAGCAGCACAAACAGGAACAAGTGGCCCTGTTCTTGGAGCAGGGAATGAAAGCAAAAACTTCTCACTGCCCGGGGAGGGGGTGCATATTGAACGTAGTGGTGTGTTTGGTATCTTACAGTCTGTACCCTTGTTTCTCTGGAGTACTTGCAATTAAAAAAATAAACAAATAACAAAAAAAAAAAAAAACCAACCAAACAAAAAACCCCCCCCCAAACAAACAAAACCCCTCAAACAACAACAAAAAAACACCCCCCAAAAAAACAAAACCCCCTCCAAACCAACCAAACAACAAACCCCCCCCCAAACCAACCAAACAACAAAAAACCCCTCCCAACCAAACAAACAACAAAGAAAAAAACCCCCCAAACCAACAACAAAGGAAAAAAA